>OZ007508.1:19387185-19527185 GCA_963931865.1 Axinella damicornis
CTACTGACCAGAGCGTCTCAAGCAAGCAGCACAACCGTTAGCCTACCAGAACGTCTCAAGCAGAATACACAAATCTTTAACAACCAGAATAACGCACAATGCACAACTATTAATGTCTCCAGGGAAAAGCACAGCATCCCACCTCCCAGAATTCCTGCATAGCCTACCAGAAGGTCCCTAGCAAGATGTACAACCTACCAGAAGCTCTCCAGCAGGATGCATAGCTCCTGCGCTCTCCCGAGGGCAAACACTGGAATTAACACCTGAGGAGCAACAGTACACAAAAATGGAAGTACTCATAAATGCAATGCAATTCATTCCTCCCCACACCCCTTCGCCCCCTCCCCACGACCTATTTTCTCCTCCCCACGACCTATTTTCTCCTCCCCACGTCCTTTTTGCCCCCTCCCCCACATCCGTTCCCCCTTCCCCATGTCCTTTTCGCACCCTCCTCCACGGCTCTATCTTCCCCTACCCACGTCCTTTTCCCCTTCCCAACATCCCTTTTCCCTCCCAAATCGCATGTCATACCACTAATTGAGTCTGCAAAAGCAGCACCTTTAATAGCTACTTAACTGTAGTTGAACTTTGAAATGAAGAGCTTGTTTACAGTCATCACACGTAGTTACCATGGTTACCTTTCCTTCCCTCTCCATGCATTCATGTATCTTCTTCAAGAAATCTCTCTCTCTACACCTGCACAGCATTACAATAACAACTCAGTCTCACTCCCAGGCCACAGTTCTCATGAGAATAAGGCTACAATTATTCATGCATAACTCAGAACCAAAAATACTTGATTGGCATAACAGTCATTGAATGCCACTTATGAATACCATTAAAAATTTACAGGTTAAATTGGTGGATTGGGTGAATTGAAGTGCCAATTATGAGGCTCCACCCACCAGCTGGTTTGCGCTCCATTCCTGTGCATCTTCCAGTATCTCTCATTATTCATTTTGTGCTGGTAGCAACGGTAATCATTCATAAAACATTTTTTCTATACATATTTAACCGAAAAAAAACAAACAAACAAAAAGAACATAACCGTCAACAAACGGAATAAGTTAAATGAGAAGGAAGGGTGGAAAAAAAGAAGAAAGAAAAAAAAAGAAAAAAAAGTAGGTCCTGCCGAGACTTGAACTCGGATCTTTGGATTCAAAGTCCAAGGTGCTCACCATTACACCACAGGACCTGTGCACATGTTGCAATCTCACAAAAGGCTATAAGTACAGTGAGATTATGGGTTCTAGTCTGATTCAGCAATATCAGGGGGTAAATGTACTTTACCCATAGTTTGGGAGTCAATGTCTACCCCACAAAACTGTAGAGAGCATTAATTGCAATCATACTACCACTTCAACCACAGTTACAGTGATACCTCTTTGAATCTCTGATAGTGGTGGCGTATGTTGATTCTGTGATTAGGAGATCTGGTTGGCACTTATCAATCCACGCAGATCTGTGTATACACGTGTGCGGTTCATAAATTCATGAAGTTTCAAATAAGTCATGAAACCATATATGGTGCTGTGTGACATACCCTAAGTGCCTGTCAGGGGTCATATTATAATCTCCCTATTTGTGTGTGTGTGTACGTGTGTGTGTGTGTGTGTGTGTGTGTGTGTGTGTGTGTGTGTGTGTGTGTGTGTGTGTGTGTGTGTGTGTGTATTGGGGAATAAGGAGCAGATGTACATTCTCTTTTACGATAAAAGGAACTGTACTAAAAGAGGGAGAGATGGCACGCTCAGTGTGCACCCCTTTATGAGGCTATCCACTCCTTAAATTGTAACCACACTATCCCACAGCGATCTTAGAGGGATAACTTAGATACCGACAGTCTACAGTAGACACAAACTATCAACCATACATGCACATGTATAGTATGTGGATTAGCTTGGAATGAACACAGTGCCTAATAAGGAGTGTGGATACTTGTAGATGACGAAATGCATGACATTGTGGGGTGAGCCTCAGCAAGCAACGTGCAGCAGGTGGTCTCCTAATTAGAAGTCGTTGGGCCCTCCGGCTTACCTTACCTCTGTCTGCTCCCGTTGGTCAGGCGTCTCTGGTGTACTCTTTGTCATTCCAACAGCAAGGTCACGTGGAAAGAGCACCCATTAGCCAGCAACTGGCTACGCACGTCAGTCAGCAGTTCAGTGGACGTTGCTACACATGTTCATGCACATGTATTCAACCAAATACGTATGGAATTACACATACGCATATATGTACAAATTTCCCATACTATAAGTCTACTTGGGGCTCACTCAGGTGAATTATTCTGAATGGATTGGCAAGCCATCCACATACTAGCCTCGCTCCCATGCAGCCTGGGAACGAGGCTATCCACATACATGTATCCATACCACTTACTGTGTAGACCACGGACTGGTCACCGACTCGCATCAGGAACATGGCTGCCCCGAGGACATGCCCGGCATAGTAGGCCTTAATCTCGAGCTCACTGTCAACCTGGGGGAGACGGGAGAGGAGGGAGGGGGGAGAAAGGGAGAGGAGGGAGAGTGGAGAGGGGAGAGAGGGGGGAGGAGAGGGGAAAGAGGAAAGGAGAGAGGGGTGGAGAGGGAGGAGAAGGGAGAGAAGGTGGAGAAGAGAGAGGGGGGAGAAGGAGAGAGGGGGGAGAAGGAGAGAGGGGGAGAGGGGAGAGAGGAGAGAGGGGGAAAGAGGAGAGGAGAGAGGGGGGAGAGGGAGAGAAGGTGGAGAAGAGACAGGGGGGAGAAGAGAGAGGGGGAAGGAGAGAGGGGGGGGGGGGGGAGAGAGGGGGAGGGGGAGAGGGGAGAGAAGGTGGAGAAGGAGAGAGGGGGGAGAAGGAGAGAGGGGGAGAGGGGAGAGAAGGTGGAGAAGAGAGAGGGGGGAGAAGGAGAGAGGGGGCGAAGGAGAGAGGGAGGGAGAGGGGAGGAAAGGAGAGAGGGAGAGGAGAGAGAAGGTAGAAAAGAGAATGGATACAGTTGAGCAAAGGTGTAGTATGCATTTGATATGTGTGTGGTGTACGTATGCATGCGTTCCGTAGCGTCGTTCTCAGGCCAGCACCATTTTCGGCTGCCAGGGACGAGGTGAATGGTCTGTGTGTGTGTGGACACGTACATACCTGGATGGTCTGATGGAGGTTGACGGTGGTGACCTTTCTCATGCAGTCTTTGATCATCTGGGAAGTGAAGAAATTCTGCTCCCCCTTCTTCTCCACCGTTATCTTGCGGTAGTCTTCCTGCAAGGGGTGTGGTCAGATATGAAGTGACAGCTGCTTAGAAACATGTACTGTCTTAGTGTAGGTTTTAGAATTAGTTATCCCTATGTGGCCCACTCCCTCCTCCCCCAGTTTCCGCAGGTGGCAAGAAGACTAGAGACGAGTGCAGGCCTACTACCAACACATATCCACATCCAAAGCACAGCTGCCGAAGGTCAGCTGTGATACCTTCGGCAGCTGTGATTCACGTTTTAATACAGGAGTACAGACACTAACAGGAATAACAAACACAAAAACAATACAACAACAAGTTAAGTAATTAATATGGAGCCGTGGAGAAAAATCTGGACGGAGGCCTGGGAACGAGGCTTGGTTTACACGTCTCCACTAGCTAACTACTACATGCACGGCTCTCTGGTAACTGTTTAGGCCTTCTCCACACGTGTACCGCAAGCAGCATGGGGCTGGTAACGAGGCTAGCAGTGTGTAAGCCCCTCACAGCACACCTCCCTCACTCCTGATTCATTGAACCTCCATGCAGCTATTTGCACCATTATTGTCTGGTGAATGACAAATGGGGGTCAGGGTTAGCCTCGCTCCCAGGCCTGCCCACAGATTTTTTAACTTGTAGCCATGTTTATCCACAGCCATGACAGGCCTGGGAATGGGACTAGGTCAGGATGGGCATGCAAACGGGAAAACATTTGGTGAAAAATGGTTCAGCTAGTTCTGACGGGGCCCGCTAACAGCACCTAAGCCTAGCAGTTGATGGACTCCTCACCAGCAGTATGGGACAGATGGCTTTGGTGGGGTGAGTCATAAAGATGGGTCCATTGTAGCCGCACATCTCTGTGAAGTACGGAAGGGCTCCACAGTGGTCCAGGTGGAAGTGGCTGTAAGGACACACGGGAAGACCATGACACCCATACTGTGGTAATGGGACAGGCCCTCCACACCACAACACTAGGCGTACTGTACATGTGAAGGAGGGAGTAAAAGAGGAGGAGGAATCTTGAGGAGAAGGAGGGGAGGAGGAGGAGGAGGAGGAGGAGGAGGAGGAGGAGGAGGAGGGGAGGGGAAGGGGGAGGGGGAGGGGGAGGGGGAGGAGGAGGAGGAGGGGAGGGGGATGGGGAGGGGGAGGGGAAGGGGGAGGGGGAGGGGAGGGGGAGGGGAGGGGGAGGGGGAGGAGGAGGAGGAGGGGAGGGGGAGGGGGAGGGGGAGGGGGGGAGGAAGAGGATGAGGAGGAGGAGGAGGAGGGGGGGAGGGGAGGGGGAGGAGGAGGAGGAGGGGAGGGGGAGGGGGAGGGGGAGGGGGAGGAGGAGGAGGAGGAGGAGGAGGAGGAGGGAGGAAGGAGGAGGAGGAGGAGGAAGGAGGAGGAGGAGGAGGAGGGAGGAAAGTGGAGGAGGAGGAATGAAGAGGAAGGAGGAGGGAGGAGGAGGAGGAGGGAGGAAGGGGGACGAGGAGAAGATCAAGAGAAGGAGGAGGAAGGTGGAGGAAGAGGAGGAAAAGGAAGAGAAGGGAGGAGGAGGGAGGCTGCACATACCTGATGATGAGGCAGTCGATGTGTTCCGTCAGTGACCTCCCTGATTCGATGATGTAAGAGAAATCCGGAAACCTTCGCTGAGAACAAAAGATAATTGCCTTCACTCAAGATCCAAACCAGAGGAAGAGTTTCACTTTCACTGATGACATCATTTGGCTTCTAACAGCATTCCTCTGATAAGGAGTTACCTCTGACCTAGTGGTATTACATCATTGGTGGCTGTATGGCAGGTTGTACTCATAGTGGGACTGCAGATAGCCTGAAATAGCATATACTCATGTGTACATTAATTTTGTGAAGACACCAAAATCCCACACAGTTGAGTTTGGTGCTGACCACTAGCTGATCAACTTCTCAGTCTACCCAGTCTACCTAGCTTTGTTCCCAATGTACCCAGTCTCGTTCCCAGTCTAGCTAGTCTCGTTCATTCCCAGTCTATCTAGTCTTGTTCCCAGTCTACCTACAGCCTCGTTCCCAGTCTACCTAGCCTCATCCCCAGTCTAGCTAGCCTCATTCCCAGTCTAGCTAGCCTCGTTCCCAGTCTACCTAGTCTCGTTCATTCCCAGTCTATCTAGTCTTGTTCCCAGTCTACCTACAGCCTCGTTCCCAGTCTACCTAGCCTCATCCCCAGTCTAGCTAGCCTCATTCCCAGTCTAGCTAGCCTCATTCCCAGTCTAGCTAGCCTCATTCCCAGTCTAGCTAGCCTCGTTCCCAGTCTACCTAGCCTCATTCCCAGTCTAGCTAGCCTCGTTCCCAGTCTACCTACAGCCTCGTTCCCAGTCTACCTAGCCTCGTTCCCAGTTTACGTAGTCTCCTTCCCAGTCTAGCTAGTCTTGATTGGGTCCTGGTTACTCCTAGCCTTGTTCCCAGGCACTCTTGGTAATTGGAATTACCAAGAGCACCTGGGAACGAGGCTAGGTTACTCCTACAACCACACATTCTGTAATTGCATTGCATCAGCCTCTTCTGGTCAACGAAACTCCAATATGTAGGAAGTGGCGAATTATGCCTAACTAGCCAACACAGCTGGAGAATCCCTCTGACCACAGACGCTCAGTATCATGCTCAAACTTAAGTAATGGACTAGATACAGGGAATATGGATGACGATGTAAGGATTCAACACTCAGACAGATGAAAGCTCTGCTGTGGAGTGAAGGGACGAAAGTAATGCTAGCACAAATACAGTGTTTCCACCACAGCATACAGGAATTTGCATCAGCTATATAATTGCATGAGTGAAGCGAGCCTATTGCATCCACGATTCCACACTATTCCCATGAACTCTATTGCATGAAGTTGTCATCAGATGAAAGTGCTGAATTTAGCTGTAATCTTCTCCATACATGCCCTACAGTCCGTACTTGAGCAGGGTTTCCTGACTGTAATCTGTAATCCCGTAGCGCATTCGATGCGGTGTATTAACTGGTACATAAACATGTGCAGTACAAAAGAGAGCAATCCTGTCTAAGGGATATAAGACGAATCGTAGACTCCAGCGTGTCTGTGATAGCGTAGCTATCACAGACATGCAACTCACAATCTCTCAACTATGGTGTAAAAGAGCAACAAGATATGGGTAGCAGAATGCCAAAACCAGGCCAGGATGATAGCATAAACAGTTAAGTATACAACTCCCTACTATAATAACATAGGCATGGGAAAGATGCCTGTTGGGGGGTTGAATATAGGGGTTGTATATGCATATGAATAGGTTTAATCTATGTCAAGCATAACATTCCTCCTTCTGGTTTACTGACAGGTTCTACTGTCCTACATCCTCCAACCTCATCATTGTAGCCCATCTACAGTCAAGGCTGTCAAGCATAACATTCCTCCTTCTGGTTTACTGACAGGCTCTACTGTCCTACATCCTCCAACCTCATCGTTGTAGCCCATGTGCATCCCGCAGTCCAGCATAACGTTCTTCCCTGCCATGGACACAATGATGCAGCTCCGCCCCACATCTGAACAATTAAAGATAAATCATCAACCTATTGGCTTTGCACAAGAGCTTGTACACGTAGGCTTTAGTAGCAGGTACAAAGCAGCCAAGTTCCTTTTGCTTCATGGGTCAATGTGCATGGTAGCAGTCAATTACCTACAGGTATTGGTTGCGTGAGCATTGCATCATCTGCCGCTCGGCAAAAACGTTCTGCCACATGCAATATTTCTGCACCACTTTTCTCACTCGACAAACATGCCTAGACAATGTTTGTGGACCACCACCTCAGCTGCACGCATTCAGATGTCTATCTTCTGGCTAGTTGTGGAACAACTTCACAAGCACAGTTCACTTTTCATTTTTGGGGGGAGAGTTAAACTTGTACGATGTATTCTCTTTGCAAACCATATCCGCAAGCACTTATGTAAATGTTACTACCTTTGTTCCACAATCAAGAGTAACTCTGCATGCAAACTATATTAAATAGTCCAGTAAATGGGTTTAGGCAGTGCATACAGAAAATTATGCATAGGGCAACGTACCTTGGCCAGCACCTGGACAAAGAACGAACAGGAAAAGGGACGAAGAGAGACATATGCATCATTAACGAAAGCCAGACAGTCTGAGCAAGCGATAACTAACGCCTGCGCCTCGCTTACCTAAAGGCACAGCTCGGATCTCGGACATAATGCTTTTGAGAAAGCTTACATAATACATTGAAAGTAAAGTTTTCCATAGCAGATAATTAGAACAAATTGGTGTCTTTATTTCCGGCATTAGTTGGCGCCTAATACAACCGCAAACAGGCTTTAAACCGGTTTATCAGGTCAGGCGAGTTTTCTCACCAATCAACTTGCAGATCGTTTTGGCCCCGCCTTATCTGAACACGTGATTTCCTCGTGCTGTTGTGTAGGGCGGCCCGCCGGTCAGTATAAAAGGGCGCATTTGAACGCAACTCGCCCATCGCACGGATTTCGCCGAAGTTTTATCTCGAGAGAAGAGGACCCATGGATCCATTGCAGAGCTCTTCTGTGGATGGCCATCCTCGCCTAGAAAGTGCTGGGTCCTCCTCTGCTGTTGGCGCAGAAGGGTATGCGACCGTAAAGCATGAGTATTTGTAGAGGTGGCCCGTTCTATCGCACTGTGAAGCAACCCCTGTTTGAATGGTAGTCAAGTGAATGTGTGCATGGTGCATGCGCAAAAAAAAGTCTACCACGTGGGGGTTGTGTGTGAGAGGACTGCTCTGTTGTTGGACCTTGGTGACTTGGATCTCAAGCTGTGCTAGTGTCACTGGACCTCGGAAGCGCGATGGTCGAGCTACAAATAAAGCACTATTCATCCACTCGTGACCTATCGTGCTTGCCACCCTCAAACATGAAATGCACTGCACTATAATTCTAATTTGAAACTCTACACACTAGCTTTGAGATGACAGAACCTACTAGTGACATTTTAAGCTTACACTTCTAACTGGATAACTTGGCTACAGATTTGTGAAGCTTAAAAGCTTAACAGTTATGAATAATTTATAGGCTAGAGGAGACTCATGCCCAATTTTCCTTTTGACCTTTTAGTGGTTACAGTGTCAGGACTACAACACTGGAGGTGAAAAGCTTGCCACCACAAAATGTGACTTCTCTAGATGTGAAATCTCTAGGAGCTCCTAAAGTACCAGCACTCGATGTTAAAGTGGAAAATGGAAATGGTTCGGCACTAAATGGTCAATCAGTTGGTATAAGTAACACCCCGTCACTGCAGGTCAAGACACAAAGCATTACCAAAGTACCTTCGCTGCAAGTAAAAAGTGGAGGAGTGAAAAAAGTTGAATCTTTAGCCCGTCTTCCTAGTTCCCTTCCAGTAATACCCTCGGCACTTGAAATCAAAACAGAAGCAGTCTCTACAACTGGGCCTACAGTCACAAGCCCCGTACAGCAGCATAGCCCAGATGCTGGCATCCCCTCAACATCAGCTGGTAGCTTTGTTACGACCCAGACGATAGGCAAAATTGACATTCCCGTAACAGTGACGGGCACCGGGTCAGTTACAGCTACCCCCATTGCATATACCAGTGCTGTCACGACAACAGCGTCTACAACGACCACGACAGCTGCCCAGGATGGGATACCTGCTGGTCAAGATGCAAGCATCCTAGGAAAGAGAATTCGACGACAATCAACTAAGTATGAAGACTATGAACAACAGGCGATGACAGTACGTCCTGTATATCAGTCAGATTCTGGAGAATGTTGTTTATCCGGCATACATGTAAGGGTGTGGTGTTCTCCCTTTCTACTAATCTGTAACTGTTTTCCTGAAGTGGTTTTGTAGCTGTTGTTTTGTGGTAGTCTGGTATATCTGCAGGGGTATTATCCCCTGTTGACCAACCAGATAACCAACCAGCCTTCATGTTCAGTGACAGTTTGTTGTCATTGATAGCCATGCTAACCTAGTACCTACGCATATGTATAGTGTATACCTTGTGCAAAAGACTATTATTAGTCACTTGTTTTACTACTATCTACACATCTAAAATGCAGCTGTTGTGGTACCTGCCAGGCAGGCTCTTCTGTGTTTCAGTATCAACTATGTCAGTTATCCTTGACAGACCAGTACTGTCGCTTATCTGTTTGTCCCAATAGCCGAAGCCCGTGGCGGGGTTGGATGACCTTCCCGGGAAAGGGGAGGGCAGGATGACCAATCAGCTTCAATTCATGCTCAAGAATGTTCTCCGGGTGTTGTGGAGAAACCACTACGCCTGGCCATTCCAGAAACCTGTCGATCCAGTCGCCCTTGGCATTCCAGTGAGTTCTACTGCTAGTCCCCATATAAAGTGCAAATTAGTATACATTTCAGTACTTACCTGCCTCTCTTGTCAGCTTCCCTCTAATGAGGTGAGAAATTACTTCCTCCTGCTTCAAGTAGGTGTTGATGCATAGTAGCCACAAACTTGTGGCATGATGCACATGTGACCTATAATGTTAAACAGTTGAAGTATGTATACATATCAAATTCTTCTACTTCCTGTTCTTACATAACCGTTTTCTCTGGCAAGTGCTTATGGACTGCCCTTTGCAGCAATGTGGCATGTATACATCTCATATACACATGAAAGCCTTCCAAACCCAAACATGATTACTAGGTCTGTAATAGATTTCTGTGGCTGGTACTGAACGTGGGACTTGTTGGTGCTGGTTAAGCCCCAGGCAGCACACGGCCTGGGAACGAGGCTAGTTAAGCCACTGCTTTAACTACTTTCTGTATCCTGACAACAGAACTTGGTTCAGTAGCACAAACATGAGTTGTGTATCCTATGCGTGAACAGAACACTTCCATCGTTACTCATGGAGCTAATTACCCGCTCCTGTCTCTTCTAATGAATCCCAACTCACATCTCAGGACTACTTCAATATCGTGAAACGGCCAATGGACATGGGCACCATCAAGAAGAAGCTGGAACAGAACGTCTACCGTACAGCTAAGGAGTGCGTGGAGGACTTCAGACTCATGTTCAGCAACTGCTACCTCTACAACAAACCAACGGACGTGAGTGAAGTTGTCACTTTACTCTTGATATCCCAGGCCCCTCCACGACTGTGTACTACAAGTGTTCAAATGCTGGATGTGGCATTGGTGTGTCACTTGCGAGGTATCTGTGCTTCTGCTGCTGTAGTCTTGTCTTTAGAAGTGGGACCAATCTGTGGTACCGTGCATGACTGAGCCCTCTGTGGTACCATGCATGACTGGGAAGATTGCACCATTCGTGTCAAACCACGTGGGTGTCCCTTCCCACGTGCCAATGGACCGTTGAGTTGTGGAATGTCCCGATTTGTTGTGAAGTGTAAGATTAGTGTGTGCTGGTGATTGCTGTTGCATTAAACACAGGTAGGCATACTATAGGTCTAAGTTCACTCAGAAGCCTCACAGAGTAGTGTGCGCTTGCGCATATAGCGTGTCGCCCGCTTATCTACATGTGGATGAGGTTGGAGGAAGAGAGCTGTCTCAAGAAACGGACTTGTGTTCAATGATGTGTGCATCTCCAAACATCAAGGTGTTGCTCTGCACCCAATAGGACATAGTGATGATGTGCCAGGCTGTGGAGAAAGCCTTTGAACAGAAGCTCCAGGGCATACCCAGTCAGGTATGTAAGTACATTCATGGGTGTGTGGTTTGGATGGTTTGGTGAGCTACATGCATTGTTGTGGGAAATGAATACCTGCAGAGTTGACCTTGGAGTGTGGCTCCTGCCACTGGGAGTGTATCTTTGTGTCTATCAATGGCTGCTGATGTCATTGTGTGTTCATATCCTCGTTCCAAGACAGTTCCCTCTCCATTGATTGTACAATAGCAGAGGGAAACCCTGGTCATATGCTAGTCACATGCTGATGTCATGGTCACAACCCCGTGCTACTGATCATGTCTCATATCCCACTGTGTAGGAAGTTGAAGTTGCCCTACCTCAGAAGGGAATCAAGAAAGGCGCTGCAAGAGGCTGTCCGAAGAAAGCCAAGCTTGCCTCCGCAGTGACCCAGGCTATACCCACGAGTACTGCACAGTCCCCAGTGACTTCCCAGACTATTTTGCCGCCAATTGGTATGCTTGTACACCCAGCAGTATCTGTGGCTGCCTCCCCCTCCCCTCTCCTCTCAACGCAGACCATGGCGTCTACCAATGCAACTCCGGTCACTGTGCTACCAGGATCTGTTGTGTCGACTGTGAACAAGGTGAATTGGATCTAGCATGGCAACTGCAACACACTTACTAGGCAGTTGATTATTCCCTCTCTTAGCACTTAACATACTGGTTCACTGAGCTGCTGTGACCTTGCGACCTCCAATTCCTCACCTTAGGCTCGACGTGGTGTCAAGCGCCAGGCTGACACTACTACTCCCTCGAGTGGTCAGCCCAGCCCGAGCTCTGCCACGCCTGGTCCTCCCCTGCCACTTGTCCCTCAGAGGAGAGAGTCCACCCGGCAGGTCAAGAGACCCAAGATGGACCTCCCCGGGGAGACCAACTATCCTGTATTGGTAAGTGGGGCCTGCCTGGTGGCGGTGTGTTAATACAGTTTGTATTGGGGTGGGAAGCTATGTGTTTATACTTCATGCATCCATATATCAATATTTCTCTGTGGGTGCGTGCGTCCGGGACTACACTAGTGATGCGTGATCTTCGTACTTGTTAATGTACTGGCAAGATGTCTGGATACTGAGACTCAATCACACATGTACCAGGCTATTGGTATACCAGAGGAAGCAGCTATGCTGGACTAGACTGGGCACTGGAGATTGATCTTGACCTTGAACGTGCCTGGAAGCCCACTACTGAGATGTCCAAGAAGCTCTATCTTGAAAGGGGTCTATCTTGGATCTCTTTCGAGAATTCACTAACTTTGTTCTCTGGCCACAAACGATTTCCAGTCCATAGCTTGTATTCGACTTCACCAAACAATTAGTGATTGCTATATACTCTGTCCCTGCTCTCCTTCGCCACGTCGAACTCAGACTTCAGAGCTTTGGCTCAAAAGACACTACCCTGACTGCCTTTTTCCCATCCTTATAACGACCTTCAAACAACTCACACTACTGTTCGTACGGCTGCCCTTCACAGGAGAAACTACCCGTGCATGTGTCATGTGTGTCAGGCTCGCGCCACAATGTATTACATTCCCCTGGTTATTAGGACGAGCCTGAGCAAGCCCCACATAGTCGTGCTCTTCAGGATGTCCGTCCAGTTAGTGTCTGTCCGATTTAGCGTATGACCGTATATCCAAGTGGAAAATCATAATGTTGTGCCGCCCGCCCGCGTGCTGGATCGGCAACGCGTACAAGTCGCCTGCACGACAGTACCGAGTAGAGCCTGCTACGCTTTACGCCGGACAATGCTACAAACTACGTAGCTACTACAGACTTCCAGAGGTCAGCTGGAGGGAGAGATTCGCTCAGCAACTTGGGGTGCTCCTCTCAGGTACAGTGTAGCCTCGTCCCCAGTCCCACGCTCATCTTTTCGTTGCTTGCCGTACGTACGTCGCTTGCAGTATAGTATAGGGCAAGCAAGGAAAAGCTGGGCGTGGGACTGGGAACGAGGCTACCTATACCACGAACTTGAAACTGCAGCTGACTTCATGACGAACGACAATATAATTGGCTACATAGCTGGCTCCACCCCCAGCTTCCCTTATTAGCTGTGCCGGGCCTCCCAGCCTACGATCACTCAGAGAATGATTATTGGCATGAAGTACGTCAGTTTGTCAGGCAAGCCCCACAATGCCCTAGTATCATACCAAGTGCACACAGACTTTGCCAACTCATGCTGGTTGCCCAAACTGGAGCATGGATCCATGTGCTGGTTTATCAGTGCCTGATTTTAGCTTCAATGTGAGACCTTGTTCTGACAGAGAGCTAGCTATTAGCATATTAGCACACTATGTGCAGACAGGTGGCCACTGTGAACACCAGCTGTCCTGCTGTGTAGTTGCTGGCTTCCCAGTAGTACAAATGGAAGGTGTAAATGAACCAGAAGGAAGCCTGTTGTCACAACAAGGAGGGGCACATCTGGTCCTTAAGATCCCTTCTCTCCTCCTCTCCCTAGACAAAGAAAGACCCATTGTCTGTCTCACTGAAGTTTTGTAGTGGGATTCTGAAGGAGATGCTCTCCAAGAAACATTCAGTAAGCTGGGTCACTTGGACTTTGGTTCAGTGGACACTTCTAATTGATGCCCATCATGTTTGATGATCTGTAGGCATATGCGTGGCCATTCTATCACCCAGTGGATGCTTCAGCTCTGGGTCTCCATGACTACCATGACATCATAAAGAAACCGATGGACATGGGAACTATAAAGGTATGTACTGAATCAATCCATGTGTATCCTTTATGAGTGTAGCATGCAGGCATTTATGTCCTTTGGGGATAGTTGAGGGGAGCAAGAGGACTGCACGTCTTACTCAACCGGGTGTCATCAAATTGATTGCAGTGCCAGAAGGTCCAAGGGTTGTACATGACTCACAGCAGTCCTGTAGTGTGGGGCTCGCTCACAGATAACTGAAAGTTTACACTGTCGCGCACTCCCCCCTAACCCCTGCAGAATAAGCTGGAGGACAGAGAGTACAACAGCGGGAGCGAGTTTGCAGCCGACGTCCGGATGATGTTCACTAACTGCTACAAGTACAATCCTCCGGAACACGAAATTGTGAAGATGGGCAGGAAATTGCAGGTTAGAAGCACTGGACGAACACCCATTGCAAGACTAGGCATTGGCAATGTGATTAGAATTAAGAGGTGACCACTTGTACATTTTTTGAAATTAGACGTTTTTGCAAACTCGTATTTTCAAAACTACATTAACAACTTGTTAGGGAGGGGGAGGGCATTGCCATCACTGCTGACATAACAGTTGACTATAAATCACCAATGCCTATTCAAGACTTGCCTTGCAAATCTTGGCCAAAGGCCACTCTAACTTGGGAAAGAAGTGCCTGTCATATCTCTAGATGGACGAATTAGTTGCATGCTAGTGTAGCCATCACTGCTGGCATAACAGTCGAGTGTAAATCACCAATGTCTATCCCAGACTTGCAAATACAGTCTACGTTGCTTTGCTACACTCGCCAAAGATCACTCTAAATTGCAAAAGAAGCCCCTTTCATATTTCTAGATGGGAAAGTGTGTTGCTAGTACTGCAGCCGATAACACTACTCATCCCTGGATGGTTTCCTCTCTCATCCCCGGATGGTTTCCTCTCTCAGGAAGTGTTTGAGCTTCGCTATGCCAGAATGCCAGAAGAACCCCCTACTCCAGTGAAGACACCCTTAGGTTCAAAATTAAAGAAAATTAGAGGGATTTCCTCAGAGTCCTCAGATGAGAGCAGCGCAGAAGATACCGACAGCAGCAGCAGCGAGGAATCAGAAAGCGAGTCTGAGAGAGCCAACCAGCTTAGCTATCTGCAGAAGCAGGTGAGGATGTTAGAGCTATTACTCTCTCCATTGTGATTCAAGTTCAAGTTCCCAACACCTGACCTTGTTATTATGTCACTGTCATTGGTGCATCACTGTACATGTATATGATGTCATCATCACATCACAGTATATGATGTCATCATCACATCACGGTGTTTATGTATATACCCTCAGGTGATGATAGTTCATCAACAGCTGGCAGCCCTCACTGGCAAACCCAAGAAGAAGAGAAAGGCTATTGCAGCTTTGGCTATGTCCATGAACAAACTGGACGAAAATGACCCTCTCTTCTCGCCAAACTTGTCACCTGCTCCGCCTAAGAAGAAGCCAAAGAAGAAGACAGTCAAGGAGCCAGTGGTTGTGCCAGCAAAGAAACCGCCCACTTCCACCATCAGCAAAGTGGTGAAGCAGACACCTCAACCCAAGAAGACTGCTGCTACCAGCAAGTGCGTGCCCTCTTCATCCAAAATTATTGTACATGTTGCCAAGCATTCACACCTAGGTTTGTAGCTTTGTTCCCAGGCCTTCTATACCTCCCGTTTTTGATCACTTACTGTGTGCAAAAACAGAGGGAGAAGACCCCGGGAATCTACTAGCCCCCCTCCCCGGGAATGGGGCTGGTATCTGCTGTAAGAGAGTGCATTATACTAGGTTTGCTGCACTGACTAATCCATGCTGCTCATACCACCACACATTCACTCATCATCCAGGTCTGCTCCTAAGAAGCGTCCCCTGGGTGGATATGCCAGCAGTGATGATGAGGATGCGAGACCCATGACCTACGATGAGAAGAGACAGCTCAGCCTGGACATCAACAAGCTGCCGGGTGAGTTGATTGCTGTCCACATAGCTGTGCCTCTGTCCTACCCCACAATGAACATCACCCAGAGATCATGGATCATCCCTCACTCCCCCTCCCAGGTGAGAAGCTGGGCCGTGTTGTGCACATCATCCAACTGAGGGAGCCAACACTGAAGGACAGCAGTCCAGACGAGATTGAGATAGATTTTGAGACTCTCAAACCCTCCACTCTGAGAGAGCTAGAGAAATACGTCAACTCGGTGCTCAGAAAGCAGAAGAGACCCTCCAGTGAGTTTGTCACGGTGATCCTTGACTGATGAGCAGAGAATTGTGGTTACCCAGCACTCCTTCCAACCCCTTTGACCTTGACTTGCACGCACACACCTACACAGTACAAAAATCAAAGGATCCTGCAGCAGAGGCTGCCAAAAAGAAGGCAGAACTTGAGAAGAGACTAGAGGTGTGTGTAGCATCCGTGTGGTTGTGTGTTACATGCTGGCTCTGAGCTCCATCCGTATGGATGCCTTGTGTTGAGGTTGGTGTGGTCACAGACTCATTCACCTTGTATTCCCTTCTCCCCACAACAGGATGTCAGTGGTAAATTGAGTGGCAAAATAAAGCAGAAATCCAAATCCAAAGGTGGGTCTCATCAAATACCTCAGTTGCATGGATGCATACGGACAGGGATGGCATCGCTGGGAAGAATGATCCTCACACACATCTTCCTCACACCCCGTAGGGAGTGAGGGGCTTGGCTCAGCCCTGGAACCAATGTCCTCCCGCCTCAGTGCTAGCAGCAGCAGCTCTGAGGACAGTGACGATGAATCCAGCTCTTCTGGGTCCGGTTCCAGTACCAGCTCCAGCAGCGACTCAGAACCAGGTCGAGGATGAGAGACGTTAAAATACTTTAGCTCCTCAACAACTCACCTCTCTCAGTCACTGGACTCCGTTTTCTTAATTTCTACAGCATTCTGCTCTCTGTATCATTGATTTCTTTTCTTCTCACTCCTCCCTCTCTCACTTCTTGGGGCACACTGAATGTCTTCGCCCTAAGCATATGTATCCCCAAATGGTACATCTAATCTTCCTCGTGATTGCTTCATGCTTCGTGGCTTTGCAGTGCAAAATTAGGCTACATGCTAATTTGACACACCAGTCGATTATAGCTATGAGTTAATTTGCTGCATTATTTATTATTTATTATCTGCCACTTTTACCAGTTAATGTTGGCCACCTGTTTTCAATCACTCAGATTCTGGCAGTTTATTTATTCCCTGTATGTCAAGTTCTATTTCTTATCGAAATTCATTGTTGATTCTTACTCTTACGTTTCTGATTTCTGATTTCTTATGCGTGACTGCAGTGTGATGTGTATATATGTGAACTGATATCGGTTTGCTGTCTGTTGCTGTGCTCTAAATAGAGAAGTAGAGTAAAGCTCAACACGGAGTGAACTTTTTCCTTCTTGTTCTCTGTTTAGACGTGCGCAAGTTGAACAACAAACGCAAACCGGTATCAGCCACTAAGGTTTGACTTCCTGTTTGTGTGTGCGTGTGTACTATGTTCTTGGAAGTGGTGATGTAATGTGTACATATCCATATATGGTAATGGTGTGATTGAGCATGTGATGGTAGTGTGACTTGACAGGCATTGATAAACACAGAGACCTTGTACATTATGTAGTTGAGTCAGCAGTACTCAGCCTGTAAGCCTGTAGAATTGAATGTGCAGTTCTTGCATGTACTGTACATGGTTGAATCAGCACTATAGTGTCCAGGTGATCTTGGCAGATGCCTTGGCCAATTCCAGCTTTCAGTTACACTGCCTCTATGGAAGCAAATATCTCCTGCAGATGGGATTACAGGTCTACTGTACAGCCACATTGCTAGTGCTTGTGTGGTACTGGAGAGCCTAGTTCCTGGCCGCATGGGAATGAGGCTAGGTCTAGAAGAGCCGCTATGAGCCATAGTATTACAAGCCCTTGTTACTGCCTGTGCCGCTATGAGTCATAGTATTACAAGCCCTTGCTATGTCTGTGCCGCTATGAGCCATAGTATTACAAGCCCTTGTTACTGCCTGTGCCACTATGAGCAATAGAAATATTACAAGCCCTTGTTACTTCAATACAGTATGGACTATACAGTCCAGTCAGCACGAGTGTTCAAGGTGATCTCACCATTGCATGGCCGATTATACTCTCAGTGATACCAGTTGAAGGGTTAGGGTCATGCAGCCTAAGTTGATAGTCACCCAATTCCTTTTGAGCCTGGACTGCTGAGGAATAGCCTACACGTAGACCAGAGGAGAGAGCCTGGTACCAGTCCTTTTCCTTTTTGAGCAAAACAGGACGAGGGGGAGAGCCTAGTAAAAGTAAAGGGGGGGGGGGGGGGGGGGGGGGGGGGGGTTCCTTTTCAGCCTGGCCTGCTGAGGAATGATCTGATGTAAGAAGCTCCTTGTGCTCCACCATTCTCCTTTGCAGCCAGCTGCCACTGCAGTCAAGCACACTCCAGCAGTTGACATCATTGGTGAGGTTAAAGTACAGTGTTCCATGCTAGGTGGATGACGGAGACTAGCCAGTGCTCACACTCATCCCACACCTGTGTCAGTGTTCCATGCTAGGTGGATCAGGGTCTGGGACTGAGACTAGCCAGTGCTCACACTCATCCCACACCTGTGCCAGCGTTCCATGCTAGGTGGATCAAGGGACTAGCCAATGCTCACACTCATCCCACACCTGTGCCAGCGTTCCGTGCTAGGTGGATCAGGGTCTGGGACTGAGACTAGCCAGTGCTCACACTCATCCCACACCTGTGCCAGCGTTCCATGCTAGGTGGATCAGGGGACTAGCCAATGCTCACACTCATCCCACACCTGTGCCAGCGTTCCGTGCTAGGTGGATCAGGGTCTGGGACTGAGACTAGCCAGTGCTCACACTCATCCCACACCTGTGTCAGTGTTCCATGCTAGGTGGATCAGGGGAGACTAGCCAGCGCTCACACTCATCCCACACCTGTGTCAGTGTTCCGTGCTAGGTGGATCAGGGTCTGGGACTGAGACTAGCCAGTGCTCATGCTCTGTAGTGTACATGGAATGTGGATACCTCTTTGCCCCATATACTCACTACGCTACTGTATGTATCCTGCACATGACAGAGTGCTAGGTGCTTGCATGTACACAGATCAACGTGTATTTGTTAATCACATTCCAACACTTACATCAAAGAGAATCGATACCTTATTGAGTGAAATATTTCCATTCCTGGTTGTAGAGCAATGCTACAGGTGTTGGTGATTGTGGGGGTTCTGTCATTTGTCCATTAAATTGGCCACATCCACAAGTGCAATATAGCCCATTTACCCCTCCAACAGGTCGGAAGGTGTCCTCTCCCCCCCTCGCCCTCCCAACTCCCACTCCTCCCATATCCACCTCAACTGCTGCTTTAATGGCCCCACCCAAGAAAGCGCTTCCACACCCCTCTGCCGCATCCATCCTCTCCTCCCTCACCGCACCGACTCCCACGCCGTCCCCGGCTACCCTATCCCCAGTGACCATCCCACCACCAAGGAAGAGCCCTCCACCCACACCCTCAAGTCCAGAGCTGGAACTTCAGAGCTCCCAGGTCCCTCGGAAGTCAGCCATTCCCTCTGCCAACACAAGCTTCGAGCAGTTCAGGAAGCAAGCACTGCAGAAGTCAGAGAGGGTGAGTAGTCATGTGTAGTGTGGCCTCAGAACTATAACGTTGCTTCCATACCATACCCGCAGTGGACTTACACATACAGAGCTGCTCGTCCTTTGTAGTAGCCTCATTCCCAGACCACTACCAAATCTGGGAATCATGTCTACAAAGCAAGTTTGTTGACAAAAGGCACCAGCATCGAGTTTGTATGGACATGGTAGTGCATGAGCGTGTCACTTCTAAATCTAGTTCTTTCCGATAAAACTAGTCTCCATCCACAGAGACCACAAACGAAAGGCTAATGACAACTTTTCATGATCCGGTTCCCTATTCCTCAGGAGCGGCAGGCTAAGCAGCAGGAAGAACAGAGAAGACAGCAACGGAAGCAGGTGGAGCAGGAGGTGCTCAAGAAGAAGGAGGACGAAGCCAGGTAGGTTGGCTCCTTTCTGAAACTAACCATCTTCAACCTCCTGGCAATGTTTAAACATTTATGGGAATGATGTGTACACACGCATACCCAAGGGGGTCACCAACCCAGGTGGGTGTGTGTGTGAACGATGCCTAGCAAGGGGCCTCGCACTTACACACCTCACATCTACACACACTCTTCACACACTGCAGGGAGCACAGTGAGCACTTTGCGGTTGAGCAGGAGGAACGGGAGAAAGAGGAGGCACACGCCAAGAAGCAGCAGCTGGCTGAGAGGTTGAGGCTCAGAGAGGAGCAGAGGAAGAGAAGAGAGGCGGTAAGGGGATTCGATCAGAACTCAAGCTTACCTGATCATGAGGATGTGAAATACTAAAATAGCTATGTGATCCATCAGTGTAACATCTGTACACACACACACACTCACACACACACACACTCACACACACACACACACACACAGATGTCTGCTCAGATCAACATGACCCAGCAGAGTGACATCATGAGTCAGTTTGAAATGGAAACATTCACGTGAATCAGAGACCATTATTACTCTGTGACAAACTGATCCACAATTATTTTATTGTTCGCCATAGGAGCCAATTTTCAGCAATTTTATTGTGTATTTATTAGTCACTGCAAAATAACATTCCACGATGAACCACTCATTTCACCAAATATGTCAACTGCTTGTGCGAGATAAACTCCAAATGTTCTTCAAAAGGGACAGCTCTTCAATGTTGTTGCCTGGATACAATTTTATGGACTATATTCTTGTGTATCCATGGACGATAGAGCGATAATAGAGCGTGCACTCTATTATCTATCCATGCATGGTGTATCTTAGCCCCCTTCATGTATCCGTGCTATCTTCAGAAATTAACAGCTGGGTGAGAATACTCAATTTCAGAGTATTCCAGTTCCAACTGCACATATGCTGACCTTGTATATGATGTCATCGGTGTACGACGCCATCAGTATACGTCATGTCACTGCTCGAGCACAAGCTTGAGGCGATCCTCGCACCTTTCTGTGCAAGTGACAAAAAGCTGTCTCTCACTCACTACTTCCTATCAGGTCTACTAGCCTCCTGTCTCTCACTCACTAGCTCCTATCAGGGTCTACTAGCCTCCTGTCTCTCACTCACTAGCTCCTATCAGGGTCTACTAGCCTCCTGTCTCTCACTCACTAGTTCCTATCAGGGTCTAGCTATAGTATATAGCCCTGCAGGACTAAATTTGCTGCCTTATGACTGAACAACATGCGGTTTATGATCCCTATAAATTATTAGAAGCACATAATTATATTATTGGTATGCAACAGTTACTAGGATGTGAAACATCAATAAATTACTACCCACAACTTGGCTTTACAATAAGAGATCTGACGCTGCACAGGAGATGCCAACGCAAGAGAGCCTTTGAGGCACGACACAAAAGAGTTGCACATACACCGACAGACTGCTGTTCATGCTACAACTTGATCAGTGATCTCTCAACCTGTGAAGAGCAACAAAGTTTAAGGTTACAGGATGGTCGCCGTAGGCATGTCAAATGTACACATTTCTTGCACATAGAAATCAACAAATACCTCCATTGCAGGTTCTCACTGGAAGTGCAGTGAGCTGGTTACGGGTCCCAACTGACTGTTTGCATATTTCAGGCGTAGCCTGCGCCAACACACCCTGTACCTCTCCCCACTACTCAGGCCTAGCCTGTGACAACACACCCCGTACCTCTCTCTGATACTCAGGCCTAGCCCGCGGCAACACACCCTGTACCTCTCTCTGATACTCAGGCCTAGCCTGTGACAACACACCCCGTACCTCTCTCTGATACTCAGGCCTAGCCTGCGCCAACACACCCTGTACTTCTCTCTGATACTCAGGCCTAGCCTGTGGCACCACACCCCGTACCTCTCCCCACTACTCGGGCCTAGCCTGTGGCAACACCCCTGTACCTACTCAGGCCTAGCCTGCGCCAACACCCCTGTACCTCTCTCTGATACTCAGGCCTAGCCTGCGCCAACACCCCTGTACCTCTCTCTGATACTCAGGCCTAGCCTGCGCCAACACCCCTGTACCTCTCTCTGATACTCAGGCCTAGCCTGTGGCAACACACCCTGTACCTCTCTCTGATACTCAGGCCTAGCCTGTGGCACCACACCCCGTACCTCTCCCCACTAATCAGGCCTAGCCTGTGGCAACACACCCTGTACCTCTCTCCGTTCTCTCTCCTCCTCCTGACTGATGACCGATCTGATCTTCTCCACCCACTCCTGGACAACTGGCGCAGACTTCCCTGAGAATCTCACATGATTACCTGTACACATACGGGACAGTAAAGAATGTGGAAAGAAAGAGCAAAGGAGGAGGGAGGAAGAAGGAAGGTGGAAGAGATGTATGCCTTGGGGGTTCAGACCAGCCATGGTTGGCTGTGAAGGGTAGATGCACAAGATGATCCCAGACATTCGTACGTACCATTGTCATCATTCACCATGAACCGCTTGTCACTCTTGTCCACAGGATATTTCACTCTGCATGACTTCAGCATCATCCCCTTTGCCTTCTGCCGAGACTGAGGAAACAAAGTTGGGACAATACCAGAACCCTGGCTTAATAGTAGTCTAGCCTCATTCCCAGGCCTTCTCGCCCCAGCGTTTATCGCTACAATACTAACCCCCTTGCAAGCGACAAACGCTGGGGGTGAGAAGGCCTGGGAATGAGGCTATATGTAGTCTGGCCATGGCAAAAGGCATTCACGGAGTGGTATGGCAGGTGAGAGTTTACTCACTGTTTTTTTGGTCTTTGGTTTGGATGCGTAGAGCAGCAGGGAGGTGGGCGTCAACTGGACCCAGCAGTTAGACTGCCGTCTCAACTGTTTAACAACACAGGTACAGACATGTGAACACTACGTGCAGTGAGTGATAGTCTGAGGACCAAAGAAACTCACCGACAACGACTTCCCATTTCTTCTCAGAACTTTCCTCTTCAACAAACCTGCGGCAGGTGTGCATACACAATGCCAACATATTCCCAGTACATGCATGTGCTTATTTCAACGCCACGAATACTAACTGACTATTAACTGCAAGTCTGTGTACCATAATCATGGTTACATATCAAGAGACAAATGTTCCATTCAACTCACTAGTGTGGGGCTTGTTCACGCTTGCCCCAATAACGAGAGTTATAGTGATCGGCTACTTGCTAGAGATTACTGGAGATCACTAGAGATTACTAGAGATTACTAGCTTGAGTTATGAGGGTTACTTGGTGGTGGATTTCCTACCTTCCTTGACAAGGTCAGATATCTCGAAATGTTCCAGAGAGAGCTCATCAACGTCGTCCAGTTTCTTGTACAGCTGGTCCCCCTCCTCCACTTCCTCCTCCACACTGACTAGGCTGCCGCTACTGCTGGACACTGAGGAGGCGGGCAAGAGGGGAGGATGGGAGGATAGCGGAGGGATGAGAGGAGAGGGGAGCGACAATAGGGGAGGGGAGTTCAAGTGGAGGATGAGAGGATAGGAGAGGGATGGGGGGAGGGGGGAACAAGAGGGGAGTCAAGTGGAGGGATGAGAGGATAGGGGAGGGATGAGAGGGTGGTATGATCACTTGTTACTATGGCAACAATGGAGGGAGAGGGCCTGGAGACAAGGCTACAGTCTATGCTCACAGTTTCCCAGAGATCCGGTGGGCGTGGTTGTGCTGAAGGAGGTAAACGTGTCTTCCATGACGCTGTCATCTATCAGGTTACGAGGATGCACCGGGGTGAGTTCAGGGGAGGCTTCTTGGCTGTCATGGGAGAGAGGTAGAGGGCAGGCAGAGGAGGAGGGAAATAGAGAAAGAGAAAGGAAGTGGGTAGACGAGGAGAAAGAAAGGAGGACAAGAGAAGATAAGGAGGGAGGATGACGAGAGGAGATGCAGGGGAAAGGAGAGAGGTTTGCTTACACTCAAACAGTAGCCTACTACCCACAAGTGCCTCCAAGAAGAAAAGTGCACAAAACTTTCTGCCATAACTTTCAAATCAGAAATACATGCTATTCACTGCAAGACACACAACCATGACACCCACACGTCAGGAATTGACATACAATCAAACATAATATTATTACTCAGAGGCAGTCATATGGGGATCCCCAGCAACCGCAATAGTCATGTGAGGATGCCTAGCAACCACAATAGCACGTTTTCTTGAGAATACCTTCCAGTTGGTGAGTGTCTAGCTGTAATTCCAAGGACTGAGAGAACACTGTAACAGCAAACAGAACACCATAAAATTACTACACAGCATATACGACACAATCTACTAATTTATTATGGCCTAAGACTCGTTCCCAGCTCCCCCCCATAGCACAACGAAACGAATGGTGTGGGCCTGGGAATGAGGCTGGGTATCCATAGCAACGGTACTACAGGAGCAGAGCAATGTTTGAGCTACCGTCGTCGCGTGTTATTAGGCGCATGCACCTATAACTCAACAGGAAGGAAATATGCACCTATAAGCGAGATGCACCAAATAACGAATGACATCGCATGCTTGAATAGGAAGTGCGCTTCAATAGCTTTTTTCCACTCCGTGGGATCGAAAATGGCAGAGTCTCTGGAAGAAGACTGCAGTGCTTAACAGCGAGTACCTGGGACGAGAGTTGAACCTGCGCCTAACAGTAAATATGCGCCTATAATTGACCTATGCCTAATAAGGCGTGACTACGGTAGTACTTTGCTAGGTATCTTGGGCTAGGAATGAGATATGAAGCTGGGATTTGCACCATTGTGATCAGCATGAATTCAGCTTTCCAATGATGTCCGTTTTGCTGTAGGTTGAATTTTGACCCAAAATCATGAAAAACCATGGATTATAGCCTTTGGTTGAGTGTGATTTTTGACAAAAATGTGACCGACATTAAAAATCATTTTCAGGACATCATTTGAAAGCTCTTTTCATGCTGACCACAATGGCACAATCCCCAGCTTCATATCTCATTCCTACATTCTTTTCCAAGTCTGTTCTCTGATTGATCCATTTTTGGTAGAAATGATTACCCTATGGATAGGAGTGCTGTTTCTGCCAATCTTGGTTTTAATTCCAAACTGGCATGTCAATAATTGCTAGAAAATGGCTTCCTTCTTGTGTACAGCAATTACCGAGCGCCTGGGAACGAGGCTACGTTGCTGAATACATTCTGGTACGTTCAGCCATAGTCACAAACTCACTGTGACATAGGATTATATGGGCTCACTTGTTTCCAAGGCTTTGAGACTTGAGGTGACCTCGCTGCTTCCTGAGCCTGAGGTTCGGGGACATATGGGGCTTTCTGAACAGGGGTTCTGGGTGCAGGGGGAGGAATTCCGGCAGCTTCCTCGCTTCCGATGCATCATTATCCGGCAGTGACTTCCTTCTCTTCTCGGATGCAGACCGTGAGGGAGGTCTGCTACCTCCACTGCCACTACTGGAAAAAGATGAACCTCTTGACGTCGGTAAAGTTGAAGTCTTTTTGCTTCTCGAGGTCGAGGGGCTGCTTTCTACTGTGACTTGAATCCGATGTTCACTTAGAGAAGGATAGGATGGCCGTGAATAGCTAGTTGAGGTGAGCTTCCTGTCAATCTGAGGGCTGCTGTGCCGGGTGATGAGCTCCCGGTGTGGGGGTTGTGGAGTCCAGACCTTGGGATCAGAATGGGACCCAACAGTGCTCAATGAGTCCACAGAATTGGAACTGAACGGGGTTAAGAGATCTTCGTGGCTTTTTGATGTTCGAAGCTGTGACTTGGCCTTGTGTCCTGCAGATTTGACATCCTTTCCCGGTCTGATGGCTACAGGGTCCGGCTCACGTCTTAGTGAAAGCCTAGGAAGGGGGAAGGAGGAGACGAAGGAACAATTGGAGGGAGAGGAATGGACGGAGAGAGAGAGAGGTGGAAAGAGGAGAGACAGAGGGGGAGGGGGTTGGTGGACGGAGGGAGAGGGAACACAGAGGGGTGGTGAAGGGGAGGTGGAAGAGGAAGAACGGGGGGGGGGGGGGAGAGGAAGGATTCTCACTTGTAGTTGTCATCCTCAAAGAACTTCTGCAGCTCGTCAATGTAGCGAATATGCATCAAGTACTTCTGAATGGGCTCCTCCGGAATCAAACCATCTGCGTACAAGCATTCCAATTAATACACACCAACCAGCACAGCCATGTACATCACAAAATATGGAGTTGTGATTCTTGGAAATTTAACTCGACTCCATCATGCTCTAGGAGGGTGGAGCCTAAACACATGCTGAGGAATAGCGACACATTTGCAAAAAGGCTGTACAACAGTACCACCCAAATATAGTTAATGGCAAAATTCTGCAACTGGCAGACCCTAAATAAACGTTGTTGTTAGCGTTGCTATGGTAACAATGCTTCTTTGTAACCATGGGTTGCCATGCTGCGTGTTTGCGTATGCACGTACTGCAGGGCTCACCATATGTTGAATTCTGGCAGTATGCGATCATGTTCATTACAGTATCAACCTACAGGAAGGACCACAGTGATGTCATCACAGGTAGTTTCTCAAGAGCCTATGCCACTGTCTGTCTCGCTATCTAGTGCTTCACAACCACTCCATACCTTCCTCTCTCCCCCTCCTCCCCTCTCATCTCCCCCCTCTCCCTCCTCACCTCTCCCCCTCCCCTATCACCTCTCCCCATCCCCTCTCTCCCTCCTCCCCTTTCACCTCTCCCCCTCCTCCCCTCTTGCCTCTCCCCATCCTCCCCTCTCACTTCTCCCCTCTCACCTCTCCCCCTCCTTCCCTCACTTCTCCCCCTCCTCCCCTCTCACCTCTCCCCCTCCTTCCCTCTCACCTCTCTCCCTCCTCCCCCTCCTCCCCTCTCTCTCCTCCCTCCCCTCCTCCCCCCCTCTGATCCATTCTCACCTCTTCCCCACTCTCACCACTCCCCCTCCTCCCCTCTCACTTCTCCCCCTCCTCCCTCTCCCCCTCTCACTGACCTGTGCTGAGTGCCCTCGTGGGCTAAGAATGTGCAGAAAACTCAAATCTGTCAAGTACATCCCTGCAGCAAAGCAATCCATAGTAGTAATCCATAGTATTCTCTAGTAATCCATAGTAATCTCTGGTAATCTCCAGTATTCTCTAGTAATCCCCAGTGTATCATAATATCGGCCAATCTCATTACTGGTACCTCACTAGTGTACGCAGCTTCCCTCCCTCCCCCGGCCCGGCTAGGTGAGATGTCGTACGTACCTAAGTGAGGGATGCAGGGGAGCTTTGCCGCGTTCATGTGGTCTCTCAAAGTTTTCCTGCAAATAAATCAAAAGAACATTAGGTGTGGTGGCTGGGGGCCTCCACTCCACCAACGTATACTAGGAAATTTTGGTGACGGTTTTAATTTAGATTATCAGATGATCACTACCATAGCAAATTACTTCACAGGCCCCTAATCATAATATTATGGTCGTTGCCTTGGCATCAGACAGCTGAGCTCTGCAGTATGCTGTGGGACATATCACCCCTCACAGACATAACGTCAGTGGTACCTGTTATTCTCATCTGACAAGAAGTCTCCCAGTTTTTCAAAGGTTGCCCTCTCCTTCTTGGGAACACTCTTCCACGTCTGTGCAAGCCTATAAATGGGTGCACTCTGGAGAGCGGAGACAACTGCCTTCAGGCTGTGGAGGTTGTTCAGATCAGAGAGTTTCTGGGGAGGGAGGGAGGGAGGGAGAGGGGAGGTGAGGGAGGGAGACGAGGGAGATGGGGGAGGGATGGAGAGGGAGGGGGAGGGTAGAGGGAGCAGGGAGATGATATTGTTACTGGCTTGCTACTGAGCTTCACACATTGCGTTGCTATGGCAATAAATACCTTGGCTATCTTGATAAACTGTGTCAAGACTTCTGCTCTGATTCTAGGGTTCTCCTCATTAAGAATTTCTCTCACTACCCAGAAGCTTGTCTGCAATGAAGATGAGGAGAGGGTGAGAAGTGAAGGGAGAGGAGTGGAGGAAGAGGAGGTAAGAAGAGGGAGGGAAGGAGAGGGAGGGAGGGAGAGGGAGGGAGGGGTGGAGGGAGGGAGGGAGAGGGAGGGAAGGAGAGGGAGGGAAGGAGAGGGAGGGAAGGAAAGGGACGAAAATGAACTGGGAACTGTGAGACGCTGGATCAAGTGCTGGGGTACAACGTGCTCACGTGGTTGAACTTTCTAGTGAAGGCCACGATGTTGGGAGCCAGGTGCAACTTCTCTTTCTTTGTCCAGTTGCAATTAGTGAACTCCTGCAAGCCATGTGATATGAATCACGAATAGGATTACTAGAGATTACTATGGATTACTATGGATTACTAGGCATTACCCAGCAGTATATTCCTACCTCCATTCTGATGGCTTTGAACAGTGGGAGGTCTATCAGTGTCAGCTGGGCCTGCAGGATGAAACTATGCTCAGCTAAATTTCACCACTCTGAGTGTTGTGTACTGATACAAGAGACCAGAACAGTGACAGTCATGTTCGCGGGAGGGATGACAATTTGATACCCTCCTGATCCAAATGTCATCCTCACATTGGCAACCAAATGACTGCTACGACACACACTCGGGCTCCTATCAACTCTGCCTAAAGCCTTACCTTGTTTGCAGCATGCTATTGTAAGTTCCTCATCGTAGGACCCTTTGGAGGTGCACTAGGGAGGCAGTTTCATTACAATGGTTTCTAGTACAAATCACTACCATAACAGTACAAATCACTACAAGGAACAGTACCTTCCTAACATCAGAAACGGTCAGGCAGATCAACTGACAGTTCTCCATCGTGTACGTTTTATAAGCTTGAAGCTCCACCCACAGGAGATAAAGCTCCACCCATGGGAGATAAAGCTCCACCCACAGGAAATTACTAGTGCTAATGACCAGGAATAAGCAACGTTACTGGCAGCACACTGCAAGTGTGTTCTACCCACTACACAAAGTACTGCTAAACTTGAGACCTTTATCGGAGGACGACCAGTGTTAGCCTCGCTCCCAGGCCCCACTTTGGACGGGGCCTGGGAACGAGGCTGTACCAGTGTCACATACTCTGAGCAAGTGAATGGTTACTTGCGGTCTTGATATTAGCTTCATCTCCCTTTTTCTCCAGCTCTGCTTTCTTAGCCACATACGTGACCTTTGAACCGAGCTTTTCTTTACGAAGTTCAAAGGTCAAGTCTGTGGTCAACAAAGCAGAGCGACCTACCGCAGTATGACCTACCGCTATCTTCTCTGGTTGGATCTTCCTGATGTCAAAGAGCACCGCATCGTAGCTCCTAGTACGGTAGAGTGCAGGGCTTTCTGGTTCATCACTGTCTGTTTGGAGGACACCATCAGACTGTAAGGGAGGGGAGGAGGCAGGGGGAATAGGGGGAAACACACACTCTCTCTCTTACACACACACACACAACGTTCACATTGGGTAAGAGGAAAGGGAGGAAAACTCACACACACACTCACACTCACATTGGGTATTGTGCTGGGTGGAGAGGTTGGGATGCTTCCATTGATGATCACCTGCCCATTGACAGGATGCAGAAGTAGATCAGAAGAGGTGAGGGCGTCCACGTTGAATATCCTCTTAGGAGCGAAAGACATCTCTCAGGGGCAGGCACAACGTGTAGTGATGTCAGCTGCTCAGTGGCTCGAGGGGAGGAACATGGCTGCTTTACTGGATGAACACACAGAGTTTTAGTGTCACTGATAGTTCCTAGGTACACCTGTAGCTGTGAGGGACGGAGGGAGGGAGGGAGAGGGGGACAGAGGGAGGGAAGGAGGGAGGGACGGAGGGAGGGAGGGAGAGGGGAAAGGAGGGAGGGAGGAAGCACGGAGGGATGGAGGGAGGGAGGAGGCACGGAGGGATGGAGGAGGCACGGAGGGACGGACGGAGGGACAGACGGAGGGACGGAGGGAGAGAGAGGGGAAAGGAAGGAGGGTGGAGGCACGGAGGACGGACGAAGGGACAGACGGAGGGACGGACAGAGGGATTGACGGAGGGACGGACAGAGGGATTGACGGAGGGACGGACAGAGGGGCAGACAGAGGGAGGGAAAGGAAAGAATTGAGATGGCATGTTTGCTAGTAAACACATGATCTCAAGAGGTCACTCCACTAGCCATTGTTGATACAAGGTGACATCATAGATAGAGTGCTGACACGAAACCTAACAACACATCACATGCTGCAGAATCAACAAAAGGTGTCATGTGAGTGGTGAGCATCGGGCTTGGAGTTCTATTTTACATATGGGGGAAAAATGACCAGCACAAGGTCAGGCAGTGATCACACATGCCTCACATTCCTGGTATTGTGGTGCACAGTTTCAAGGGTGTCCTTACTAAGTCTCCATCCTGGATTGTTGTTATAGTGCCCTGTGTAATGCACACTTCTGGGTACGCAACACAGAGGCCGTGTGTGTGTGTGTGTCATGTATGATACACACAGCTAGGTATGTACCAGAGGCCATGTGCTCCAGCAACTAACCCAGAGAACGAACTGTATGCCAACTAGCTGTACACCGTCCCATACTCTCCCGTCCCATACTCTCCCGCGCACTGTTCCTGGAGGTGTTTCAGGAAACAAGTACCCCCTCAGCCTCAGCACTGCAAAGGAGGTCTTGTTCACCTGATAGACTGAAGGCTCCCACAAAGACGCTGTCCACAGAGGGGCTTAAATTTACAGAAGAGTTGTAAATTGGGGAAGCCAACCTGTCCATACACAAGTACCAACAAGTATGGTTACTATACAGCAGTTGCTGAAGCCAGTGAGGCCCAGACAGTGGGTCAGGAGCAGATGGTGCTCTGGAGTACAAGGTGAAGCCACTGGGGTGAGGTCCAGTGTGGGCAAGGGACACTGTAGTTTACTAGTTCCAGGGAAGTGTGTGGAGATTTCCCCCATTCACCACATGGATGACTGACCAGACACATCAGATAACCAATCCGTATGGGAACACTAGGCAGAGTTAAGCCCCACAGCCACTAGAACGTGAAATAAGATTACAGCAGAAGGTACCTGCACGTTGTAGTCCGTCACATAGGTCGCCAATTGGCCTGTGTATTGTGTGATGTCAAGATAATTAATACCGCAAAGCACACATTAGCTCACAACTAAGCCACCCCCACATCGCTATGGTAATGGCACAGAAGCCATAGTAACTAATTAGTAATTTCCAAGCTATGACACCTGCTTCCTGTTATCAGCATTTTGGTCACTAAGCAACCAATAGAAGTGGATAGGGTATGTACTTTGACCTCATTGTGAAAACTTAGTGTGATCACAATCTTGAAGGTGTCATCATAATAGCAAGACTGCACAATGGTAGTATTCTAAACGAACCTACTTGAACCTCGAGGGGGGTTAACCACTAGCACGCCAGTCATACCTTCCACGCATGACTCATCGTCACTGCACTGCACTGAATGTGATTTGACTACTAGAATCGTGAATCACAGCCTCACATTCAGGTCAGGAGGGCGTGAACTGTTTACAAATTCTTGAGTGCAAAGGGTTGAAAGTTAACTGACCAAAACGACCACAAGTACAGTAGCTAGCTACGTAAGAGCATTGTAACCCAAACACTGCGGTTACCATCAACGACAGACGGCAATTCAGGCGCAAAGTGCTGTTGGACTGGTAAGGTGAGTTTGTTTTGAGCATGCAATTAATTAAATACACAAGTTGCATACACATCACGCTATGTTACGTACACACAATAAAGCAAGTACACAATTTGCTATCAAAACCCAGAAACGTACTGTATTCACTACACAATCAAACCAGTCTGCAGGATCTACACCACCTGAACCATGTGATTTAACCACTGAAGATTTGCCTCCAGAGAAAAAAATCTGTTCTCAGAGGGAACATTAATCCATGAAAGATAATAAGATAACGAGACCCAACGTTAAATGTGGCAAGGACAAGGTTTACTGTTTCTAGCCTCGTTCCCAGGCCTTTCCCACCTCCATGTCTCGCTTGCGGCAAGAAATACGACCTCTGCACGGACAGCTGCCTTAGGTGAAGTTACCTGACTGCGTAGTATACCATGTCACATGATTGAAAAGTGCTTACTGGCCAATCACATCCTGGTCTCAGGAGTGCCATTAAGCCTTCCGGACTTGTACATGTATCAAGATTCTTTAGTCGTTGCCCAGGAAGTGAAAACAGCCAATTTGCTGTGGCATAAGTCAGACACGCCACACAGCTCAGAGCACTGGTGCCTAAATATCCACCTTGATACAGTTGTATCTCTCGGCTGTGCCTCAAGTAAACTGCGTCCACAGAGGATATATCGCACATCCTCCTCTGAGATGCAGTCTATATATCCTTGCCTGTCCGGAAGCAGGATAACGGCAGCTGCAGAATCCTGGGAGGTGTGAAGAGCTGGGCACCAGAGGAGTAATAGCACAGTGCTGGCGTGCATAGCCTCGTTCCCAGGCTCTCGTTCTCGAGAACAAGAGCCTGGGAACGAGGCTAGGCTGTGCACGAGGTAGCACTTTTCTCTTCAATTTTAATGTTTGGAAAACGGTGCGTGTAGGTTGACAATCTTTCTGAATCATGTTTCCAGGAACTGAAAATTTGTAAATGGTTCTTCACCATATTTTACTTCCAACATTTTTTAAAAATACTAAAACTGTCTTCGTTGTATGCCACGTTGAAGACAGTGAAAGTGCTGTCAAACGAAATAACAACACCAAGAACTGACTTGATTCGTGTTTGCGTTTGTCCACCCACTGTCTAACCAGACCACTGTCTAACCAGACCACCAGCCAAAAGAGATGTACACAGTGATCACATGTTAGCTGGGATCAGGTGAGGGGTAAGTAGTAAGTGGATAAGTGTGACCACATGTTGTCCTGCCAACCAGAGTGGGTGGACCAGGGACAGAGCAGGAGTCCCCAGGGGCTCAAAGGATCAGCGTATCAAACATTATCATTGCTCAAAGGATCAGTGTATCCATCAGGCAAACGCTATCATTGGTCAAGATCAGTGTATCTACAGGGTCAAAGGATCAGGGTATGGGTGGGGGGGGGGGGTCAAAGGATCCGGTATGGGTTGCATAAGAGTCAAGTGACTGTTGGTCCAAATATTACATACCACTGACTCATAATGCAATATCCAATATACCTCACAAGTACATTCCAACTGTGTTGAACGGCTTCCTGTATTAAAATACCTGACGTTCTCTCTGGAAACAAGAAAGCCAATCTCAGCATAGAATATGCATCTCCAAATTGCCAGTCACCACTGCGACTAACGTAAGAGTGGTTTAGCCTTTTTCTCTCAGTGTGATTGGAATACGAATGTCATACAGTCGCACTTTATTTCAGCAGAAAGCTTAGACGGCTTTCTATAGACATTACGTTCGGCATTTACTGAGGAAACCAGCTATGACGGCAAACAGCCACCTGCTAATACCTTTGGTCTAGGTCTCATACTTCAAACATGAAGGCTAGTACAAACCAAGTGGCAGTGAGGCATCCGACGTGCAAGTCCGTCCTTCTAGTCGGCTGCTTCAAACTCACTGCAAAGACAACAACTCACAAGTCACAACAACATTAGCGATGATGTAATCTACACTATGCCAGAGACGGCGGGGTAGTTCCTCTGTCAGTGAAAATCACAAACAAGACCAAATTCAACAGGAAACAAGACAACGCTCTCTAGTGCAGGGCATGACTGTACAATGGAACTTCTATAATTGCCGAGCGCATTAGCGCGAGGCTCTGAATGGGGGATCTATTTCTCACTATATACGTATGTACGTACGTGCGTACGTACCGGAATATGTCACGCTCAGGAATGTTGATAGGAATGTTGTGGGTTTCCTGCCGGCCAGCTGAGTTTTATTTGCTGCGAGGGCTCGATGTTGCGAGAACTACAACCTTGAGAAACAGATCAGTGGACGAGCGCGCGGTGCTCCAGGGCTTGCAGAGTTGGAGCAGCTACATACGGAGTCAAACAGTCAGCGCAGTCGACATCTGTTATACCGCAACTCCACAATAGTCTCGCATAGCCAGAGGCTAAGGTACAAGCGAGCGGGGCCTTCAGGGCTTGCAGAGCTAGAGCAGCTACATGTGGAGTCGAACAGTGAGTGTAATCGACATGTTTATCTCAGCTCCACACTCGCAAATTCACTCTTAGCTATTATATCATACTCATAAGCACGTGGCCAGGCTGCGCATGCGGCCGCGGCGTGCGCGCGAGGCAATTATGCGGATACGTATTCCTAGTAAAGCTCTCTACGAGGCAATTATGCGGATACGTATTCCTAGTAAAGCTCTCTAGTGCAGGGCATAGTCATACAGTGGAACCACTATGATCAGGACACCATTCGGGGACAATATAAATTCAGGAGTTTTTTTTTCCCCTGTAGAGAGGTTGTCCTCTTTTCGGAGGTTCCAAAGCAATCATTTGGGACCTTAAATGGTCCTTTGTAGAGAGGTCTATTATGCTGTGTCCAGCCCAATATCGGAGGTACCACTGTACACAATTACCCACCAGGCCAGGACAAGATTAGTATAAATGACTTCAATCGGTGCAGTGTTACATCATGCATATTGCCCAGAGTAGCTGCAACTTCAACAAGCACAGTTGGTTGCCTGGATACATACTTGTAGCTCTCTGCAACAGTGCCAGTGTGTGAACAATATTTTCACAAGGAAGATCAATGGCACACAAGTTGTGAATAAGTCAATGGAGCTCGTAAATGGCTTCAACAACTGTTATTAACAACCCAATCAATGGAACAAGAAGCTGATTAACACTCTACTTTCCGCCACATTGATAGCAGCTACTGGAGACAGAATCCTAAGATTTTAAGATGCAAGCTTCCGGTCTGAACCTACCTATGCAATAGCCTTGTTCCCAGTCCCACGCCTAGCGCTTTATCGTACTGCAAGCGACAAAAAGCTGGGCGTGGGACTGGGTATAAAGCAGGGCTTGAGTAGTCAAACTATGGGAAGTATGCCATGGCTATGTGTACATGAAGAGAGTTTGGCAACCGAATTTTGGACACCATTGCCATGCCTTGGTGATGGCATTAAACTTCAAAACATGTGGACAAAGAGAGTGTAGCGTGCAAGTACAAGGGTGGAGATTTGGTGTTGTGCCACAAGAGTTCACAAGACATGTTTGCATCGGCACAATGGGTTAGTGCCACTTCGCCTACTCCCATTTCGCCTACTAATAATGAATTAGTGCCATTTCGCCTACTCAACTAAAAACGTTTTTCCATGGTAGAATGCAAGTCTTCTTGACAGGTATTGATGTTTTGGACAGTTTTGTGGGGTATTGATGTCCTTAGCCCAAGCTCTCAACCGCAAAATATCCAAACTTGGGCTACAGGTTGCCTATCGAGAAGATGCTACTTTGTACGCCAAACAGTGGCACTTGCTTTCGTGCCTCTTCGATTTGTTCGGCTAGCATGGCAACCAATCAAGATGTCTGCCCCAAACCTACCGAGGGTTGATGAGTTCATCTCGTATTTTGAAGCAACATGGCTGGTGGGCAATTTCTCTCCCCGCTCTCCCCGCTTTTCAGAATAATACAGTTATACTAAAACACTCTTTCAGAACTTATACTGTTATACTAAAATACCTTTGCAGATTACCTTTTTCAGAATATACTGCTATACTAAAATATCTGCAGATCAATAAAATACCTTTTTCAGTTGAGTAGGCGAAATGGCACTAATTCATTATTAGTAGGCGAAATGGGAGTAGGCGAAATGGGAGTAGGCGAAGTGGCACCAATTCGGCACAGTGACAGAGTCACTGCCAACATACCAGGTACATTTGCACTACGTATGGCCTTGTTAGACGGGAGGCTAACGGTCTATTGCGTTCAGGACTAGCTGATGGTGCTGGTAGATAGATGATCATAAACAGTCTTGCCTGCACACGTACAACTTACAAGTGCACCACTTGGCCATGGGGCAAACACACATAAGAAGAATAATATTACAGCCCAACGTTAGCCTACACTCTCGGCAAGAAATAGATTTCCGTCTTTCAAGCACTCAGTCACAAGTCACAAACACACCGCTCACCTTCTATATAGCTGTGTCACTGTATGGACTGCACTGCTGCAATAAATGCCTTGTAGCGCAGTTTCGCGCGGTTTCTCGATACAGCGAGTGTGGATGCGGTTTGTCTGGTCGTTGTACTTGCAGGACGGTAGTTTCACTGCCTTCGTTAGTTTCGTAAGCTTCTAAACACGCTCGAGTCTCTCTAGGCTTCCTCAAGAAGCACTCCAATTGTATTTCTATTTACCGTGTGAAATTTTAAAATTGATTATTTGTATTTACGGTATCTGTAATCAGCGCCTGGCAAAGGTCACATGACAACCAGCCACGCCCTTTTTCATCGAACAATGTGATAAACGAACTCGACAGGCTTGTGAATTGTTCTCTAAGCTAGCCTGCAAGAGTCGTAAAAGTGAGTTGAATAGCTGCAACTGTAGCGTAAAGTACCTTGTGTTGTGTAGGCCTAGTTGTATAACATTTTTTGGCGCATGCCCGCACAAGTCCCTCGTGTTTGAAGCTCCTATATATAATTATACGTACCATCAACAAAGATAATTTTAGTAGCTATAGACATGGACATACTCAGGAGGTACAGATTGGAGAGTGCCACTTACTCCAGTGATGGTAGGTTTTGGGTCAACTGATCATGTAGTGTTGGACTGAGGGTAGATAGTATAGCACAGATTGGAGGGAGAGTGCCACTTACTCCAGTGATGGAGTAAGATTTAATGAGAATGCTGAGCCCATGGGGGCCATCGCGCATACATGTACAAAAGTGGTAGTGCACCGTGAGTATAAAATGAAAAGAATATGAATATGAGCAGGGTGTATATATGTTAAAATAATGACTACCACAAAGTATTAAAGTGGCTGTCTCCATAGATACCCGGATATGGAATGTGAAATGCGACAAAATTCCCTTTACGTGGTGGAAATCACAGCATTGTTTAGAAATCATGGCAGTCGTTGCAAACATTGTAGCGATGTGAGTGATTGTGTTCTTCAGTTGATCCTAGGATTTTATAGTTCCGAACTAAACGTGCGGTGGGAGTGATGTATCATGATTGTGCTGTGTTTGTGTATCACAACTGCTTCTGTTTTTTTATTTCCCTCTATTGGGTGGGCTACGTACTCTAGTGGATCTTTATGCTGACTTGAGGTCATCGTCAGAAGAGGTTCCGATACTCCCCAATGATAAGAATCATGGTGGGATGCTACGCAGCATCAACAATCTCCGAAGGAGAATGGGAGAACAAGACACAGCTGTTTTCCAGAGCTCCGTTTTCATTGAAGATGGAATCGACTATCGTTCCATCCACCACAAGATAGATCCCTGGTCGCTGAAGCTCCATCGCATTTACTACTCGAGGTTGATCCAGTGGGGCCTCAGTGTCGTCATCTTCTTCAATCTCATGCTTGCGTTTGTCGAGTTCCCCACCTCCCTCAGTCTGTCTTCGGCAGACTTCAGGCTGCATCCGAAACCGTGGCACTGGGGGGAGTTTCCATGTGGTGTGACAGAAGCGTTTGAGGTTATGTCACTGCTGGCGTTCCTGGTAGACTGCACAGTGCAGTTCTATCTGCTTGGTTGGAGACGATTTCTTAAGAAGCCCTGGCTCCTGCTCTACGTAGTCATGATTGTGCTGTCGGTTGTAGACCTGATCGTCTCTCTCAGCTTTTGCACCCCAGGCGCCCAGCGCAGCCTTGGCTATACCCTGCGATTTCGGAGGTTTTTCCGACCGCTCTTCTTTCTCCTCTCGTCCAGTATCATGAAGAAGTACACCAAGGCGATCAAGTTGACCCTTCCTCAGATCTTCACGGTACTGGTACTGCTGCTCCTTCACATCTACGTCTTTGCCATGTTCGGGATGCTGATCTTCCCCCGCCCGCCCTCAACTCCGCTGCACGACCTCGGAAACTCATCGAACCTTTCAAACGACACAAACTCAACTTACATTGATCCAACGAACGCAACCAGTCTGAGCAACCACACCGATAAGGACATGACCTTCTATGACCACAGGGAAGGGATCAAGTATTTCAAGACCGTCACAGATGCCTTGGTGAACCTGCTTGTCCTGATTACAACTGCAAACCACCCGGACATCATGATGCCGATATACCAGTACAACCGTTTTTCTAGCCTCTTCTTCATCCTCTTCCTTCTGATCGGATCCTACTTCATTTTGAACCTCCTCATTGCCGTAATCTATAACCAGTTCAAAGGGTTCTTCCAGAAGTCACTCCAGAGCAGTTTCTTTCGAAGGAGAGTAGCATTCCGCGCTGCCTTCACCATTTTGGCCAAAAGGACGCAAAAGATACAACAAGAGAGAGCTGCACATATCCGTGGACAGGAGGTGGTGAGCAAAGAGCTCATCCGGGGGCTCCTCCAGAGAACCAAAATGAAACGCAAACTGGTGCCGCAAATTTACCAAAAAATGGAGACAATGGATTCAGAATGTCTCAATTGGAAGCAGTTTTGTGAGGTTTTTGATCTTGTCTCGAAGTCCCCTCACGAGAAGAAGCCAGAGTTGCAGCCTTTCTTCTCCAGCAACTTGTGTCTACAATACCTGCAGTATGGCATTCGCCACAGGTTCTTTGCCTATTTCACATATGCTGTCTCGATTGTGCATGTGCTGCTGGTCACCATAGAGTTCCAGATCAACTACGATGCTGCGCTGGGAGATCTGGACTCCAGGCTAGCCTGGTACAACTTTGTTTTCATCCTGTACTACACGGCAGAGCAGATCTTGAAGCTCATTGGATTCCGATTCAAGGGGTACATTCACAACCTTGGAAATGTTTATGAAGGTTTTTTGACAGCCTTTCTCCTCCTCCTTGAGCTATTGCTGGTCGTCCTGTACACCTCTCCGTTTTCACCCGATAATCCACTGGGCTCAGGCCTCCAGCACTATGACACTATCATACGCATCATAAACATCTGCATTGTGCTTCGTCTGCTGAGGATCATACCGCACATCAAAAGCTTTTCAATCCTAATGGGAACGATGATCGACCTTATAAGGAACCTCCGAGGGTTTGCAGGGATCATTGTGGTCGTCTACTACCTCTTTGCCTTGCTCGGTATGGAGCTCTTCGTGGATGTAGAACGATCCAATCCAAACTTCGAACTTAAGTGTGGCTCGTACGAAAATCTGACCTACTACGCGAATAACTTCCACGATTTTGCCTCTTCACTGGTTGTTCTCTGGGACGTTATGGTGGTCAATAACTGGTATGTGTTTCTCGAGAAATTTCGGCGTGACTCCACCCTCCTCGGAGACTGGGCACAGCTGTATTTCATTGCCTGGTGGCTGGTATCCGTGGTGATCTGCATCAACCTGTTTGTATCGCTCGTTTTGGAAACTTTCCTGATGAAGTGGGAGGCGGTTCATGCGCAGCAGGTGGAGAGGAACCACGAGGAGGAGAGGTTTGGAGACTCGAGTACCTGGGAGACGTCGAGCACACAGGTAAGTGGTGTACCCAGTGCTTGTTGGAGACTTGAAGGGATCTTGTGCTATAGCTAATCCCCGGTGTGAAGCCAGTGGCCAGTTACTGGTCAAAACATTGCACTAATAATCGGAGGTAGCACCAGAACTCCGTGACATGCAATGCCTGTAATCGTACCCATTGGTATACAGCGATGCTTGTCACCCCCTCTCCATCAACCTGACCACCCGCCTTCCCTGAGGGAACCAAGAACTAGCTGGAGGGTGTTCACAAGGTGTAGGGTTTGGGAAATTATGCAATGCCTAGTACTAGTGGCATTGTAAATTGGGCAGGGCTGTTATCCTCTTGCAATTATCTTGTACTTCCAGTATAGCCTCGTACCCAGTCCCACGCCCATCTTTTCGTCGCTTTACCGTACTGCAAGCAACGAAAAGCTGGGTGTGGGACTGGGAACAAGGCTACTTCCAGGTGGTATATACGGGAGGGAAATTGTGTAATGTGTAAGGACAGTACTCATGCCTTGTTTACTCTCACCTCTGGATACTTCAGCAGCTGACTCTGATTGCTGCATCCACCAACTCGTACTTGTAGATGTGTAACCCCCCCCACTACAGCCTTTAGACATCCACAATTTGCTGAGAGCTCAGCTGGTGGAGCCGGAGGAGGCAGACATCATGCACGAGCTACAGCAACACAAAGACCTCATGCTGGTCTGACCTCACCTTCACAGACACAAGTGCTTATTCACCTAGCTTACTGTTACATTGACTGTCTTGAATTGCATGTTGTGAAGTGTAGTTTGGATATATAATTGATGTTTTTCAATACTGTTTCGGTGTCAGTATGTGCGTATTGTGTGCATGTCATGTGTTTGTGCATGTGTGTACATTGTCACCTGTGTTATATAAACTTATTGACTATCACTTACAGTACATATAGTACACTGAACTAGTTCCCACGCAGCCTGGGAACGAGGCTACCTCGTTCCCAGGCCCCACCCTGCTATTGTCACTTGCAGTACTTAACTGCTTGCTTGCTTGCAGTACTGCAAGCAACGTCAAGCTGGGTGCATGGGCCTGGGAACAAGGCTACTGAACAATGTTACATGGGTCATGATCTGGTCTAGAAACTCAAATAAAGTACAATGTATACTTTGTTTGAGTTTCTTGACCAGATTATGCACAGCAGTCAAGGAAGCCAATTAAATGATGTGTAATAGACCATGCAGTTGAAATGGCAACTTCTCCATATAACAGTCTATAGTCCAATACTGCCATAGACTCCCATGCATGGCAGATTGAAATTGTATGTCACTCCAAGTGTCCTTTAACTTATGCATAACTGTTGTAGGGTGAAGTCACAAGTTCATTAAAATGTTGTCTTAATTAGACAACTGTCAATAAAAAGTAATTAGTGGTTGATAACGTGCTAGTACTGTTACGGAGATACACATACTTGCATGTACGTAAGCATCCAGTACAGGAAAAATAATCTTGAATTAAGTCATATACAACATACACTGCTTCAACAACAGGACGATAAGAAGTGCTGTGTAGGTCCTCAACATGCACACCTTGAACCTGAGCTGTCATACGGCATTTCATCCAATCGTACGCTCTCTGTAGCAACAATTGAGAGTGAAAAACACACAGTGGATACTCATCCACCATCATTCCCAGGCTAGAGCCATCACATGTGCAGCCTCATTCCCAGGCTAGAGCCATCACATGTGCAGCCTCATTCCCAGGCTAGAGCCATCACATGTGCAGCCTCATTCCCAGGCTAGAGCCTTCACATGTGCAGCCTCATTCCCAGGCCTTCTAGGCCTCCAGTTTTTTTTTATCACTTACAGTACAGTACAATTCTGATCCACCATGGAGCGAGGAGTTTCCAAGTATTTAACAAAGTCAGCAGGTACATGTGCTTGTAACGCATATCAATGGCACCAGTATGCATGGGGGGGGGGGGGGGGGGGGGCAAACCATATAAGTATTCCTGAAGTTGCTTTTGAAAACTTGGCAACTAGGTATGTGATTGCAACAATCGAACAGGAGTAAATTGATTGCCGTCCGACTCTCATAGCCAAGTGGCTAGACTTAGGTCAATGCCTTTGGCATGCAGTACATAGCAACACTGTCAGTGGCAGCTACAGTCAACTTGACCTGGTCAACTCCTCCTCATTGAACAATGGGCAGGCTCTCTCTATGCCTGATGAACTCTGAACTCTATCAGTACTCTGAACTCTATCAGTCTGATGAACTCTGAACTTAGTCTCGGTCCCAGAACCCAACCAACCCCAGCACTGATCACTTTTAGTATTGCACGCGAGGAAGTATTTCTGCGCGTTATACTGGAAGCGATCGATACACGCACTGGATAAACGGTCTGGGAATGAGACTACTCTGAACTCTATCAGTCTGATGAACTCTGAACTCTGAACTCTATCAGTCTGATGAATAGGAGCTTGAAGACAACAGACGTGTTCTGTATGACGGTAGCTACCTTCCAATAGTACCGTACTATGTGGCTACCCTCACCTGCAGCCACACTGTCTGGGTGCTGGTCGCCATGTGTAGTATCCACGTAGTGGGAACTTAGCCCCAACCCACTTGCTGTATTTGAAACAGTATTTTACCAATAATTGGGTAGGCTACATCAGCTATTGGCAATGTTACAAAGTAACCAACAGCAAAAAGAGTAATTAAAACAAAGTTGAATATTGCATGGATCAGCTATCCGTATCGGGAGTTAGACTAGCTACACCCCTGGCCTACAGGCCATCCCACGCAGCTGCTGCCACTTGTAGTACTGCAATGCTAACAAGGAGTCGTATCTCACCAATCATTGCCCTGCCGTCCCATGCTAACAAGGAGTCGTATCTCACCAATCATTGCCCTGCCGTCCCATGCTAACAAGGAGTGATATCTCACCAATCATTGCCCTGCCGTCCCATGCTAACAAGGAGTTGTATCTCACCAATCATTGCCCTGCCGTCCCATGCTAACAAGGAGTCGTATCTCACCAATCATTGCCCTGCCGTCCCATGCTAACAAGGAGTCATATCTCACCAACCATTGCCCTGCCGTCCCATGCTAACAAGGAGTCATATCTCACCAATCATCGCCCTGCCGTCCCATGCCTCCATGATCTTCTCAACAATGGCTATGAAGGTGTCCTCCACCTGGTCCATATCCTCCACGTCACACTCCAATAGCGGCAGCTGCTTCTCTCTTGCAAACTGTCTTGCAATCTCTTTGTTCACTTCTGTGTCCTCTGATGCCATGTCCGTTGCCACAAGGACCACCTGGAATTTCTGTGGGGCATTCTGCGTGTGTGTGTGTGCGTGTGTGCGTGTGTGTGTGTGTGTGCGTGTGTGTGTGTGTGTGTGTGCGTGTGTGTGTGTGTGGTGTGCGCACACGTGTGTGTGTGATTGCATGTGAGTGTGTATGGGGGTGGGTATGTAAGTGTGCATTAGAGCTGGGACAATATATTGATTTTGCAATATATCGTCCAACTATGTACCCAATATCAATATCAATACGGCTTACTTAATATTGTTTTAAACTGATATGAAATCCATATGGCAATTATTGAGTGCATATCTTTCACATGCGCTGTTCCAGTTTTGGTCAATTGTTACATGTATGTGAAAATGTACAGTTGTGTGAGCCGTATGCTACTGGATACCAATCCAACCCACTCACTACCCAATATATCGATATATCACGTTCACAATAATCGATATGCAAAATTTCAATATCGCCCAGCACTAGTGTGCATGTATGTGGTGGATGTGTGTGTGTGTATGCGTATGTACACTACGAGAGAGAATGCGGAAAGGGCAGAGAGAGCATTGATTCTGACAACTAATTATAAGTACCTTACATTCTGAATTTCTTCAAGCCAGTAATTCAAACTGACAAATGAGGTTTCTTTGGTCAGTGTGAATACGAGGAGAGCTCCCTACACAGACCAATGGGACACAGGTGGGACAAAGGTGGGACAAAGCTCAGAAACAGTTGAGCAATTGGAATCAAAAGATCTACAATACTTACGTGAGCTCCTCTGTAGTATGAAGCGGTGACTGAGCGGAATCTTTCCTGGCCTGCTGTGTCCCTGTGTGTGCATTATAGTACCTTTAGCTAGCTGTCACATGATTGTCAAATGGTTAATACAACACAGGAGGCCGAGAAGCTTCTTGTCCTTCACTGAAGACGTAAAGCCAGGGACTTGGCCCAGTGAGCCCCTCCCCTATTGTGGAAAACTTAGCTCAATAGAGCACGATAGGAACACTGCACAGATTAAGCTGGTTGCCCATTGATGGGCCGGCTCTCTCCGCATACAGCACAGATCTGCTGTTTCCTATCAAACGGTAGCCTCGTTCCCAGGCTCCTCCCCAGCTTTTTGTCGCATACAGTATGCGCCAAAAAGCTGGGGAGGAGCCTGGGAACGAGGCTCCACAAACGGAACCCAACACTCACCATAACTGCAGTTTGATCCTCTTGCCTCTGTAGACCAGATCTTTTAGTTTGTAGTCAAGACCTGCAAGTGTTGATACAAGAGAGGCGGTTCTGTGTGAGCTTTAGCAGCCATACAACTAGGTTTCAGTTTACCAACAATGCAAGTGAAAGAACAATGCAAGTGAAATCGCTACAAATTATATTTGGCTTCAAGGGAAAGTACATTTGGAACAAAACTGTTGATGGCCTGGGAATCAGGCGATGATGATCTGGGGATGAGGACATGGATTTATGGATGACCTGGGAATGGCGCTATGGATGACCTGGGAATGAGGCTGTGGATGGCCTGGGAATGAGGCTGTGGATGGCCTGGGAATGAGGCTGTGGATGGCCTGGGAATGAGGCTGTGGATGCTGGGAATGAGGCTGTGGACGGCCTGGGAATGAGGCTGTGGATGACCTGGGAATGAGGCTGTGGATGCTGGGAATGAGGCTGTGGACGGCCTGGGAATGAGGCTGTGGATGGCCTGGGAATGAGGCTGTGGATGGCCTGGGAATGAGGCTGTGGATGACCTGGGAATGAGGCTGTGGACGGCCTGGGAATGAGGCTAGGGTGTTTACCAAGTGTAGTAGTATCGCTCATCTCAGTATCTCCAATGTACTTCCTCAATAGTACTCTCTTATTAGAGCCTGTGTCTCCGATGAGGAGGATCTTGAGTAGGTGATCGTATGCACTGGTAGAGTGCGGTGTGTCCATTGTACGCTACACGGAACACAACAGGCGGTCAAATGTAGACACACAATATGAGACGGTACTCGTCAATGACAGTACAAAGGCACAGCTGAACATGAGCTTCTTGAGCTCCACACTCAGGGCCTTTGCATGTACTACGACACAAAGGCACTGCCGGCATCCCTCCCAAGACTGACCGGTGAATATCGTGGGATGCAGAGCATGTCACTAGCAGCCACGGAGCTTCATAAAGCTCTACAACTTGTCTGTGCTTGAAAATTACATTGCTAGGAGTTCAATGAGCCCAAAGAACAAGTCATAACTATGGAAATTGGCATGAAACGCCACAGGCATATATATCTATACAGTATTCCATACATCGTGTTTCAAACAAGGGTGGATCCTGGCAAGGGTTGAGAGTCCCTCCTTTCAGCTCCAGGCCAGCTGCGACAGAGGTCACAACAGCTCTGTCATGGCTCTCACCAGAGACTCATTCCCAGACCCTCCACGAAGGAAGGAGGGTCTGGTGACTCCAGTACAGCATCACATTACATTCCAAGATCACAGTACAGTCGTATTCTCATTCCAAGACCCTCAGCATGAAAATGCTGGAATGATGAGTGTTATTTATACTCCAATACTTTGACCTATTGTTTCCGCAAAAAAGAGAACGTTGGTTACCATGTCCTTACCAAGAACTAAGTTTCCACGTCGCTAGACCAGGGTTTGTCTTTCTCTCATCAATAGCAGCATTGATCACTTCACTTATTGATGCATGCTGTGGCCCTTGTTCAACGTAAACATATTTACAGATATCTACGCCCCAGCATCTCCACCCTCTGCACAAGGGTCATTAACTTGTGCCTGCGGTACATCCGTGCACGCTCTGCAAGGGTAGTCCCGTTACAAAGTACACAGATGTTCACAGGGACTATGTAATCTGTGCACTACCGTAAGAGCTTAGCATGATCAGTGGTAGACAGTACAGCCCCAAGAGCTAGCTAGCTACAGCCGTAGGGCTTCATATAACTATTCTGACTTCACCGTGCAATCAATCACCGCTATGCAGCCAAGCTAAGTTAGGCATACATGTCACACTATCGCTTGGCTCAGCTCATACAGTGCAGATGCCTTGCAAGCCACCCACAGACACGATGGCATAAATACCTGGTTTGTGAGCGGTCTTCCAGCCATGGTGGACAATGACCTGCGGCTTCTAGTTCTCGATCCCGACGATTCACGCTATAATAATGCAGACCTCATGATTCTGAACGTAATTTCCGGTTTATTTTTGGTACAGGTAGTGGTACATGGTATCCCCCACCATGCAATAATTACTTCCTCAGGATATCCGGTTCGGGTTACATTGCTATGCATAATTATGGTATACTTTTTCCTGTGACACCTGGTGTCATATAGGGCTTCTCCATTTTAATTGCGACATGGATGTTGGTCCGGCAGGAAGTACATACTATAAGCATAGGTACATGTAACAGACACACCTTCGCATGCAGTACCTGACGTGGCCCTAACCCATCACCACACTTCCTGCTGGACCTTCATTTCAATTTACTAAAACAATTTTATTTGGTGGGTGGTGGTGGCGGTGGGGGGGGGGGGGGGGGGGGGGGGGGGGGGCTACAAAAGGGTGAGGAAAACTGGTTGCCGTGAAAAATAGGACCGGTGATACAGTGTTATCAGTCTCCAGGTTATAATATAGCTAGGCCCAGAAATCATCTAGCTGCTAGGCACTCCCTCTCCGTTTCTTTCCTTCGTTTTTCAGGGGGAGAGGGAGGGTCTATTAGACTACTCAAGCCTCTGTCTGTCTGAACTGCCAACCAACACAAGATGAACTGCAAACACCAAAGATCGTTTCTCAGGAGACACTGTGTGGGTCATGATTGTATATGATATTCTTGACACGAATGGGAATATTTAGGACTTTGTACACTATTTTCTCCTTGAGAATCTTGCGACATGCAAGGCAGGCTAGTGGAAGGGGGCCAGGGGGAGTCAACAGCTGTCTGGATTCATCAGATCGGCACATGGTAAGTGGGGTTTTCCCCTCTTTGTTCACATAATCCAGGTGGGCCCCACAGTTCACCAGAGGGGTAATGACATCCACCTGCAAATTGTCCATGTTGGTCAGCTTCACAGCAAGATGCAGAGGTCGCTGGCCGTTCCAGTCAAAGACATCAATTGCGGCATTGGCACCCCAGCGAAGCAGAGCACGGACCAGCAAACCCAGATCTAAGTTTGTCCGATGGTGTGGGGAGTCTGCATTATACGAGCTGAACAAGTGTCCAAAACTCATCAGCTGTGCCTCACTCACAAGCTTACTTCCATTCAAAGCCATGTGTAGTAGGGTAGTACCTTCAAGGGAGTGAAGGTGCTCGGAAACAAGCTTCTGTCCCAACCTTTCACATTCTTCTGGGCCTGAGTACATCTCACAGCTGACCAAACTCTCCCTCTTTGAAGCATAGTCGTACTGTAGCCATATTGCAAAGAGGTACAGCAGAGAAGAGAGAGCACTCTGTAAGCTGATTCCTTCGCACGTGTGAACAGCTCGAAGCTCCAGCAAGACTTCTAGAGCACTCAGACCTACATCAACTGACTTTTGAATAGAATCTATGTCGGCGGTAAAGTGTCTGCTGACAAATCGCTGAAGGTAGTTTTCCACAAGTGGCTGAATGGCTGATGGGTCACGAAAAACTGAACGCCGAATTTCTGACTGCCAGGTTTGTACTGCAGCTTGCATGATTGTGTGAATGCACTCATCTGCAAACCCACGTGAAAGTAGTTCCAGATTTTCTTGACCGAGGCAACTCTCAAAAATGATCTGACTGCCTTGTCCCAGACACCTCTCCATGATAATGAGTGACTGGTACACCACTTCTTCGAATTCTCGAGATTGTATCACACTGTGCAGCTCACGCATGCTGTCCAACTCTTTTCTGTTCCCATAGGCTGGCAACTGGATGGCTTTAAAGTCGGCTTGTAAAGCATTAATTTGGTGGCGCAATTCAAGACCTCTTGCCCAACTCTTTTCCACCATCTCGAGTGTCGTACTGTAAGTCACGGGATAGACTCCTCTTCGAGGGGGTTTCTGATGGCCAACTCCGAGTAACATCATGGTGTCCGAATTGCATGCTGTTGGACACTTTCTCTTTCGAGAGAGAAATTCACTAACAACGCTGTCATGTCCATTCACAGCAGCCAAGAAGATAGGACAAGGGATGAGTCCTTCTTCACCAATGGAGCGCATGCCTTCATTGAACATTGGTGGGACACCGCGAGCAAGGAGGGTCTTCACGACACGAATATGACCCCTCTCAGCAGCAACATGCATCACAGTGTACCCGTCAACTGTTAGTTGGTTTACATCCGCTCCTCTTCCCAGGAGGTATTCCACCGCTCTGGCATGGCCGCCACTAGCAGCTGCAATCAGAGGGCTTCTGCCAAAGACATCAGCAGCATTCAAGTCTGCGGCCTTACCAACCAGGAATTCCATCACCTGCAAGTGGCCATTTGAGACAGCTGCATGCAGAGGGGTGGCTTGCATACAGTTGGGGCAGTTGACCAACGCGCCTGCCGCCACCAGCACCTTGGCAACCTCCAGATGGCCATTCAGGCACGCCCAGTACAGAGGTAGGTCATGATGAAGGTGCTTGTCTAGCCCGGGGTGTACAAAACTCCCCCCGCCCCCGGCAGTGGGGTTGAGGACTATGGCATTGGGAAATTGCCGGAGGAAACACTTGACAGTGTCTACTCTACCAGACCTCGCAGCGTAAGAGAGCGGTGACAGTCGACGGACAGGGTTTAAAGACGTGGCATCGGCAGCGAACGTTTGGTCTCCCACTCTCTGTTGGCCGATCGTTTTACGCAGAAACTCTTTCAGCTGTCCGGTCTGTCCGTTTTGTGCGAACTCGCATATGGTAGAGTATTCCTGGTCAGAGAATACACACTCGTCTTCCAGCTCGATCGACATCTCCCATGCATGATCGATGGACTATAAACAATGACGTCATGATGATGTGGCACGTACGTACGTAAGAAGTGGGTGGGGCTGGTTTCACTGTAAAGCGGCCATGCGAACTGTTGCACTAGTCGTGGTGGTCCTGGCCACGCTTCTCTCCCGCCTCGCTGTTCAAGCAACGGAGTGCAACGTGAAAGACTACGGAGCCGAGGGAGACGGAAAATCTAATGATACTGATGCCTTTGTGAAGTGTTTCCAAGCATGTGCCTCAAAGGACGTCGACCGCACATCCAGGAACTCTGCAGTGAACACTGTGCTAGTACCCCCTGGAACGTTCCTAGTATGGCCACTGGACGTCAAGAAAGAAGAGTGCAGTGACCTCCTTTTCAATATAACTGGACTTATTCTGGCTCCAAGGGACCCCGCTTCGTGGTTTCACAATTCATCCTACTTCAAGTTTGATGAATGCCAGAATTTTGAGATTGGTGGGGGAGGGAAGATTGATGGCCAGGGTGAGTCATGGTGGAAAATTCGGGAGAAGGATAGCAGCGTCGAGGCACCAGTGCTGATCGTCATCGAGAACAGCGAAAACGTGGCTGTGAGAAACATTTCTCTTTCCAACAGTCCCTTCTTCCACATTGTCCCCAAGAGCTCTAAAAACGTACTCATTGATGGTATCACAATCAAGACTCCGGAATCAAGTCCTAATACGGACGGTATTGATCCGTCAAATTCACACAATGTTACTATCCGCAGCTGTTTCATCAGTACTGGTGATGACAATGTGGCCATAAAGCCGGGGTCGACAGATATTCTGGTTGAAAACTGCACGTTTGGGTACGGTCATGGATGCTCAATTGGGTCCATCAACTCAACGGGGGTGCAGAATGTACTTGTGAGCAATGTTGTGTTCGTGGAGACGGACTACGGTGCTCGGATCAAGACCTGGCAGGGAGGTTCAGGCCTGGTCCAGAACATCACCTACCAGCACCTTGAAATGAGGAACGTAGACATGCCAATGTACATTACCATGTACTACTGTCCTCACTCCCAGCACCACTCACCGTGCAAGAACAGCACCAAAGGTGGGATGTCTCAATCACTGTCCAATGTACTCTTAGGGTTCGGTGCATGGCCATACATTTTGCAACATGTACAATACACACGCACACAAACACACATACACATACTGTGACACACTGCACACACACACTGCACACACACAGGAGTCACGATCAAAGGGATAACGTTCAGCGATATATCCGGAACACAGGTCAGTGGCAAGGCAGGGGAGTTCCTGTGCAGTGACTCTGTGCCCTGTACTGACATCCACTTAGACAACATTAGCATCTCTCCTGGAAAGGACACCAGCGATGACTCGTTTGTTTGCTGGAAGGCGTACGGAACAGCAACAGAGGTCCACCCAGAATCTTGTCTGAAGGCCAAACCATAAGCTATTCTGTGTGCAGAGTGAGCTGCTGAGTACTTGGGTTTGCTCTTCTTTATTGAAGTGGCAGTTATAATGTGTTACACATATTGAAAAAGGGGTTTAACTGAGGTAGTCCTATGCTAGTGCAACTGTAAACAAGGTTGTAGCTAGACGACAGTCATGACAAAAGACCCACACAAATTACAAGCAGGACTAGCAGAGAAGACATCGCCTAGTTCCCAAAAGAAAGCAGCGGCAAAAATGAAAGTATAGTATTGGTGCCTATATTCACCCCTAAATTATCTCTGTAGTAACAGCATGACAACGAACCACATTGGAGCATCCCCAACCATTTTGCTGAAAAATAATGTTGGGTTTTGACCCCACCATATATAGCGTCACTACATGGATAATTAATTAACTCATTCTTTTCGAATTCTGCTGAAAACAACTTAAGGCTGTGTTTCTGCCAGCGGACAGGTGAGGGTAGTTTTGTAATCTCTAGCAATGCTTTCATGTCAACAGCGATAAAATCATAGTCCCCCCCCCCCCCCCCCCTCCCCAATTTCACAGTGACAGTATTATCAAAAATAGTTTTGAGACAAGAACAGCACATTTACATGAAGTTTAAATCATTCTGATTCATGTATACAGAGATGACGTTTGGTTTGAGAGAATTGGTGATATATATTGTCGGATGATTCAGATTACATAAAAGATAACTATCTATTGCAACATTGTTCTACACAAAATGGCAGCCACTAGCCAGGTGAAGGCTATCACCAGGTGGCTGGAAGTGAGTGATGGTCCAACGGACGAACAAAACGTTTCTTCTGCAACACAAAAATCCGCTCCACAGGCTTCAGAAGTGCTCGCAGACTCTTGAAAAGAAGTCAAGTCTGTTATATTGTACACATCGATCGTGAAGTACCCTTCATGGAAGTTTCCTCTACCCTCGTCACAAGCCTGTGATTCCCCTGCTAACGTGTAATCCATGACATCATCCGATCCGCTGTAGCACGTCCCCAGCGCCAATGCAAAGAGGGTGTGCTGCTCTCTGCACACAGAATGGCCACACTTCCTGACTGGCTCTCTCCTGTTGGAGGGATCTTCTGTGACGAGTTCGGCTGCATTCTCATACAACTGGAGGGTGAGATTCGGCAATCTGTAGCAGCCAAGGTGGATCAAGCCTGTGGGATAATAGAGATTACTAAAGATTACTAGAGATTACTAGACATCACTAGAAATCATCATACAAGTAAGCAAGTGGCACGGGTGATAAGCACGTGCAAATCAGCTGGAGGTGAGGCTATTTATTGATCACAATAAAACCCTGCTGCACTTGACAATGGGTAGTAAACAATGCTCGTGATCAAGCTGTCTGAGTCACCTCTTAGGCAGGGCTCATTGTGACACTGCTGGTTATTGCAGCTGCGGTTTTCCACTCTGTCCGCCACTGTTCTGAACTGCACCCCTCCGCCACACGTCTTGCTGCACCTGGTCCACTCGTCAACCTGGGGCTCTGCAGACAAGAATAACTAAGTCACCATAACACAACCACACAGCTGTATTTATTAGCAGCTGCTTTTGGTGGGACTTTGGTGGGGTCTCTACACTTCAAGTTGTTAAGAGCCTCAAGCAAATTAGCATGAGGCTACTAATTTCTAGGCAGTTAGCTTATAATAATTATTTGCAATTTTCCAAGATGCTAGATAAGGAGGGAAGGTCAATGAAAGTCAGGTAGACAAAGCAGAGGATGCTGGCATGGCCAGGGGGGAGGGTGGGGTATTGAAGGCAGGAAGAGTGGGATGTGTGTTTGCAAGGCACATACGACTTCCTAGTCACAATGTGGGAACTTAGTCAGCTGCATGCTCACCACAGGGGATGCCAACGTTGCAGTCCTCCTGCTGAGATGCTCTCCCACCACAAGCATCTCCGCCGATGCAGAGCCTCCTCCGTGTGCGCAGGCCTCCTTGGCAGGTCCGACTACACTCTCCCCATTCACTCCACTCCATGGCTGCGTGGGGGGAGGGGCCAGTACAACGTATACACACTATACTTGGGAGTGCTAGGCAAGTCTCAACGTACAGGCAGGGCACAGCTGCGAGTTGCAGGGCTCAAACTCCTGGTTCATCCCCACACATGTGTTGCCGTGGCGACAGGACCTCAGTCTGGTCCTCCTCCCCCCTCCACATGACCGACTGCACCCAGACCACCCGCTCCAGGGACCCCAGGTCACAGCTGATAGGAAGAAGAAAAATGGTGATTCAGTTTGAACCTGCATGTTGTCACAATCAAAGGAAAGTCTCAGTACCAGACCCTCACACTATAGCCTCATTCCCAGGAGCTCCCCCCCCCCCCCCCCCCCCCCCTCCCTAGTCTCATTCCCAGACCGTTATCCAGCGCGTGTATAAAAGCGATCCGTGCTGGGGTCGGTTGGGTCTGGGACCGAGGCTACCCTACCGTGCAGGAGACTGGTACCAAGACTAATCACATGATGATTGAAGCCCAAGAGGGTCAAAAGCCAGTTCCAGGTTTATTGTCTTGTTCGATCATTCATGCTCACTCACGCATGGGGCATGGTGTCTCATTGCAGATCCTGCTCTGGACGTTACTCCCGGGACAGCTCACATCCCACACGCAGCTCCTGGTGCGGGTCTGGGTGCCTCCATTGCAGCTGGCACTGCAGTCACTCCACGCCCCCCACTCACTCCAGTGTCCAATGGTGGATGACCCTGTACCGCACGGCAATTAACACACAATAATGGTGGTAGCTGCCGAACACTGAAACATTTGACCAAATTCTTCCTAGCCTCATTCCAGGCTCTCTGGAAAGAATTTAGCCTCATTCCCAAGCTCTCTTTTCCTTTCGGAGAGAGATCGAGCCTGGGAACAAGATGTAATCATCCAGAAGGTGTCTGTACCAGAGAGCACTAGCATTGTATACCACAACTGCTACTTAGTCTTTGCTAACTGAATCTCCCATTGAATTTCTAACCCTTGTACCTCCACAATAGAGCACGTTGACGTGGTGGAGGTCGAGCTGAGAGAACCCCCTCCTCTGACCCAGTCTGTTCAAGGAGATGTTCTGGCTCTTGGGCTCAATGGTCGGCTGTGAACTGTCCCGGGAGAATGCGTAGGCATTGTAGTGCATGATGGAGTCATAGTCATAGGGAATACCCTGAGTAGTGGCACTGCCAGGAGTAGCTGGATTGAAGTTGGCCTCATAACCTGTAAAACCAGAAAGTACAATGAAAGCTTCTTGAGGGATCCCCTGAAGTGATAAATATGCAAGGGGGGGGGGGGGGGGGGGCATGGGAAACAGACATTTCTCATCAAACTTTGAACAATTCCCTGGCCCCGCCCCTCACTCCCAGTCCCGTGCCCAGCCTTGTTCCCTGGCCCCGCCCCTCACTCCCAGTCCCGTGCCCAGCCATGTTCCCTGGCCCCGCCCCTCACTCCCAGTCCCGTGCCCAGCCTTGTTCCCTGGCCCCGCCCCTCACTCCCAGTCCCGTGCCCAGCCTTGTTCCCTGGCCCCGCCCCTCACTCCCAGTCCCGTGCCCAGCCTTGTTCCCTGGCCCCGCCCCTCACTCCCAGTCCCGTGCCCAGCCTTGTTCCCTGGCCCCGCCCCTCACTCCCAGTCCCGTGCCCAGCCTTGTTCCCAGGCCCTGCCACTCGCGCTTAAGGTAATGTTACATAGGTCATGCCCTATGTATTGACATCTTGCTAATGGACAGTCTATTTCCAAGGGCATCCCTATCCAACCACAATGATGATCTAACATAATTGTGGGCATGATGTAATAATGACGTCATATTGATGCCATGGTGATCGTGATGACAAGGCAATGGTATCACATTACAAAAGCTGGTTTTACGTATTTCCACCTCTGCTTACTTACTTTTGGCTCTCTGTTTACTAACTCGTTGATCTGTTATGCACAAAAGTATCCAAGCGATTACAAACCTTGTGTCGTTTAAAAAGTTAATCACATGCAAAATCAAAGCTAGCATCAAGGGTCGCATTAGTACTAAAATCGTACAGCACTGTTACCAAAACTGACAGGTGATTGGGAGGTCAAGGTTCAGAGAGCAGAGGAAAGCATTACAGATCAATGGTTTCCAACTACAATTCAAACTCTTTTGTCCATCAACACGAATTGATTAACCAAAACAACGTATGAAGCTGGGAACTAGAACACAACTGAACTAAAGTAAACTAAACACGTAAAACTATAACAAAAACAACAACAAAACAACAACACTGTACATATGAGGCTAGCAATTTTGTACGGCAGAGATATACTTGGTAATCTGTTTACTGTATACGTTTTATGTACGTGGTCTATTTGTTCCAGGCCATGAAAGTTCAATAGCTAGGCGGAATTTTGAAGTCACTTGATCATGAATTCAGCTGTGAAAAGGTTAATTGACAATTATCCTTGTTTCATGGCCCATGAACACTACTAGGACACCTGGTACAGCCTCCAGGCGCATACCTCCGGACCACACACTAATGTGTCACACAAACTTTCCCAGCCACTTCAGCCACTTGGCATTCTACTCACTTCCCTTGAAACCCCACGGCTGTTACGCTTCCCTTGAAACCCCACGGCAATTACCCCCAACAATAGTACAAGCATTGGCCTGCAACACGATCCCTGGGGAAACATTCACTGGTGGATTGACATGAAACATGATACCTAGACACAAGCTACTGTAGAATTACATGCTTGCAGTAACTTCACACCCAAGCTACCTGACACTGATTACATTAAGAACACCAATATAATATAGAAGTATGTCTTCCCTGAGTAACTGTGAGCAACAGGTGTAGGTCTGGGAAAGAGGCTTAATACCCATTCAGTGAAGCTAACTGGATCATGTTCAATTCAGGCCCAACATTTGATACTCATGAAATTATAAGAAAATGTAAACAAGCAGGTTTGATTCAGTCAGTCTTCTTTTCCTAGCCTCGTTCCCAGGCCATTCCCACCACCAGTATTGATCCCAGGCCATTCCCACCACCAGTATTGATCCCAGGCCATTCCCACCACCAGTATTGATCCCAGGCCATTCCCACCACCAGTATTGATCCCAGGCCATTCCCACCACCAGTATTGATCCCAGGCCATTCCCACCACCAGTATTGATCCCAGGCCATTCCCACCACCAGTATTGATCCCAGGCCATTCCCACCACCAGTATTGATCCCAGGCCATTCCCACCACCAGTATTGATCCCAGGCCATTCCCACCACCAGTATTGATCCCAGGCCATTCCCACCACCAGTATTGATCCCAGGCCATTCCCACCACCAGTATTGATCACTTGCAGTATGCTGTGAGACATTTAACCTCGTGGTCTGGATACTGCAGCTGCTCTCTGAGAAAGAGTGTGGCTATAGTCTCACTCCCAGGCTACCTCCACCGTCTGGGAATGAGGCTGCATGGCCAATGACAGCTGGTGCCAATGAGTTTACCAGCTTGTGATGTAATAGGTCATACAGAACAATGGTGAAGTCACGTACCTGATCTAATGTTTTCGTTATTGACGTTCACGAACAAGTCTCTGTCAGGTCTGCTCTGCTCGTGCCACCGTCCCAGAGCGTGGAATATCTCGTGCATGACCACGCCCTTTGTCTCACAATGAGGGCCTATTGATACGTTCTGTTCCCCACCGATACGGCCAATGAATGAGTTGCAGCTGGAGGAGGAAGGGGGGTGGGGGGAACAAGGAGAGAGGAGGGGAGGGCGGGAGAAGGAGGAGGGGGAGGAGATAAAAGGTGGGGAGGGAGGGGTGGAGAGGGAGGAGGAAGGAGGGGGGTGGGGGGGGGGGGGGGGGGGGGGGGGAGGGAGGGGTGGAGAGGAGGGAGGAGAGAGGAGGGAAATATGATCTAAACTAAATCTCAGCAACGTAATATTATGTGTACATGGATTGCATAATCTAATTATAATCGACTTGGCTTACCCCTCTCCTGGGTAGAATCTGATGTAGTGGAGGTCCACAAAGTTCTTTGGACGGAAGGTGATGCAAGTCCTGCTTGTGTACTCCTCGATGCCTTCTCGTATAGCTGTCTGGGCCTGAGCACCTGCAGACACCAACAACATCAACAACACTAACACTAACAACAACTCCACTAACAACAACAAAAACAACACCCACTAATAACAATCCCACAACAACTTCGCTAACATCAGTAACACAACACAACAGATATTAACCTACAACAAACAACGCTAATGTGATATTGTTATTGCTTTCTAACATTGTATTGCATAATTATCCTTGTACGTCATTGGCAATGTGTCATATTAAATTTAGTAACATAAACATATCGTGTACATACGGGTCATGTCGTGACCACACAAACATGCATGTAGCCAATACGACATTTGATATACTGGACCCCTCTCAGACCCCCCACAGACCCCCCTCTAAATAGGGGACTTTAAAAAATAAAATAGAAGTGTTCACCGTTCAGCTCAGTGTACTAAGAAAGGAGGAGGGAGAATTGAATGGGGAGTGCCTTTGCACGATCACATCGTATATCCAGAGCAGCACAGACATTTCTCTCACAGTAGCTAGAAGCTCCACTTTATCTCGACTTAGCCTCGTTCCCAGGCCTCCATGTGCCTAAAAGCTGGGCGTGGAGGTCTGGGAACGAGGCTAATCTCAACTCTCGTTTCTAATGATGACCTGCCACTAAATAGAGAAATTTCTATATATGGTAGCGGGTCACCATGAGAATTGCCAGTGGTCATTGCTGGCTGCTGGCACACACCCTGTCAGCTCATACCAGATCACACAACCACATGTCCATATCAACCGGTGGGCACAACCGACCACTCCATCTCACCGACCACAAGGTACACGAACACCGCCCTGGAGTATGGCAACACTTGAACAACACACAACCAAATTAGTACACTAATCTACTCTCCAGTGCACAAGTAAGGTTTGGAGTGCACCAGCATGTTGATGAGGACCACCATTGACCACAGTGACATCAGAGTGATTAGGGATGTGAACTCCAACATATGCAGGCCCCCATATGAACATTTATGGAGTATCTGTTTGCAGCGGAGGCCCTTTGCCACTAACCTGAGCTGCCAAGCCGGGTACTAAATAAACTGTAGTAGGCAGAGAGGCTCGTGACGCCTCCACACACAGGCATTCCAAGAGTTATGTGTCACCTTGTTTCCATGCCTACACGAACGCACGCATGCTTCACTCGAGAGACTACACGCTTGAGTGGAGTATATCCCTCGCACGCCCTCATCCGTTGTGTCAACGTTGCGTGCACCCACTCGCACCGTACATTACCAGCTGTGAAAACTGGTATGTCGAAGTGGGAGGGGCAAGGTGGGAGTGGTCTGACAATCAGGCTGCTGTAATTCAATTCCACAAGATGCACTCTTCTGGAAAGTTGCCAGTTGCAGTCGTAAGGTTTAGTCCTGGTTTGGGTGAACACGTGCGGTGGAACTACCCGGTAACCACTGGCAACTTTGAGATGCTCCATATATGGTACTACAGGTGCAAAGATCGTGCAACGCCATGCCATGAAATTTCCTCTCCCTTCATACTTTGCTCCGGCTGTGAGTGACACGCACTGTGTTGGTTGAGTCTGGTGGTACATGACCTTTGCACCTTTAACAATTATTGTACGCCCCCAAGTCTAAACTCAAATCCTCCGGAGGTCATTATGAGCAGATATGAAAGGAGGAGAAACCCTCCGTCCTGGTACAAGAGCAGTTCCAAATTCCTGGCTGAATTAAAACTGAATTCAAGCAAGGGATTGAAGCCTTGATTGACAGCACATCCATGAGTCTGTGGCTTCTATTGCCGCTACTTGAGACATATCCTTGTGAACTTATCCGCCAACAAACCCACCAGGTCTCCCTGGTTGCTCGAACCACAAGAATGACAAGCATGTAACTGATTGCTCTGGTGAGCTGGAACTCAACAAGGTTAGTTGCATGCACATTCCTGCATGGTAGAAGAGGTACATGCTATTCTGGAAACCATTTCAAAAGAGCCACTCCTTGATTTAAATGGGAAACATACACCGGCTTCCATTTCATCATTTGTTGTTGTTTATTGGTCAATTTGTTTTTCTTGTTAACTTAATTTTAATTTTCAGGGCAGGTGTCACTTATAAAGAAAGTAATGTTCCAGTGTTAGTAGCCTCATTCCGAGACCATCCCGATCCTAGGCCATCCTAGACCACGTTCGTTTTTTGAACATGCATGTCACCTAGGCAACGCATTGGAATGTTGTCCATGGCTCTCTCACATGATACAGCTTGATACCAGTGTATGAGATAGCCTCGTTCCTAGGCTCTCTCCTCAAAAAACGGGGGGGGGGGGGGGGGGGGGGGGGGGAGGAGAGAGCCTGGGAACGAGGCTATGTATGAGACCAACCACCAGCTGGGAATATCAACATCAAAGAACCATGTTCCCGTGCACTCACTTAATGAGCTGTCGATCTCGTACGGGACGATTCCACCTGGCCACTTCCCGTCGTCCGAGTTCACCACGGCAAGTTGTGATCTGTAAGGATCATGAGGGTTGGACAATGCTTCACGCAGTCTTTCCTCCACGCGTGTGAGCACAATATCTCCCTCGTACAGCTGGACCGTTGTGACGTCTGTGGATAAAAAGACACAATAAATATTACAATCATGGGACTATACAATGTGTTACACTGAGCTCATTGACCGTGGTCACCATAGACTCCACAATATTAATATGCATAGATTGAAAATACCGATGCCACTTGGGGGAGGAAGGTACTGATAATAAGGTTGACAAACACTGATGTTGCTAATGGAAGAGTTGGGAGACTGCAGACAAACCTTCTGGCTATTAAAATTTTACATGTAGTTTACAATTTACACATAGACCCAAGAGAATTATAGTCTCTATGGCAATGGACGGCCACCTGCTGAGTCCAACCAGCTGCATTATGTCTCAGCACTGACCTTGAGTTATAAACTATGCCGAAACACACAATTTCTGATCAATAGGCAAGCTCACGAGTTCCTAATATATATGTACTAGAAGCCACTGCGCCAGGCAATGGTTTCATGAAACCCGCAATACAACCACACGATATATACAGTTACTGCTCTCTTTTTCCAGGCGCAGCTTAGTAAAATGACTGCCGCATAAGCACAAGTTAAAGATGCATGCACAGCTGAAAATTAACGTTAATTTTTACATTCGGTACTGACCCTCGTTGTTGTCCGGAGTCTGCCCCACGCTCGAGTACAGTAAACACAGACTGAGGTACGCGGTCGAAAGCAGCCAGCGCCTCTCCATTGCTAGTGGCAGTTCATGTAGAAATGGCGTATCTTCTTTCGCACAGGTAAAATACTAGCATGCGAAGTAAGCTTACTACAGAGTCTTATAGCGTAAACGTAAAGCCACATAGCTGTACTGTGCAGCACATCGCGGCGCGCGCATAGCGGTGGGGGTGGAGCTCTTGCAGCCACGCCCACGCCATCCAACACTTATATACAGCTTCCACGCGGATCGGAAACAACACAAATGACGTCAGCTACAACACAATATAGAAGGCCATCACAACACAGGCAATGGCCACAGCCCAGTGCAGTCTTGTCCCAATCACAGCTGCCTTGTAGAGGGCACCAAACAGCCCTTTCTTCTCAGCGAGAAAAAATTCCTTTAGTCTTGGAACTCGCTTGATGTAGGCACACGTGCAGATGATCAGCAAGGTGAAGATGATGAGCCCATCAAAGTGGTACACATTCGTCATCTTCGGAGTGTTCTTTAGTTCTTTGGCGGAGATATGCACTTCAAGGTAGTGGGTGCAGTTGGAAGCCAAGTGCTTAAACTAGGTCTGCAATCAGAAAGAAACACTTGTGTGAAGAGCACTATAGAGCACTGCCACAGTAATTGGTCATTCCAGAGTTGCACTAAGATTGTACACAGATAGGTTGTGCCTACAACAAAGATGGTGAGAGTGCTTTCATCCGTTCATGTCATCTGCACATTGCCTGCAGAGCACGCTGAACCAGTATGCAGAATGTCAGGAGCACATGATGACATCATCATTGTGCAATGATGATCATGCACTCTTGAACATGTATATACACTGTGTGCAATGTGCCTGTTATGGTATAGGCCAATTCGGCTAGTCTTGTACCTTCGGAACATACTACCAGTATCTATGGTCTATCCTTTCCTGACTCTTGTATCATCCTATGGGCATCAGTGATTTGCTGCTAACAAGTTGGTACAAAAGAGCAATGAAGTACAAAGCAGATGTGGTTGTGTTAATCACACAGATGTGGAAGGCAGCCTCAGACTTGCCTTGCAATGAGTGGTTAGAGCAGTTGCTGTTCGCTGGTTGTAAGGTCTGAAGGGATGGTCACAGGTTGATCAATCTAACATGTGGTCACTTACAGGCATCTTGACCCCAGTACGCCAATGTGGGGCTGTAAAACACTTCTCCATATTAGCGTCAGTGTAGTGTGACTATTAGTGCGTACTGCCCAAATTTCATCACGTCTTCCGCATATTACAATTACACCATAACACGCTCAACCTCATTCGCAGTTCCAGTCGGTAAGTTCTAAGGAGACATTTTCTGCACTGTAGCTGTGAAAGCCACGCCTCCATGACAGCACAGTCACAATACAATATGCTACCACGTTCTCTGATACTATGCTAGGTATCTTGGGCTAGGAATGTTATGTGAAGCTGGGATTTGCACCATTGTGATCAGCGTTAATGGAGCTTGTCCATTTCGCTGTAGGTCGAATTTTGACCCAAAATCCATGGATTATAACCTTTGGTTGAGTGTGATTTTTGACAAAAATGTGACCGACATAATGTAAGGACATCATTTGAAAGCTCCATTTATGCTGACCACAATGGCACAATCCCAGCTTCATATCTCATTCATATACCTAGAGCAATGTTTTCTTCTAGGTCTTTCCCAAGACCTCCATTTTTGGCAGAAAAGGCACATCAGTCACCCTATACAATAGGAGTGCTGATTTGGTGTAAATCAAAATTCCAAAATGTGCCAAGTTTGGCACAAAAACATACCTCAGTCCGTTCCTGAAAATAGTAATGGCCAGAGGTATAGCCAGCATGTAGGCAACCGAGGCAGTTAGTTAAAAATTTGCTATTGTGGGTGTGTCCACATAAATAACTTCATTGGTTGCACCTTGTACTTTGTTAGCCTCGTTCCCAGGCGCTCGGTAACTACCAAGCACCTGGGAACGAGGCTAGTACTTTGTGACCTGCAGAGCAGCTGGCCAACATGCCATACAGCTAGCTACATGCTAGATCACAGCCATACTGCGTGACTTTTTTCACTAAACTATCCGAAAGACGGCATGGTCACTGCTGGGTAGCAGGGCAGTGGGAAGCACCATGTTGCCATGAGAGCCCTGCAAATGATGATGGTGCAAAGCGCCTCCAGCATCATACTGCCTGATGACCTATCGGGATCAGGCATGCCGGCATGAATCGAATGGAACTGCAATGAACACGTGATACCACTTGAGCAGCCTGTCATTCTTCATATATCTAGCCAGGAGCTTATGAGATATCAGAGTTGTATGGGCATTGTCCATTCACACACACACACACACACACTTGGACACCACATGCACCATACATATAGCCTCAACTGACCGTATAAACCATCCCGCTCAATCGACACGTCGTTGTCCGAACTGTAATTTGGTCTAGGGGTGAACCCCTCTCATTAATCGGTTATCGATATTGGTGGAAGCTGGTAAGATGGCGTCTAAGGACAAGGGAAGACAGAAGGAGGGACAGACTGTTCCTAGTGAGGTGAGTTTGTTGTTGTCTGTGGTCAACAAATGATGGCAATATGGAGTATTCAGGACTGCATCCTACACATGCAGTCTCGGAACCAGACCCTTCGCACGGGAAAGAGGAAAGGGTCTGGGCACCATCTTACATTCGAGTTGTCCCCAGGTCGGAATGTTGACCTAACGAATCAGAAGCGTTGATTGCGAATGATGTCAGGGAAATTATTTTTCTCCAGGCTTTCAATGTCGCCAGCGACTAGACACGGCCAATCGCTGTGCTGTACCACGTTACCCGCGAGTGTCTGACAAAAGTGAGGAGAGCAACGAGCAGGTCGACTGTGATCATAATCATACACGTGGTATTGCAGCTGATCGCTAATTACCACACACAATTGCATTCCATGAGGACAACTCGAATATGTAGGCATGTGCCTCCTCCCCGTGTGAAGGGTCTGGTTCCGAGACTAAGGGATATGTAGATATTGACACAAGGAAATTGTCCTGCACGAATGAAAGGTATACTACTTGTGTATTCCCCTGCAGCTGACGGAAGGCGACCCACTGAAGGTGAACAGATGGGATGGTGCCGCTGTGAAGAATGCACTGGACGACACAGTGAAGAAGGTGTGTCACTAATCTTCAACCATTTGACTCAGAAATACTCCCGACTCAATCCCTTCTATGTTAAGAATACCGGAAATACTAACTAGCCTCATTCCCAGGCATTCAGATTGCATACTGTAAGCGATCAATAGCTGGAGGTATAGAAGGCCTGGGAACACGGCTAGGAAATGCTTTGTAAACCAGGCCCACCCAACTCCAGCTCCACGCCCCACGTAACACTAGCCTTGTTCCCAGGCTCCCCCCAGTGCGTGCAGTGTCGTTGGCGCGTGCAAGGGGAGGAGCCTGAGAATGAGACTAACTTAACACACACATGCACTTGCTCACACTCGTGACTCGTCCTATTGTGCACATGCTCACTGCTCACACTTGTCCTATTGTGCACATGCTCACTGCTCACAGATACTGAAGCACTTTGGATGTGTGGAGGACTTTACAATAGTGGACCGTCGACTCGCCCTCTGTACCACGACCTGCATGTTCTCGCTGTTTGCCCTGTGCTACGACTACGTCTACCCCTTCCCGGCCTCGCGCTACGTGCTAGCAACTTGTGCCATCAGATATCCTGCCTTGATGACTAACCAGTCAGAATTATATCAGGTCTCATTTTTGACAAGGGGGGGGGGGGGGGTTGCCTGTAGAAGGCACAGCCTATTTTTACCAGGTCCCTAGGACTGCCGGCTTAATGTCCTTTGAAGGACATGAGGGTAATACAAACCTAGCCTTGTTCCCAGGCCTCCGCCCAGATTTTTCTCCACAGCTGCGAGATAAAATCTGGGCAGAGGCCTACCCTCAAGAAGATGAAAATTTAGTGCGGCCAAACCCTGGGACTCCGGGCCCACTGTCCAGTACTCCTGATCACGGGTGAGAATGTTAGTCAAAAATGCTGCACCATAAGTGAAAGTTCTCGTATTGAGCTCATGCTTCTGATCCCATACCATGAGATGACCTGGGAATGAGTCTAGGTTAGTATGATTTGTTCCTTGACACCTGTACCTATTTTATTCTGATGGGGGTGCTGACGCTGTATAGCATGTTTCAAGAGAAGAACACGTTCATGGTGGGGAGGGAGAAGGATGAAGCCGGAGTGGTGAGTGTACACATGTAGCAAGGAGGGAGGAGGGAGGGAGAGGGGGAGGAGGGAAGGAGAGGGGGAGGAGGGGAGGAGAAGTGGGGAGGAGGAGATAGAGGGGGGATGGAGAAGCTGAGAGGAAGGAGTGGAGGGAAGGGGAGGGAGGGTGAGGAGGGAGAAATGGGAGGGAGGGTGAGGAAGGAGAGGGAGGAGAGAGAAATAGGAAGGAGAGGGGGAGAAGGGAAAGGAGAGGGGGAGGAGGGAAGGTGAGGGGGAGGAGGGAAGGTGAGGGGGAGGAGGGAAGTGAGAGGGAGAAGGGAGGGAAGGAGGGGTAACCTCACAGCCACGACTGGATATCGATATCATCACTCCCTTCCCCACCCTGCAGCTTGCTGACAATGTGTGGACGCTGGGCTCCACCATGCCAAGGTTCAGTGACAAGTACACCCTCACGGCCTCCTACCAGGACGGGCGGAGCAAAGCAACTAGACAAGCAACTTTAGCAAAGTAGGTGACCCCTACACCTCTAGCTGTCTCAAAGCTCTTCCGCTAAGTTTGTACCACATGCTGCCTGTGCACAAGTGGACACTGCTAGTCTGCTATGCTAGCAGCACTATTAATTTTGTGGCTGCATCTTTACAGGTAGAGCTGCAAACGGCTAGCTTGTGGTATACATATTATCTTATAGTTCAGGAAGCACAGGATTGGCAGGTGTGTTTACCAGGTCTTCATTTAACTAACTGCAAGTGACTTGAACCAAATTGGCAGCTACTGTAATGCTCTCCCTCCCTCCTCCTCCCCCCCTCCCTCCTCAGGTCAGTGTCGGAGTGGATTGATGAGAATGACACCCTGCTGGTTGAGAGGTTCTATGCAGATTTCAAGAATTTGTACCAGGACATAAGCAAAGTCAAAAAGGACAAATAGCTAGCCTGCTGTTAGCCATGGGGTCATCATTATTTTCATCAAGGGAGCATACAATGGCATAATCATTATGCTCCTATAATTATCACCATACATGCAGTTACCCAGTGGTGATTCGCAGTCTCGTTCACAGTAATGCTACTCCCAAAGACACAGGCCAATTGGGGGTACGGCTAGTGCTAACAGTGGAATGCCTGGTACTGTCAGTATTTAATTAATTAAGACTATAGTGTACCACATGATTATTTAATGAGACTAACAGACAAAAAAGAGCAAGCCTATAGCAGATAAAACAAAGGGGGGGGGGGGGAGAGACTCGGTACTAGACGGTGCTGCAGACTGGAACTACTTGATTGTACACGACTGAAAATTGACCCATGCACCAACAGTTCTGATATCCCCCCCATAGAATAAAATGAACAAGCCTAGGAGAAAAAGAGGGGGAGAGAAAAGAAGCAAAATTAAAAAAGAGAGAAGAAAGAAAAAAAACAACCTAGCAACACACCCATCCCTCCGTGACAGGTCAGACACCGAAGTGTGCAGCCTCAAGAGCGTTGGATAGGCATGTCTGGAATCACAGGAGGCTAACCTGAACAACCTTTAGCTTGGGTGGTCATGCAGATGGGAACCAGCGTAGTCGGGCTGCTGGGGGGGGGGGGGGGGGTCGAGGACCGGTGTGTACGGAGTGGCCCAGACTCATACTCGGTTATTGGGGGAGGCGAACACTCAGACCCCAGGCTGCAAAGCAATTGAGTGCTTAGCGAGTGTGCCATCCCGACTTCCCGCCAAAACTTGCTACAAATTCAGTATTTAAACCCATTTCCGGTTGCGCGCGTCCGGGCGGTTCAAAGGTCATGTAACAGCTTGGCATACTAGCTGCATAGTGGTTCCGTGGCTTGCTTGGAGGCTCCCTAGCTCAGCTTGGCAGCTCCCTGGCTTGGTATGGCAACTCCCTGCAATGCAAAGGCCCACCTCAGGTTTGGGTTCAAGAAAGCATTCAAATAGTATTCACTCCTTAAGCGCTTCATATGGTGAACCACGCATTGCAGGGAGCCTCCAAGTCAGGTTTTGATAAAGGTAAGCTACAGATAACCATGGTCTAGTCTAGTACCCCCTCCCCCCCCCCCCCCCAGCTCGGTAAACAGTGGTGTATATGAAGCGCTTTACTGGCCTCAAATAATTTATTGCAAGGAGCATTCTATTTGAATGCTAGTGCTGAATAGATTTTCTTGAACCCAAACCTGAGGTCCACCTTTGCATTGCAAAGAACCACCAAGCCAGCCACCATACAAAGCCAGGAAGTCGCCAAGCTGAGCCAAGGGGGAGCCTAGGAGCCGTATCATTATATGACCTTTAAACCGCGCGAGGCATGCGGCTGGGGTTTGAAATATTTTTGGCGGGAAGTCAAGGTGGCACGCGCATGCGCACCCGGTACATCCGGTTTGGGGTCTAAATACTGAATTTGTAGCAAGTTTTGGCGGGAAGTCAGGATGGCACACTCGCTAAGCACTTGCTTTACAGCCTGGGGGTTGGGTGTTCGTCTCCCCAATAACCGAGTACGAGTCTGGGCCACTCCGTACACACCGGTTCCTGACTTCCCCGCCTAGCAGCCGGAGTACGCCGGTTCCCATCTGACCACCGAAGCTAAAGAAAGGTGTCTGGTGGAAAGCAGGTTAGCCTCCTGTGATTCCAGTCACCGCCGCCTATCCAGCGCTCCTGAGGCTTACACTTCGGTGTCCGACCTGTCACGGAGGGATGGGTGTGTTGCTAGGTTGTTTTTTTCCCTTTTTTTTTCTTCTCTCTTTTTTCTTTCTTTTTCTTTTCTCCCCCCCTCTTTTTCTCCTAGGCTTGTTCATTTGTTAGGCTTGTAAAAAATTTTAATGGGGGGGAAGGTTGTAGAAAGAATGCCACCAGTAGGCATATCTATCAGTACTGTTGGTGCATGGGTCAATTTTTAGTGCACCTCCTCGCATAGTTCCAGTCTGCCAGCGCCGTCTAGTACCCAGTCTCTTCCCCCCCCCCCCTCTTGCCCTTGTTTTATCTGCTAGGCTTGCTCTTTTTTCCTGTTAGTCTCATGAAATATATGGGAGTTCACTATAGCACAGTACTATCATGAGTCAGCTACATGTCCGGGTATATTATATTGCCTCATGCCCAGGCCTGGGAATGAGGCTATGGAAGCCATGCATGATACCCTTGTATTGTAACAGTTGATTCAGCTTCTGCTTCAGCAGCCTGCTGACTAACAGTGGAATGGACTGGAAATTGGTGTATGTTGTGTTGACAACCTGTGCACAATATAACTGTGACACCTGTGTGCTCAGGAACATATCTACATAACAGTTGATTCAGCTACTGCCTTGGCAGCCTGACTAGCGCCCTTCACTGGCTCAGTTTGAGTTGTCAGATCTTCACTGCTCTTTTGAGCAGCGTCAGGCTCTCTGCTGCACATAGTCTCAGATGTCTTGTCCATAGTTTGGTCAACAGGATCATTTGTGGTGCTAATTGTGTCATCGTGCTGTGTTATATCATCGGTGTTTTCTGTACCCTCACGCTGTGCTACATCGACAACTGCATCATCGCTCCTGATCTTATCTTCCTCTTCCTGGTCCTCAGTGAGTGGTGCTGGGATCTCGACAGGTTGAACCTGCTTCAAGTCTTGACCTCTGGGTACAATGGAGCCAGTGGGGGTTGGGGCTCTTGTCCCATCTGTGTCTTGCTCCCTGGAGCCAGTGGGGGGTGGGGCTCTTGTCCCATCTGTGGGGGCAAGTGGGTCTGGTTGTTGGCTACTCCGAGTGAGGGTTGTTCCAGAAATCACAACATTGGTATCGTTAAAGGCGAGATTGGCACTAGATTCTGTGTCTGTAAGCTGGTGGATGACCTGCTCCTCCCTATCCAGTAGTACGAGCTGATCTCCAGAGAAATGAGCCCCTACGAGCATGTAGTCAGGTGACACCGAGGTAGAGATTGGACAGTGTTCCGGTACATTCTCTTCCTGATTATTCTGTGGCTGCTCCAGAGCCGGATGGTGTGCCGAGGGGCTCTCCTGTGGTACTCGTGCTTCAGGACTAACACTCGAGACCTCCTCACTGAATGGCCGCTGAGAGTAAGAGTGTGCAGAGCTGGGCAAATGGTGGCGAGGCACCTGCACAATGTGCGCTCTCCTGGGATGTGGTGAGTGAGACTCCTTCGCCTTTTCACTCTTTAGGGCTGTTTCTGTTTGTGTGTGATCTCCAATTCCTCCCCTTCCTTGGGAGATACCACCTTGAAACTCAAAGGTGACCACCTTTGGCAAAACACACGGAGAAGATTGGAGCACAGCCTCACTAAACATCTCCACCTGTTCCTCTACTCCCATATGGCCAACCACGTGTGTGCCTCTGCGTACTTCCTCATTGTTCAGTGAGACCTTCTGTGGTATTCTGGGAACAACGGGGTTACCATACGGGTACCTAGCACTGGAGTGCTTTGCCGCAGTCCGAGGGCTGACTTCTGCCTGGGACGGAGGTAGCCAAGCAGCCAGGTGTCCTGGAGTGGGAGTGTTCTGTGGTATTGATGGCTCAATTTGTGTGGCAAGGAGAGTTGTTCTGGTTGCTTTGGTCGGTTTCAACAGAGTTGGTTCCCTATAGCCAGATAGGTTCTGTTTTTTCTTCTGCAGCAGCAGCCCCTCCCCCTCTCCCGCAACTCTCTGCTTGGTCCCCTTCAACAGCTCCCCCTCCTCTTCCATAGTTCTCACCTTGGAGGAGTACCTACCCCTCAAGACTTCAACAGGCCTTTTGGAGAGCTCTCGTGAAAATGAGGTCATCGTTTTCCTGTTTGTGGCAGTATTGGAAGATCGGGAGGTGGTGTGATTTACTGGCTTGGAAGTTCTCTGTAGTTTCTTCGAGGAGAGGTTGTACATGACGGATGAGGGAATGTTAGTGCTGTCAGCCTTGCTGATGATGGGGGCTGGTTTGCTGCCAGAGGGTGGTGGCTGGTGGATGGAGTTGGTGGTGGTGACGGGTCGAGTAAGCACACCATCTATGTTGCTGCTGCTTTCACTGCAAGAGAGTGTTGGATGAAGGTGACCAGCAATAACCTGGGCTTAGCAATTGTGCCTCGTTCCCAGGCTCCCCCCAGCTTTTTGTTGCATACTGTACTAGAGCCTGGGAACGAGGCTAGATTTTCCAAAATCCTTGTTTTGAAGGAAACATAATTTCCCCTCAACATGCGCACCCGAACACGTCATCATTTTCACCATAGTGCACATGCAAATACACTCCAAATTATGTACTCAGAGCATGTTCTATATCAAGTGCATGGTTTGAATTGGCCGCGCACAAGTACATGAAAAGTGCACAATTTACTTTGAGCTTGCATAACTTTGGAAGTTTCCTTTAGATCATGTAAAACAAGGGCTACCTATGCTGTGGTAATAGCTGAAGTTAGTAATAGCTTGAAGGAGTGATCTAATTTATGAATAACCCCATTGCATCGGCAAAAGTTTGTAACATGGACACTACACTACATTGCTGCTTCAAACCAGCTTGCATACATGGCAACCGTCCATGGCAACCGTCCATGGCAACCGGAGAGTACCTGTACCAACAGGTATGATAAAGCATTATGCTGTGAAAGCTTTCCAGATCCCCTATATAGACTGTCAAGTGCATATGTACACAGTCCCACACACTACAGCAAAAGTCAAGAATGATGTCATGCATGTGTGCTACCATACTTGGCTACATATTAGCAGAGGCGTGCAGCCCTAGATGTGTGGTCACATGTCCCTCATCAAGTGTTGAGTGGCCATCCCAGTATGGAGCATGGTGCTGGAGGGTGCCTGTAGGTTGGCTTTGATCGGTTAACTTGAAGGGAATCCTCTGGAAGATATCAGTTTCACACCCGCTACCTTTCATGGAAGGTGTGGGTGGGTGGATGCTGTACCCGTTAGGATCAAAAGTCCCTTTAGAGGATTCCTCACCTTCCTAGCGAAACTACATCACAGGTCAAATTATTTCCCTATAATTTCTCCATCTGCTGTGGTTAGTTACACCATAGTTACCAGTGCACCACAGTGACAGCCACCTACCCATAACAGGATGCACATACTTTTGCAACCAGTAGTTGCTGGCAAGCAAAAGTAGATGCTACACTTGTGTGAGAGTTTTGTCATAGAGTAAGAGTGTACAGTAAATACGGGTACAAGTATGTGCTTTTGCTGATCTTATGCAAGATAGGATTGCACGAAGGGTAAACCAGGGGTGTGCAAGTATGCAGAGAAGAATGTAACACAGTGTAGTATCTCAGCCTTCAGTGTATTTGTAGGGCCTTCCACCGAGATCACTTGCATAAAGGTGTGGCAATGAATCTGTAATGTTGCTATGGTGATGCTAATTTGCACATGTACTCTGGGCTTGGCAGCTGGGTTGGTATTGAGCCTTGAAATGCTGGTTGTGGGTCCAAATCCGGTTCAATAGTCCGCAGAGCATTCCACATCTGTTTGTATTACTAGCTGATGTCAAGTTACATGGTTACAATTTTGAGACCTGATTTAGCTAACTTCTCCCCTTCCCCACTGGTGTGTTGTGCAGTTATATTGTGTATCTGTGCTACCCTACATATAGAGTCTACCTAGCCTCGTTCCCAGGCCCGCGCTGTTTTCAGCTGTACAAAGAACGGTGTGCAACCGAAAACAGTGTGGACCTGGGAACAAGGCTCGAGTCAACCGACTCTATAATAAGGAGCACACTGGAGCTCAGAAGTCTTACACAATATGATGAGAGACCCTATAAATCCCTTTACCATCCAATTGTGTATTGCTGACCTACACCTGGCCATGGTCTATTACCTCCTCAACTGCTCCAGGATTTCGGCCACCACTTGGGGAGGAATGTCACCAAGGTACGCAAAGCTGCACGGAGAAGAAACAGGGACAATACCACCACCATCACTTTCAGGTGTAAATGTTAAATATTACTGAGGGTACTATGATTTTAGTGAGTACAGGTAAATTTGTGTCTGCTAATAGCATACATCACAATGAACAATTACGACTGATTCTGTTAAAATCCAATACCCACCAACTCTGAGAAATTCTACCTTCAGTAACGCCCAGCGCGCGGGTGTATGAAGCTGAAACTTGGGGATCAGACAGCCTCGTTCCCAGGCCCTGCCCAGCTTCCCGTCACTCACAGTATGGTTGAGCAATGAAAAGCTGTGTTCGGGACTGGGAATGAGGCTAGGGATCAGACACTTCACCTCGGAGGAGACAGCCCACCAAGTAGGGCTTTGCATATGCAGTATACAGTTGAAATACAATGTCACGTAGTATTTGATTTCTGCCACATACATGATATGGTAGCTCTAACATAAATTATGCTACTCTACATATTTATAGGCAATGGCAAATTACGTTTGTGCCACCATGATAATATAAATTATACTAAGGATGTTTTAGTTTCTAGCTTCTAGATACCGAATCGAGCTTGCTGATGGCTCAAATCCTAGCTGACTACAATAATAGTCGTACACAGTATTCAAGCGACCCCTGACCTTTCAGCATCAGCAGTAGTTGGACGTCTGTGTCTCTTCCGGTGCTTAGGAGTTTCCTAATATGGGAAAAAACATTTATCCTACCTAATACAGAGCTGTCACCTTTAAGGTGTATATACATACTGTACATCCTGATTGTAAGTTCTCCAAAAAGGGTGGGTGGACACTGGTCCCAGTAGTAGTTCCAATATGTTGACCCAATATAGTATATTCTACTAGAAGACCTATTTGTTGTAACAATGAGATCAAACACCCACAGATGATGTGAGCAGTGATAACATTCCCCTCTGTGCGTGTTTAGCCACACATGCACTCACATCCTGCACTCACATCCTGCCATCGGGTTCCAGGTATATGGTACCCTCCCTGCAAGCACTCATGCCCATATGTGGTCAAGCACGCATGCCCATATGTGGTCACAGCTCACGAGGTAACAGCACTTGACCAATAAGATGGCTGTCTAGTCATAAAGTCCAAGCCCTTCAATTGCACGGCTTTGTTTGATCAGCACAACAAGTATTGGCAGTTTCAGTGTGGGTATGCTATGAACCTGGGAAAACAATTTACCCACAGTAGAATTACACGTTAGGATTGAGAGTACAGACCTTACGCACAGGATGTCACTGCTGTAAATCTACAACTACACAGCATATATGAGTGGCAAAAAGATAACGTGATGCACTCTGTGACATTCGACGTTAAATTGTCAATATAATATATCAGGCTGAAAACAGACAACAAAGCAGCTGTTCAAATGGCTGCACATAAACTATGCGTGATGACCTCAATGTGGCATACTCTAAGCAGTTCATCACTAGTCTTCCACTGTATTTACAACCCTGCTCTGGTATGAGTGCTGGACAGAAGTGGCTTCAGGTTAGCAAACAGCCTCTATAGACCACTCTCACTTATGGTAATACAGTACACACACTGTGAATCACTACTCTACCATACATGCTTGTTTCCAAGGTAACTGGCATGTCTTCCTTATTGGGTAGTATACACCATACCAAGGAGGTGGAATACTGAACCCATAGATGTAGGCAGGCATGTTAACACACATCAGCACAGCCCCCCTGTGGGTGGAGGGTGCCCCAATAGTTTTTGTGTACTAAACACTTGAAACCACACGATCAGGTTTGCCAGCTGGGCAGGTACTATCATACACATTTACATTCACATAGGAAGGGAATTTGGCAATAAAGACGACCATTGTTTATATATCTCTCCAGTTCTCCCCTCCCTTCCAAAACCTCCCATCCACCCATCCGCACACCTTCCTCTCAACTGCCTTGTGAGTCCTCTCTGCAGGCAGGGCGTCGGTCAAGTCCATGGTCTTAAGAGAAAGAGGACTCCTCCTCCCTCCCCCTACACGACCCCTCCCACGACCCTCTCCACCACCACATTCTTGAGGCTGAGTGTCCCCATGCCTGTGATACTTCATCAACTTCCTCCCCGGTTTCCAAATGAGCACGGGAGAGAAGTTGATCTCCTGTTGCCCTCTAGCCCCTTCTGCCTCCTCCTCCTCTTCTAACGTCATCTGGACAAAGTTTAATGGCTTCCTCACACCCTGCGGTGATGGCGGCTCACTGCCTTCACTACAAGGTCTATAATGACAGAGAGAACAAGCACATACAACAGACTGACTAACAACGGATTATGCACACACACTAATACACCATACACCCTCCTATACTTTGTAGTTATATTGTACTGGTGGACGCACACATAGACAGTGTTTATTTTGTATTGTGCCTGGGATAATGCCAAGCTGCTACAGCAAGCACATGCTGGTCAGGCACACTCTCGTATTTAGTGGCGTATTTTAATGTGTGTGTTCACTTTGCTTCACCTCTGATATGACCTGACAGGGGGAAGCGTTTGGGTCCGCCTCCGGTGTGCATGGTGGCTGGGAGGTAGGGCATCTTCTTCCAGAGTCTGAACCTTCAGCGTGGGCAGGCCACTGCTTGATGTACCTGTGCACGTGCAGTGTGTGTGTGTGTGTGTGTAGGGGGTGATAGTAGAATCTCATGTGTAAGCGCTAAATTATCAATTACAGAAGTGAAGCCCTCTTTCCGAGTAGTCTCTGCCCACACTAATCCAGTAGTCATATCATAGACAATGCACCAGCCTCTTGGGCTCGCATGTACAAGAACCAGGGAACGAGGCTAGTAAGTTTGTCCCTAACAAACTACCTGACAATGTCACCACCCTCTGTCCATCTTGTCGGTGGAATAAGACCATGGGAATAAGCTACGGCATGTCCCACCAGCCGTCACAAGACGAAGGATTACCATAGCAACTATAGACATAATTACATTCCAGACTACACTGCCGTCTCTGGGACAAGATCACTTGCAGACTTCGTTTGAGGCTGAGCAACCAAACACAAACAATGCAGGGGTTCAGCTGAGAGTGACAAAGGTCACTTGCGTACAAAGTGGCCTGTTGTCTAGCAAAACTCTAGCCAGGTTGTCCAGTGACGTGTTCATGGATTGCAGACCATTTACTAGCTCTGTAGCTTGGAGCCTGGCTAGAAACAGACAGGTACTGTTTCGGGCTCACTTAATAGGTGTACCATATCGAAGGCTAAACATGAGTGTACAAGCCAGACAATTACACTGCTCCATGCCCACCGAGGGATGCTGCTTAGAAGACATGAACCATACAAGACACCTCAAGGGACTAGAAATTATAGTGTTGAGTCAAATGAAATGTGATTGATATGATTGTAGGCTTATAAACGGTTATCAGTGATGCAGGGCACATTTTGATCAATACCGCATATGAAGCCCATGTATTTCGGTACACCAAGATGGCGGCTTCCGGATAGTATACCGAAATGTCACGGAAACGTGACATAAGTGCAACAGGTCTATACACCCCATACGATAACAACTTCGAACATAAACTCAGGCATCACATTTATGAGCGTCTCAAATAGAATGTGGATTATCTTGCTGCAGCTAGGCCGTTGTTAAGAAGCAATCGCAACCTGAGGTGCATGTTGGTATGGTGTGCAGTCCACGGACATTATAACAGAAATTGGGAAAAGGTCACTCGTGTGTGGAAGGGTCTATTATAGCCTCTGCCCAGTAACTGTCTGCAACATAGAACATGAGCGTTTGGACAGTACACTCTGTCCAAACGCTCAACAAGGAGTAAGCTACTCTGGCAAACAGCAAAGTCCTGCTTTAGCCCTGAACAGGGAATGGACCTATGCTGTATTTTGACTTGGCAATCTGTAAGCACAGACGGCAAGTATTCCATAAATACCACTGATCATCAATCTGTATAGTAACACAGTAATTGCACGACAACAGAAATGTTTGCACATGCGCAAGTGTTGTTGTCGACATTTAATACAGTCAACGAGTGATCAATAGATATGAGATCCAAGCGCAATCACTCTAATTAATGCACCTCACCATTGTCGTTTGGCTCCTGGTTAACGTGTTCGCGTCTCAACAGCAAGCCTGCAAGGTAGTGAAGGTACCCTTGGCACTTCAAGAACTTTATTCTATCTCTTTCGCTGCTGTACCAACAGCCTGGATGCTGGCAAAGTGGCCCACATCGACCTCCCTCGGAAGCCATTTGTTTTCAAGGTGCCTGGTTGCTGAGCAACTCGCAAAGGTTAAAGTTCAAACTTACGGCGCATGCTCGGAAGCTTACAACAAAGCAAAAATGGCGTCTCTGCTGAAGGGTTTGCTGGGCTCCCAGCCCGCCGATAGCCAACCCACAGGAGCTGAAATTATCCAAAAGCTTAGAAACAGGTATGCTAGTCGTTGAAATTCCTGCTCAGCTTATTGTCATGATGGTATGATGTGTATAGTTTGTCACACCCCACTTCAACCTATGGGAGTGCTCATTGTGTTGGTATCCCCCTGTTATCCTTACAGAGTCACATCATCGACTCTGCTGGAAGATCGACGCGATGCTGTACGTACAATCAAGGCCCTCTCAAAGAAGTACCAATCAGAAGTTGGGACACAGTGCCTCGAAGTTCTGATCAATGTGATAAAGAATGATAGGATGGATGGAGAAATAGTTGGGTACGCTGTTGAGGCCCTCGGAAATCTCATGACGTCCCAAGTAGGGGGAGAGGATTCGGAAATCAGCACACTTGGCATTCAGTTCACAGAAGAGTTCATTAAAAACCCTGAAAACCTCAGCATGCTTCTGAACCTCTTGGAAGATTTTGATTTTCATGTGCGCAGGCCAACCACCTGTCTGATCACAACCCTCCTGATGAACAAGCTTGCCGCAGTACAGGAGGCCGTCCTCGTGAGCCCAATGGGAATTTCAAGGATAATGGATTTGCTCTCTGACAGCCGAGAGGTGATTAGAAATGATGCCCTGCTGCTGCTGTTGCAACTGTCAAGGTCAAACCCGCAAATTCAGAAGATTATTGCTTTTGAGAATGCATTCGATCGGCTTTTAGCGATCATACGTGATGAGGGTTTCAGTGACGGAGGGATAATAGTGGAAGACTGCCTCTCAGTCATGCAGAACTTGCTTTTGGGGAACAACTCGAATCAGGCGTTCTTCAGAGAAGCAAGTCTTATCCAGAATCTAGTTCCTTTCTTTGATTTCAAGCTTCCACAGGGGAGTTCAGAATCCTCCTGGTCGCCCCAGAAGGTGTCCAATGTCTTCCACATGCTTAAGCTGATTCGCTGTCTAGTGTCCCACAAGAATCCCCAGCAGGCCACCGTCTCTTGCCAGAGGGTCATGAATCAGAGTGGCCTATTGAAGCATCTCTGTGGCTTCATGTTTGCAAGTGGGGTGCCCACTGAGATACTGGTCGTGACCATAAGTACGGTTGCCGAGGTGATTCGTGGCTGTGATGCAAATCAGCAGTACTTTGAGACCGTCGCAACGCCATCAACCCCACCCCGATCTGCAATTCTCGCTCTCCTCATGTCTATGGTAGCAGAAAAGCAGCCACTTATGTTGCGACTGACTGCTCTCTACTGCTTCCAATGCTACGTGTACAACAACCCAAAGGGACAGGCGGATATCATCAACACCCTCTTACCTTCTCAGTCAGAAACGTCTGTGTCTGCGGGCCAGGTTCTCTGTGCAGGCCTCTTTGGTCAGGATCCACTTTCGAACTGGTGCACAGCCATAGCACTCTCCAATGCTCTTAACCCCTCATTGAAGCCACAATTGCTTCGCGTCCAGCTATCACTGCAGGGTAAGGGTCAGGTGACACTGCTTCAACAGATTACCACAATTCTGGCAGAGCGTACAGATCTGAAGGTCCAAACTCGAATTGGACTGATGGTGCTTCTGTGTGTCTGGCTTGCCGATTCGACTTTAGCGGTGGTCCAGTTTTTGAACGACGCGGGTAACATTCCCTTTCTTACTGGCCAGTTGGAACAGCACTACAGTACCGAGCTTGAACAGCTGTTCCGCAGCTTATGCGCCATACTGCTCGGCATTTGCTTAGCCTATCACGATGGCAGTGACACACAGTATCCACCGGACACTCTCCGTCAGATCATAGTACACCGGATTGGTCAGGATGCTTTTAGTGAATGCCTTCGCCATGTATCAAGTTCGGAATTGTTTACCCATGCTGCGAAATCTCCGCATCTGTATGCAGATTCCTTGGAGGTGGTTTGCTTTGATTATCACTTCACAGTCTTCTTCAAGAAGATATCGGATGTGATCACGAAATCACTTGACCCCAATTTTACTGCACAGAGTACTGCACCGCCTCAGCAGAATGGCCTCGAGACGTCCGCTAACATTAGCACATCTATTGAAGATCATGACTCAATTGTGGCATCGTATAAGGAACTGATACGAGACCAAGATGGGGAACTTACCACACTACAGGAAAAGTACACTGTACTGCAGAAACAGCATGCGCACGATACTGCAACCCTTCAGCAGCAAATGGTTGAGATCCAAACACTGAAACAGCAAGTTTCGCTCTATGCAGATCTGAAAGAAAAGGATGTCGAGGGCGAGGATGGAGAAGTTGCAAAGCTCCAGAATACGATCATTTCTCTTCAGAGATTGCAAGAATCTCAGCGGCAGGAAATAGCAGGCAAGAATGTGCAAATTGAGCAGCTTCAGTGTGATGTGGAGGTTGCCAGAGGTACTGCACAACAGTCGGACATGACTGCCGATAAAGTGACCAAACTACAAGAAGAGATGGAACAATTGAGAGCAGAAAACGAGGCACTTTTAACTGAAAAAGACGTCCTAGATGAACAGCTAAAATCTCTCCAAGACCAACGTAATCCGACTGTCGCAGACTCTGGTGCCGAGAGTTCAGCCACTTCTGTCCAAGTCACACAATTGCAGCAGCAGCTAAAACAGCTCGAGATAGCGTACAAGGAGTTACAGCAGAGTCATGAGGCAACCGAAAAGGAACAAGACGACTTGCTTGTTCTTTTAGCAAATCATGACCAAAAAGGGAGGAAGTACCGTAGCTTGCTTCTCGAGCACAACATCGACATCCCAGACGATGAAGAAGGGAGCGATTTCGAAGAGGGGAGTGAAGAGGAACAAGTTGACTGATTTTAGGAGTTATGCTTCCCATTTTCACCGGTGCTCTTTTACAAGGAACTTACATGTAAAAGATAAACAAACTTTTGCTCTTTATCAAGTTCAGCAGGTGTATGGTTTATATTTTGGGGTGTACATTTCACCAATACAATTTAATTGCCACCGTAAAACTTCAATGGTGTCATGTGCTGTGCACAAGGAATGGAAGCGCAAAAAGTGTTCTGCAAGTCCTCAAACTGTGCACCAAACATAGTCATGCTACTTAGCGTGGTCATTAGCGCTCTTCCGCTCATATAGATCATACTGCCGTTTTCTTGCGTGGGCGAGTACGGCTAGCTGGTATAAAAGTTTCAACGAGCTTTTGAAGCACAAGATTTGCTATAAGTTGCTACTTACCTGCGTTTGCAAAAGTAAGCACTTCACAGCCTGAAAAAATGAAGCTACTGACAGAAAAGGCGTTGCTGTTCCTGTGCATCGCTACTTTCGCTAGTAGAGCGCATGCACAAGAGGATGTGAACTCAAGTAAGTCCTGCAGACTCCAGCCCATGCCGGCTGCATAATTTGCAGCCATCGATACAGTGTTATTGGAACGATTTTTGTTATCCCCTTTGTTGAACTAGATATCGACGTCCACCTCTACGGCGGGGATATCATGCTGACCCCTGAGCAGCAAGCCACGCTCGAGGCGACCTCCAACCCCAACGATCCCTTCGCTCCGCAGAACGCGGTCGTGCGCAACACGCGGCAGTTGTGGCCAAGTGGGAGGGTGCCGTACATTCTGGACGGGAGCCTCGGTAAGTGAATGTGTGTGGTGATTACCGTGTGCAGCTGGCTGGCAGTCATCACCTGTGATTAACTATGATTGCAGGCCAGTCAGCTCTCAATGCAATCCAACAAGGCATCCAGGAGTACAGGGACCGGACCTGCATTCGTTTTGTGCAAAGAACAACTGAACAAGACTATGTCCGGTTTTACAGAGGCAGAGGGTAAGTGCAAGTTGGCTGTCTTGCTCTGAATACCAGATCCATGCAGCAGACACAAGCATGGATCGTTAACATACAGTGTCACACGCAGAGATATTGCAAGGGGTCCTAATTACCGGGTACAATTATGTTCTGACCAGGTGTATAGCTAGATCAAATTACATGCTGCAACCGGCTCAATATTTCAGGTGTTTCTCATACATTGGACGCACGGGTGGGCCACAGGATATTTCCATTGGAAGTGGTTGTGAGTTCCGAGGCATCGTCATGCACGAGATGTTCCACGCTCTGGGGAGGTGGCACGAGCAGAGCAGACCCGACAGAGACCAGTTCGTGAGGATCAATGAAGCAAACATACAATCAGGTCAGCCTCTAATACAACCAGATTAGCAAACAGCCTGCAAATAGCTAGAATACCTGTATTAATACACCGACAGCTACATTGTGTCGGAGGAACAAGGCATTATGGGCCGGACATAGATCATTGAGGCATACTGCGTGTGTCTAGTTCTCTACCATTCAATGCTGCATGCAGAAGTAGGAAAAATGAACTCCTCTAATACCGAGTCAACCCTGTGTTTTCCCTAAGCTCGTTCTCAGCTCTTTGCAACTAAAAACTGGGGAGGAACCTGAGAACGAGGCTAGTATTTCCTAGAATGGTAAAAGTAGCAAGTTCCAGCTGAAGTTTACGAAGCCAAAGACTCAACAAAATGCTAAGTATGAGTTCAGTTTGTATTACAAATAGAGTTCCTGCAAACTCTAATTATAGGTTCTTGCATGCTGCTGGTGAAGAAAATTGTTGCTGTATGCATGGACGTCAATAGGAGGGTGGGGCTCAGTACAAGCACTTCTAAGCAAATTTTCCCCACTCTGTTTCAGGTGTTGAGAGCAATTTTGAGACAGTCAGCTCTGCGTTCGTGACCACACAGAGTGTACCCTACGACCTGGGATCCGTCATGCACTATGGTGCGTTTGCATTCTCCCGCAACAGGCAGCCAACGATTGTCCCTGTGGATTCCAGTATTCCTCTCAACTCTCTGGGGCAGCGTGATGGGTTCTCTGCCAGTGACCTTCAGCATGTCAATACACTCTACTGCGGAGGAGGTGAGTGTACACTGGTATATGTGTACTCGTAGCTGAACATTAATGTAAGCAATAAACATGCAAAGTGCAGTAACCGCAAAAATTTTCAGTACAGATTATTCCATGTGCATAATTATGTGCAAGTGCAAGTGTTAAGCAATTGGGGTGTTCTAACAGGCATTTTAGAGGATATGACCTTTACAAGCAACATTTCAAACGGGTTTGTTGCGTTTCACATTCCAAGTCTCATTCCCAGACTCCGAAACTCTAGAAGCATTTGTGTTTACGGTTGGCTGTAGTACAGAATCCATGTGATATAAGCTGTATCCTACTCAACTTGCTGTAGAGGAGTCATGCTTGTGCATCCGGAGCAAAGGGCGTGGTAGCTAGATCTGTGTGGGAGAGTATGGCGGTATAGTGCAGCATGTGGAGACTAACAGCCACCACTACTGTGTATTGTGCATAACTTGTTGGTTGGCATGCGCTGTGAGGAGTACGTGGCAATCAACTGCTCTTGGTAGCAATTGTTGCAAATACCTGTGCCATGTTGGTCCATGTACCAGTCCTCCTCCAGTCGTGTACCAATCCTCCTCCAGTCGTAGGCCTCCATCTGTTGCTTGGTAATCGTATCCCTCCCTGTACCAAGTAAGGATGTTTGCTATGTCAGTGACATGACCTCTCCTCCTCTTCCCTACGTGACTGTCACTCACATACATACCCACCAGTGAGTATCAACGTGCATCGAATTGTTTCAGACTTCATTTCCAACTCAAGGCAATTAATGCTACGTACTCCATGCCCATTCCACGCCCATTCCACGTACACATTCACAGCCACTTCCTACTCCCACCCACTCAAACATGTACACACACCTGCAGGCACCCCCAACACAGCCACGTGGAGCTCCTGGAGCACCTGGTCTTCCTGCAGTCGAACCTGCAATGGTGGTACCCGCACTCGGACTCGCTCCTGCACTGGTGGTACTGGCTGTCCGGGGAGCAACATTGACACAGAGCAGTGCAACACCAACTCCTGCCCTGGTGAGTGGTGGGAAGCTCTGCTTCTCTCTGACCTCCTCCTCGGGACAATAGGCGTGTAGAGTGGACTGGTTACATTCCTGCAGGTGGTACATACATATACATACAGCACATGGAACAACTACTGCACATGCACGCAGCCTTAATTAATACCTGCATGGTGAAGACTAGCTGCCTAAATGTGATCGAAACCAGCAGATTTGGCATCTGCTGTCAACTGTTCCCGCTCCGTCCAGTTTCATCCATTTTTATCAAGATGAAGCATCCAAAGAGCTGCATGATTGAGCTTTAGATAAGTATAACATGTTCTGGGAATTTATCACTCTTGAGTAAGTTTTTAATGAGGATCAATCAGACACACCTGTCTGAGCCAGTTCCCCCTGTGTCTGCTTTCTGTTGATACAGAGTAGCCCACTCATGGGCCTCTGGTTACCTATGAATATAGTTTCCTGTAGGTTACCAAGGTGACCTCCTTATGGCCAGATAGGTTACCATGGTAATTACCCCTTTATGCCTACATATGGCCTATTTACTATGATTGTACCTCAAGTACATTACGGAAAACATAAGAGTTGACGTGTATGTATATATCATCTTCTGTTGTCTAGCTGCTGCGACATGGGGCACATGGACAACGTGGAGTCGGTGTTCCATGACATGTGGTGGTGGTCGTCAGACTAGGACCAGACGGTGCAACAATGGAAATACTTGCGTGGGACGAAATGCCGAGTTCAGGAACTGTAACACACAGAACTGTCCAGAACGTGAGTGCAGTTGCCTTCTCCTGCTCATCGTGGCACCTAGCAATGTTAAATTCAGGATGTCCATAGCTGCTTCATCCCTGCCCCATGTTTCCCTGAACCTATACCACCCTCCCTCCTCATTCCCTTCCTCCCCCTAACGCTTCCCCCTCCCCCTCCCCCCTCCTCCCTTTCCCCTCTCCCCTCCTCCCCCTGGCCCTCCCCTCCCCTCCTCTCCCCCCCTCCCAATCTCCCATTCCCTTCAATTCCCAGAATCCACCTGGGGATCATGGGGCAGCTGGAGTTCATGCAGCGCCACGTGCCAGGGAGGCTCCAGACTGCGACGCAGGACATGCCAGAATGGCAACGACTGCCCAGGAGCTGACTTTGAGGTGGAGTTCTGCAACTCCAACATTCCCTGCACATCCCAGCGTAAGTGAAGTCCTAATACCAAGTTATAAACATTAAGATCATACAAGCTGCTGATAACAGCCACAGAGTGGTGAAATCCGCAACAAGCTCTTAAGTTAAATAGCTAACTGTAATTTGTATTTCTGGAAAGATATGTGTTGTTAAAAGCGTATATTCAGCAAATGGGCTGAATATACGCTGTTTGAGTGAAAATGCTAATATGAAGTGAGCTTGAACACATCAAGTTCCTGATCGTTGTTGTTTAGCTCCAGCATCTGTCTGAGCACATATCAGCTCCATTTCGGCGTCGTTCCATTTTTGGGTTGGCTATGTCCTTCAACCGTGGGCTGTGCCCTCAGCTCTTCCGCTTCCACGCAGTTCTCTTTGCTGCTCGTGTCACTTTCTCCTGTAGTTATTGTCGAAGTGATTTCCCTCCCAGAAAGCACCTGAAAGAGACTTGCCATATAGTTTGCGCTAGCATGATTGTTCTGCTATACCTAGCTGCGCTATTACGATTGACGCAATCGTGCATACTGGAAATATTTATTCATCTTCTGTTGTCTAGTTGAAGTATTGTTTTCTCATAAATGCATCTGCAAAACGACTTGCAAAGTTTGCATTAATAAGATTACCGCATTAATTTCCAGAAATACAGTACTTAATACTAGTCTATCATCACTATGTACTCGAGAAAGTTGCTTTGTGAGCCACGGTGTTGGCTGAGTGATTCTACATATTGTAATTAACACAAATATTACCAAGTGGTACTGGCATATGGCACTAATAGTTACATACATGGTCCAGCTGTTACTTGATACATCCCTCAACATATTGCTGTTAGCAAAATGAAGGCTGAATGTAGAGTAGCAACACTGTAGCAACAATAGGAGACAGAAGGTATCTGCATCAGCCAGCCCCACCCCCAAGCAGACATTCATAGGGATTCTCCCTCTGTTTTCAAAAGCTAGACGTGTGGATGGCCTGGAGCAAGCCTATGATGTGAGTGCGATGGCATGCAGAAGTTGATGCTCACACAATTGAGTCAATTTGTATTGACTTCGAAACTGCAAAACAGACTTGTTGTTGTTTTGCTCTAAGACAAAAGACATCTGGATAGAGTTGTTGACGCTAGTGTCGCTGGTGATCTCATTGGCTGTGTGGATGTACTTACCCCCACCCCTTTACACACACACACACACACACACACACACACACACACACACACACACACACACACACACATGCACAGCTAACCCAAATACAGGGGAGTGGGGAACGTGGAGTGAATGCACGAGGTCTTGCGGTAGTGGAGTGAGGTTCAGAACGAGGAGATGTGGCACAAACAACTGCGAATCTCAGCGACAGAACTGCAATGTACAGGACTGCAACCCAGAACCAAGTCTCAGAGGTGATTGGACAAACTTTATTGTAAAGCACTTGTACTCATTGCCAAGGAGACGTAATAGCAAGGCGTTGTTTTGAGTATACTCCATAAGACTTTCCATTTTTGCCTGCATGCCCGAACAGTGCAGTTACCCTGTACGCACACATGCGCAGCAAAAGCAGAGTGATTGCTCCGTCTGTTGGTATATGGGGGACACAAGAATACATGTATAGTTTAGTATCAGCAGTTTGAGTGAATTAGGAACGCTTGTTACACTCCTGGTAGGGGGAAAATTGTGCTGCATAAATATGATTGTAATGTTTGTATTGGCCTACAAAGATTTTGACTTAGTGTTGTTTACCTACAGGCCTTCAGCCCATTGGCTGCTATTATGTACCTCGCTTCAGTCGAGCACTTGGACTGCTCGAAGGACTGACACCTGATCTTTCGGACAACCCCTTCACCCGCACAGACCCTGTCAGAAAGTGTGGCCAGGCAGCTCGAAGTAGGAGCTTTACCTTTTTCGCCGTCGCGGCAAAATACTGCATCTCAGGATCAAACAGACTGTCAGATTACCAGTATGTGGCGGCCACGTTCTGCCGTGATGGAGTTGGTGGCTACAGCCAGGGATACTTTGTCATGGACGTCTACCAGATTGTCAACACCCAGACATTCCGAGATTCTGCAGCTCAAGTTGCACTAAACGGCACTATACCCGACAACAACGGTTCCTCAGCAGCCAGTAGTCCACACTTTGTCACTCTTCTGGCCATGCTGGCAGTTCTGATGACAGTACTAACCATCCTACAGTGAACTAGGAAGTAACCACTCATCTTGCAACTCAATTGGACGGACACATTATTGTTTATGTTATTGTCCTTAATGAACAGTTAGTGAATGGAACAATAATTTTTACTGCACCATTCAAGTGCATGTTACATGCTGGGCGTGTATACTTTTGATTGAAGGAAATTTACTGCTGTGCAAATACACTGTAATTGCGGGTAGCTACTTCGCGACGCTACACTTTATAAAGCAGACGCAACACAGCTAGACCTATGAGTTCATAAGACTACGTATGCATGCATGTAAGCAAATTGTCGAAATGAACCACTTCTCCCGGGTAGTCGCGGCTTGCATTAGCCTAACTTTCGTCGGATGTTTGCTTGCGGCCGTCGTGCACGCAGTTCCCGCTTCTGCACATCCAGTCATTGACAGCGAGCTGGGCGATGGAAATTCAGATCCCATACCTGGCGATGAAGAGCAAATTAACGTCAACGAAGAAGACGTAAATGATGGTAAGCTAGAGCTAATTATGGTAACTGCATGCTACCTAGATTCTGCGCAGCAGATTCTATGCTTCTAGCACAATGTATACAAACTCCTTGTCTGCATGGTATCGTATTTCTGTCTGCAGGTCTCTTTCATGTAAACTACTTCGGCGGTGATATTATTCTGACGCCAGAGCAGAAAGCCATGATAATCGAAGGGTCCCAGCAAAGCTCCGCCGATGTTCGGCGAGCCGTGCAGCGCACCCAGTCCGTTCTCTGGCGCGATGGAAAGGTGCCTTACGTGCTGGACAGAACTCTCAGTAAGTCTTGGTGAATGCGCGATACGCGCGGCCGGTGTAGTGTGCTAAACAATCGTTTTTCTTCTATACTGCAGGTTCACGTGCGCGAAGTACCATCGCCAATGCAATTCAAACTTACGAGCAGGGCAGTTGTGTCCGCTTTGTGCAAAGAACGAGTGAGGCCGACTATATACGGTTCTTCAAAGGAAGAGGGTATGCAGTGGACACAACGTATTCATTACCAGCTAGCTATATGCATGCCTAGCTAGAGTTCATCTTGTGCCAGCTTCTTCGCGTGGTCAGACATACTTCAACCCATGCATGCACACAGCATTGGTCATTGATTATTTTTATTTCCAGGTGCTATTCATATGTTGGGAAAACTGGTGGAGCTCAGAAAATTTCCATTGGAAGTGGGTGTGAACGAACAGGCATCGTCATGCACGAGATGTTCCATGCTTTGGGACGGTGGCACGAGCAGAGCAGACCCGACAGAGACCAGTACATTAGGATCATATACAACAACATCAGAAGCGGTCAGTTCATGCAACATTAAAGAATGGGGCCGGGTTAGCTATATACTTCAATTTTCGTGTATGGTAGTATGTACAGCGCTCATGCACCCAGGAGTGCATGATGATACAATCTTTATCGATGTCATCACGTAATACTGCTCTCTGCATTAAATTTATATTTCATTTTGTTGAATAATGTTTCTCATGGCAGTTCGCATGCATGCCAGAGCTATATGCATGGTTGCTAGATGACTAGAGAAACAATTGACTGGTAACCGAGGGCATTTTCACATTATTTCATGATGTGGTGGCTAGATGTCCAGGTTTTGTCTGGCCAGGTCGATCAGTCTCCACAGCTAGAAAGAGAAGCTACATGATTGTAGTACACTGGCAAGTGTTGCTCTCCTTAATTCTTTTTAGGAACTGAACACAACTTCATGAAGCTTAGCAACACTACTGTGTCAACACAAGATGTCCCCTACGACACTAAATCCATCATGCACTATGGCGCTTATTCATTCTCACGGAATGGGAAACCAACTATTGAGCCACAACGACAACCAGGAGTGTCGACGTCAGCGAATGGGATGGGACAGAGGATAAGATTAACATCCCAGGATTTGCAGCACATCAATCGACTGTATGGCTGTGAACAAAGTGAAGGTAAACGCCATCGCCATGCCAGCATAGAATCATCCAATATTGTGCCAGATCTTAAAATAACGCTTCCAGTAGTATCAATTTGGCACGCAATGTCGTTCAATATTTACTGCAAACCTTTCACCATGCACGCTTATGCATTGTCATGGCACCAATTCTTCCATGCACTTGTATTTTGCATCAGAATAACTGGATGTTTGGCACACAGCAATGCCACACCTCAAGACTCAAAGTACACTAGCCTGGTAATAATGATGCATGATCTCATGATCATATGCAGGCAGTACTGGTGGAATTTCCACCTGGAGTCCCTGGGGATCATGGTCGGCATGTAATCGGACTTGCAATGGAGGAACTCAGACCAGAACACGCACTTGTACCGGAATAGTCCCCTGTGTGGGTACCAACACCCAGGAACAGCAGTGCAACACACAACCCTGCTCAGGTATGTTTGCCAGCTGGCAAGAAATCATCATTTATACAACAACTTTCAGAGAGGGAGAGAGAGAGAGAGAAAGAGTGAGTAACTTTGCCTATCTCTTGATCATTTCACATAGTGCCTGCATACTGGGGCACCTGGTCGAGCTGGAGTGGCTGTTCTGTGACATGTGGCGGTGGTCGTCAGACAAGGAGCAGAACGTGCCTCAATGGGAACACCTGCACCGGGCAGGGCACACAGTCCAGAGATTGCAATACACAAAACTGTCCACTGAGTGAGTACATTAAATGCTCTCATCACGCACAGTGGCTGATCCAGGATTCTTAGAAGGGGGTGGTCACTAGGTTTGGAGTGGGGGAGGGAGGCAGCCATCCAGAGCACATCAAGCCATCCAGGAGTGCATCGGGAAAGGAGGGAAAGGGGCGGGGATAGCATTGACTGACTATGTACCCTATCTAATTTATGAGGGATCAAGCCTCGCACCACTTTGTCTGCAATCAGCATGAATACCCTCTGTGTTTGATGGAAGGTGTGACCGCATGCCACCTACTGGCTGCCATGGAGATATAAGCACACAGCACGCCTGCCACTCAATCAATTATGATGATTAATTGTGAAAAGTATTTATCAACCCACCCAACCATGCCCTCTACACTACGTTTCATACCACAGTACCACTGTGCAATCAGTATGCATTGGAACCGATCTAAACCTGGCACGGCAACTCAGTGTGGTTATAAGTTATTATCAACACCTTGTGTTTGAAAAATACCTTCCTAGGGAGGAATTAAGATTAGAGAATATGCTTTTGACAAAAGCATTGTCTGCCCTTCCAAAGAGATGCTTCGTATTTACTGCTGGGCCTTTTACATCTCTTTCCTGTTAGTGTTGACAATAGGTACTGTATGCATGGCATGCACTTAATTATGTGAATGGACTATTGCTCAATGAACTCAGCAAGATTAAGGACAGACCACAGTAATAGATGCACTATTTATCCAATAGCATCAAAGCTATCGAGAATGAATGTGCCAACTACAGTCATGCGAACGCATAGACTAAAAATGGAACGTTAGGCAAAAATCCCAGTTGGCAGCTCACAAAGTAGGCAAAATGTGTTTTGAATTTGAGACATTTTTCAAGGGGGGTGTGTGATTATTTTACACAATTTGGGCAATACCCCACATTTTGATCGATGTACCTAGAATATTTTGATGCGTTCACACAGTCATAATTATGCGATTATTATAATGGTTATACTTTCATTTAGAAGCCCAAGCACAACTTCTTCAAACAGCACTATTTCTCCCCCAGGGTACCATCCTGTGGGCTGCTATGAACTGGTTATAGCCAAAAGCAGAGCACTGAGAACTCTGGGGAGGTTTCACAGCAATGCCGTCCAGAACTGTGCTAACAGGATGCAACTCTACGGCTACACACGGTTTGCTGTCATAGTTGGGTACTGCATTTCAGGCTCAAACAACGCAGCAGACTACAATGCAAAGCCGTCCACACAGTGTGCGAACGGGCAGGGCAGGTTCATCCGTGGGAAGTACCACATGTCCATGTACATGATCACCTCTACATCTCAATCCGGAGATGTTGCTGACGATGAATATGGGAGCGTTGATATTGGATCTCTTACCCTCGGCCCTCTTCCAATGACCCCCTCCTCCCCTCCAGCCAAACTCAACCCTCCACAACAAACTGTACATGTACAGAGTGGTTCAGCATGCACCGCTGTTAACCTCTACTGTATTTTAATACTCTTAGCACTAGCTCTAATAATCACTGTAGCAGCAAAATAAATTTTATGCAGATATGCATGCTTTGTGTTGTGCATGATTAACGCAGTAGCCTTACACTGAAATTCCTATTGTATTGATGTATATTCTATGACATCATCGATTCATCATTCCATCTAACCAAGTTATGTGGAATAGCAAACATGATTGTTGTTTTCACTAAACTTCTCACATTTGCAAATACATGCTTACCAAATCTAAACGTGGATTCATGTTCCGCACTAGTCTCGTTCCCAGACCCTCATACGAGACTAGTTCCTCACACCACATCACCACAGTGTGCACCTGTATAAATTTGATCATCTAACTACTTAGCTACCATATTATTGCCTGCCGTGACGTAACTTATGCACCATGAATGATGTGAATTCCTAACACCCTCACACACAGGAAGGGAGGGTTAACCGTCAATTATTGGTGGTCAGTAAACCATCCAACAGCTCTACTCTCCAGAGTACACTAGCTATGTACGTGCCATGTACAACTCTTTCACAGGCAAAGCTGGTGAGCATCCCCATCTACCCCTCCTTCGTGGTGGGGACTCTCTTCCTCTTTGGACTGGTCTCATGCATCTTCAGATTTGACGTGTGCCTCTGACACGACCTTGTGCACGTGAATCCTGGGATGATGGTCAATGTGTGTATCCAGACTGTTTGCAGAGTTCAGTGTGTGTCAGTCTCTCGTCATGTGTGTCTAGCCTCATACCTGAGGCTTCAACTTCACTGTACATGTGATATTAATTTTTTTTTGCCACTGCATCATTTTTATAATAAAGTGTCTTGAAAGTTTATAATTTTGATGGATAATTCCTATGACTTTGAATGCTCGTTCCTAAGCAGCTACCCATAGAAGCACAACTCGGCAAGTTATAGTAGAATATGGGGAGAGTTTAGGGAGCAGCTGTAATCTTATGTGTTCACATCAAAAAAAATGAAAATGTTGCCATGGCAGTTGCCTCTCTAAAGGAAGGACAATTGTTTAGGGTGAGTGCTAAGCAAGTGCGCCATCCTGACTTCCCGCCAAAACCAGGAGACCTGTATGAAAAGCTACAGTTGAATGTAGATACGGCATTCCTTATGACAAAATAAAATCTTCTAATGACGTTGCAGGGTAGCCTCGTTCCCAGGCTCTTCTTTGAGGCTAGACTGTGTGTCAATTTTTGATAAAGGTAAGCTACAGATAACCATGGTCTAGTCTAGTACCCCCCCCCCCCCCCCCCCCCCCCCCCCCCCTCCAGCTCGGTAAACAGTGGTGTATATGAAGTGCTTTACTGGCCTCAATTGCAAGGAGTGCATTCTATGTGAAAGAATGCTAGGTGCTGAATTGCTTTTCTTGAACCCAAACCTGAGGTCCACCTTTGCATTGCAAAGAACCACCAAGCCAGCCACCATACAAAGCCAGGAAGTCGTCAAGCTGAGCCAGAGGGGAGCCTCCTACTCTGAGCCGGAGCAAGGAGTCGCCAAGCCGTATCATTATATGACCTTTGAACCGCGCGAGGCATGCGGCTGGGGTTTGAAATATTTTTGGCGGGAAGTCGAGGTCGTGGCACGCGCATGCGCACCTAGTTACATCCGGTTTGGGTTTAAATACTGAATTAGTAGCAAGTTTTGGCGGGATGTCGGGATGGCACACTCGCTAAGCACTTGCTTTGCAGCCTGGGGGTTGAGTGTTCGCCTCCCCAATAACCGAGTACGAGTCTGGGCCACTCCGTACACACCGGTTCCTGACTTCCCCGCCTAGCAGCTTGAGTACGCCGGTTCCCATCTGACCACCGAAGCTAAAGAAAGGTGTTCTGGTTGAAAGCAGGTTAGCCCCCTGTGATTCCAGTCACCAGCGCCTATCCAGCGCTCCTGAGGCTTACACTTCGGTGTCTGACCTGTCACGGAGGGATGGGTTGTTGCTAGGTTGTTTTTTTTTTCCTTTTTTTTTCTTTCTCTTCTCTTCTTTTTCTTTTCTCTCCCCCTCTTTTTTTCTCTTTATGGAAATGTCACAAGTTTTTCTTCAAGTTTGTGACTGTGAATCTTGCAGTAGCATTCCTTCACAGAGGGATGGGTGGCTACTAGGCTAGCCATAGGTAACAGTCCCCTACCTTTACTTCAGCATCTTCCCATCCAACCCTTGAGGAAAGACTGATTTTATACAAGAGTCAATATCAACTATTTTCAAAGGCATAAAATAATTCTAGAATCCAGGTTGCCTAGCTTGTTTCCCCATTCCCCTCCGTTTCATCCTCTTCTTCATCTTCTTTGTCTTGATCACCTCAGTCCGCTCCTGAATGTGCTTTTGTCTGAGTTCCTGCCGCTTCACTTTTGCCTGCTGGACCTGTTTCCCTCTCTCTCCCCATTGCTTCTGACTCCTCTCCTTCTTCTTACCAAGTCTCTTCAGTGTCTTCTTGAGCTGCTTTGGGTTGTCTCTCACCTTTGTTCCTCTTGCCAGTTCAACAGCCTTCTGCCAGTTTAATTTCTCTTGAAAGTCCTCTCCTTTCTTTTCATCTTTCCTCTTTAGCTCTTCAAGTTTCTTCTGAGATGCTTCCGCTTTCGCGAGAAGTTTCCTGTAGTCCTTTTTCTTGCCTGTAGGCTCCCAATCTTTCACAGGGGTACTGAAATCAAACTTGCTATAGACCATCTTTCCACTCTCATCCTCTATAGAGGGTCTACTATCTTTGCTGCTCCCTGAAACTTGCTTCAATACTTTTCTCTGCTTCTCCTTCTGCCTCATCTCCTTTTTTCTGTGCTTTTTGTCAACTCTTTTCTGTCGCTTCTGCATTTTGTCACCCTCCGCTTCTACTGCTTTTCTTTTTCCTCTTAACTCCTCAACTTTGGCTTTCAACCTCTCTCTGAGCTCATTCAAATCACTACTCTTTACCCTCTCAACACTGAAGCTGCCAATCTGACCCTCCTCTTCCTCTTCGCTTTCCTCCCCGCTCTCCTCCCTCCTTGCCTCCTCATGTAGCTCTGGGATACTCTTTTGACTCTCTGGGTCAAGCTTCAATCTCTTTGCTTTCTTGGAGGCATCCTTTACAGACTGCTTCGGTGCCCTCAGTTTCTTGTTCACCCAGTACTTGCTCTCAGATTGTGTACCATCATCGTGCATGATGTAATACTTTGCCGGGATCAGTTCCACCATGGCATCAAAGGTGGCGGAATGATGGCGCAGTCTTTCCTCAAGATCATCCATGGCTGGATAAAACATAACAGGCAACATTATTCTATTCCTTCCAAATTCACAAGGTCTTCATTCTATCAAATTCAGCTGAAGGGGCTCCCTTATGTTTACTCGCACTGCTTTGACGTATTTACATACTCTCTATAGTTGCAGTCCAATCAGACACCTAAAAATATGGTAAGGTAAGTGGAGCAAAGTTCAGCAGTAAGTTTCTTCTACGTAAATACACACCTACAGTTAGAGACAGTGTAGCCTTGTTGCCAGGGCTTCTCACCCCAGCGTTTGTCACTTGCAGCACAAGCCGCTACTGCGGCAACAAATGCAGGTGTGAGAAGGCCTGGGAACGAGGCTAATGTTAGCCTCCATATGCTAAAGTTTATACTAGCCCTAACACATATAAATTAGCATAATATTATGGAGGCTAACATTCTGGATTGTCTCTAAACTACTGATCACTCCCTACGAAAGTATTTGAGTTGGAGCTTGGCGACCAAGATGCTGGCTCATTCAGAGGTCACTTGGGTGTGTCTGCAGCGCACGATTACTAAAAATAGAAGATATCTACTGTTAGCATGTTCTCACCTAATCCCGGATCCCGGTCCCTTGCGTGTTGACCACGTGGCCTACCCCACTAAATACAATGACGTCATAATCAGCAGAACAATTAACAACACTCACAGTTCGAGATGATTGAAGTGACGTGCAACGACCGTCTTGGGAAAAAAGTTAGAGTGAAATGCAAGTATCCTTTGTGTGTCTCTTACGGGAAGCCACGAGGCAAAGGGTCTGGCCCCGCGAGACGAAAGGGCCAGGTTACAGAGGCACCAAATTTCATGTAGCCATAGAATGATATAATCTATGATGTAGCATGAATTACAAATTGAAGCATGACATGCTGCTGTTAGCTGTACCTTGACCGATGCCCAGTCCAGATGATACTGTAGGTGACCTGAAGAAGCTGATCGCTGCACAAACTGGCACAAGACCCGACAAGATTGTGCTAAAGAAATGGTATACTCAAATTGTACAAAGCAAACAGAAATTATATACGAAGTCCAGTGGTGGGGTAGCCTTATTCTCAGGCCTCCGCCCAGCTTTTTGTCACTTGCGAAAAGCAGAGTCCCAATGCTACAGAGTATTAGGTAAACCACAGCATCATTCCCAGGTCACGCAGAGTAGGGAAAAGTGCTTGGAACGAGGCTAAGTACACTTGCACATCATATTTCGTACAGATTTCAGAAGCAGAAGAGCATGTACAAAGTAACATTAAACCTCCACACATAAATTCGTAATGGCTTATACTGTATAGGCCACAATTTACCATGGCAATGGCTCAGTACTGACTGCCCACCAGACCAGCATTGGGTTGGCTTATAAAGACCCCACCCCACTTTTCCCCACATGTTATCCAATGAGAATGTTGGGTTTGGTGATTCAAATTTAAACTCGGTCACATTCCCAGGTGCAATTAGTGTGCTTGTGTGAGGCAGGGAGGGAAGGAGTTAATTTGCCAGATTACCACAAAACATGGTACATGTCAGTTAACTTCTAGGTGGGGGTGTGGGCTGGATTCAAGGCTGAACTACTGAGCTGGTGTTAGCCTTGTTCCCAGACCACACCCCAGACCACACCCCCTCACCCTTTCTTTCTTGGACCGGAGGAGCTAAACTTGTGTATACTTTGCTTTGGTGCAGGTACACCATCTTCAAGGATCACATCACACTCGGAGATTGTATCCTACCTTACACCGTGCCCTCCATCTATTCACAGCCAGCATGGCTGTGTAGACATGGTCTAGCTAGTCTCCCTCCAGTGGACCTGGGAATGGAAGCTAGTTCGTGAGTGCATTACTCTAACGACAGTTACCCCCAATAACCTAAACCCTTGGATACCTGACCATGAATGGTAGGTCTTTTATTGCATGTTGCACACCCGGGCCATCAAACCTTTTATTGTCGAGTGCATGCACGGCACGGATGTTACAATTCTTGACATGAGCTAACAGATGAGATCCACGATGGGATGAACCTGGAGCTGTACTACCAGTGAATGGAACGTTGTGTACTGTGCCTTCTCTCATTTGTAGCCATCACGGCAGCTGTTGATTTCTCCTTTTCTGATAAACTCTGTCTTTCATTGGCCATGGAAAGTCTCTTTTATTGTGTGTGTGCATGTGGGTGTGGTAACGATGCTCCATCTCCCAGCTGTAGTTTCAGCTCACGAGCCAGACTAGTGCTGTGGTTGACGTTGATTTAGCCTCATTCCTAACCGGTTTTCTTTCAAAATGTTCTGGTTGGGGTTTTGTGAACATGCTTATATTATAGTCTCATACCAAGGGTGAGAGTAGTCTGGATCCCAGACCCTAACCTGGGTTAGGATCTGGGATCCAGACTATCCCCATGCCCCCAGGCCTGGAAGGAGTCCGGCCACAAGAGACTACGTACATACACTCTTCAAATGGTATGACTGCACAAAAAAGACCGAATTATGTGTGTGTTGTTTTTATTTTATCAATCAGCCCTCATATGGCCATGGGGCCCCTAATAATTTGCAAATCTCCTAGATGTGATTTCGTTCCCAGAATTGGGTTGGCTGCGTGATGGGAATGAGACTAAATTTGTGATTACATCAGACAGACATTGGCGTACGACGCATGGGGAAGTCAGAGAAGGGGGTGCCGCCCTCTGGTCCTCCTAAGGCAGACGAGAAGAGACTGATTGAGCTCTTCGAACGCCTGGACAAGAACAAAGATGGCCGGATCGATGTGCACGAGCTGCGGGAAGGTATCGAGCGGATGGGGCTGCCCAACATGTCTGGAACCGCGCAGGTGCTTATCACTGCATGCAGAACTATAGCATGCTACAACTACATAAAGCAGCTTTGAAGCTGATCTTTGATTCAGAACTCAGGGTGTGCTTTATTTGAAAAGTATAATTCAATTACTGTTCCTTGCACACTTTAGCAGTTGGCAAGGGGTGGTTGCTCCTACAAGCTCCACACTTAGAACTGCGACTGGGGATTGCGACCCCGTATACAGCAGATCTAGGTGTGGCTTACCGTATTACTCCGTATACTACCAAAACGTCGCACAATCACAGCAGACTTTTGGCGTGCTTACAGCTAGGGTCAGTTTAACAGCATGGTCATGCGGTCATGGACAGCTTTTGGACGGTCACAGATAGTGACCCCAGTCGCAGCTCTAAGTACGGTGCATATTGGAGTGACCTCCCCTTGGTCAATTCAAGTTTATTGAACGAAATCGGATTTGACCATCAACAATAATGTTCTTGCTAGGCACTTTTAGTGGGGGCAGCACCCCAGTGTTGTTCTTGCACACATGCTAAACTATGTGCTTGAACGAGTACCAAATCAGTCTGATTTGTATTGGGACTTGTGCACTGAATCAGTCCAAGCTTCTTGAATGGCATAACGTCAGTGCTTCTCAGTTGCTCCTGTATATAACTGTTACCAAGTTACGGACATTAGGCTAAGTATGAAAGTGAAAGAATTATTAAGCCATGCACTGCTGAAGATGCATGTCACTGGATGTCCAAGGTAGGCATGCAGTTATCTCTCCGGCCGTGAGAACGTTGCCGCAAAACTGGCTCAGTATTGATACAGCTGGTGTGGTGTACAGAAAGCGTGTGGGGACTGGGGAATTGGGGATGTTGTATAACTTTACTTTGATGCCATTGTCCTGTAGATGGCCATACCATGCCTCTAACTATCTTGGCGAATAGCCTGGTACAAAAGGTCTGTGTTGGTCAGTGTCATTCAGCAGCTGTAATGTGTAAAGAGTTACCTGGAGACGGTGAGACGTTGGGACAACTTAGCTTTCTTTGAAAGAGCTGCAAACTTGTTCCCCACCCAATGACGCACCATCCAGTTGATTACAGCTAGGTGGTATCCACATGGTATTTAATACTGGGTGATGTGGGGTAGCAATCTTGTCACATGTCACCTTTACAATATGAACACGAACACACAAGAACTCTTCAACCAAGCTTCTCCTGGTCTTTTCATGCAAGAAGAGTGAATGTACGATCCACTCTTCGGCAGGAAGTGGTTCCCTCAGAGACCACGCTCGTAGTTAGTGAGCTGGAGATGTCCGAGTTGCCTCTTATCCGGATGTCACCTTGCTATGAGTTTCAGTATTCACATAATGTACAAAACCTACTTCGTGTCATGGAAGTCACCAAACTATAGGTCACATGTCGTGGATTTCTATGCTACTTTATGGTATATCAACCATCAGTATCACCTGCAATTTTAGTATTAATGCCCTAACTACTGCATTGCAAAACAAATATTATCATCATTTGAATGCGGTCTAAAACATTTTAATGCGATTTACAATGTGGATACTATGTAGTAACAGGTGACATAATTATTGTGATGTTGCGACGTGAAATGAAACCTCCACTTGTCAAGATATAGCGTATGTCACAGCAAGAGCGCATGATGACATCATCGTCATTGTGGCCCAATGACGATGATGTCACAGCAAGAGCGCATGATGACATCATCGTCATTGTGGCCCAATGACGATGATGTCATCATGTGCTCTTGGTCATGACCATCACAGTGTCCCTGCTTGTGTTGTATGCAGGCGGTGGTGGAGATGGGAGACACGGACGAGGACGGGCTGCTGGACTTCAGAGACTTCATGAACTACTGTGCTGATCACGAGAAGAAGCTCTGGCTGGTCTTCCAGAACATGGACACCAACCAAGATGGTGAGAGTTGGATGCCAGCTGTGCACGGTTGGATGGCAAGCCGCTATCATCTATTTGCCTCATTGCCAAACTGTTCTGCCTCATAAGTCATCAGACGTTCACAATTTGAGGCTCATCTATTTCAGAAAGGAATTTACCTTGATGCAATGCCAATTCTACCCATCCTCAGTCCCGTCCTAATGGCATTGTAGTCATCCGTCTCTTGTCCTCCTCCAATCCAGGTGAGATTGATGCCGGAGAGATCAAGCAAAGTCTGAAGAAGCTGGGTCTCAATGCTTCCAACTCCGAGATCCATCAGCTGATGGAGAAGTAAGAATGTCCGGATTTTCCAGTTAGCCTGTGGACAATGTCCTCTGTGTATGTGTATGGTAGGCCGCCTGGTAGAATTGGTAGTGATTTCCTGCTGGAATGAACCTTCACGTGTACGTGCTCTTCTAGCATAGTGTCATTCTTCTTTTTTCCATCTCTCTGCCTCTCCCCCTCTCCTCCCACCCTCCTCCCTCCTCCCCCCTCCTCCCACCCCCTCTCCCTCCTTGTGCCCATCTACTCCCTACTTCCCTCCCCTTTATCTCCTCCCTCTTCCCCCCTTATCTCCGCCGGCCCTCTCCCCTCCTCCCTCCCCTTCATCTCCTCCCTCCTCCCTCTTTCTCTTCCCTTTATCTCCACCCTCCCCCCCTCTATCTCTAACCTCTTCCTCCCCCCATCCCTCCTCCACCCCATCCCTCCTCTCTGACCTCAGGATGGACCGTGATGGCAACGTGAGCATCAGCTGGGAGGAGTGGAGGGAGTATCTCCTCCTCCAGCCGCACACCTCCGTTTCCTGCATCTTCCAAATATGGAGCCATTCTACAGTAAGATCTCAAGGCAAAATGCTCTTGTGGAATTGTTGCTGCTACGATGCTCAAGCATGAGGCATAAACTCTGTCTTGCAGGCAACAAACATCGGTGAAGCTCTTGACAATATTATCATGCCAGACGAGTTTTCAGAGGAGGAGAGAGTCACAGGGATGTGGTGGCGGCAGCTGATAGCAGGGGGAGGGGCAGGAGCCGGTGAGGGGGGATTGTGCTAGAGGGAGGGGAGAGGGATGAGTGGGGAGGGAGGGAGGGAGGTACAATGTTTGAACCGACGCGTACTTCTATTACTGCAGTGTCACGGACATGCACGGCTCCACTGGACAGGCTGAAGATATTCTTCCAGGTATGTGCTGTTGGTACAGCAGTGAAGTATGGTGTTGTTGGTGTAGCCGTGTGTGCGGAACCAAAGGGTAGCCATGAACAATGGGCTTACTTACATTGTGCTGGCTTTGACAGTCCCTCATTCCTTTCTCCCCTCCCTCTTCTCCTCTCCTCCTTCCCCTACTCTCCCCTCCTTCCTTCTCCCTCCACCCCCTCCCTGCCCTAATTCTTTTCTCCCCCCTCGTCATCCCTCCTTCCCCCCTCTCCTTTCCCTCCTCTCATCCTTTCTCCTCTCTCTTCCCCCTCCCTACCCCCCTCCTTCCTCCCCGACCTCCTCTCTACAGGTGTCCTCGATGCAGCACCGGAAGTTCACACTGGCTTCCTGCTTTCGACACATGCTCCAGGAGGGAGGAGTGAGGTCTCTGTGGAGAGGGAATGGAGTCAATGTCGTCAAGATCGCTCCAGAATCCGCTCTGAGGTTCTTTGCTTATGAGCATGTGAGTTGTGTACAAAGCTTTTGTGATTATAGGTGCCTCGTGTGTAGTTATAGGATAAATGGAAGACCTGGTTAAAAATTACCACGTGGCGTGATGTACCTAGATGTTAGGCAGTTGAATGGAGGAGTGACACATTCCTGCAAAGCCCGCACATTTGGGTAGGTATATACGTAGCTGAGCTAGCCTCGTTCCCAGGCCTCCGCCCAGATTTTATCTCTTTTTATTTCTATAATATAATATAATTATTGCCGAGCGCATTAGCGCGAGGCTCTGAATGGGGGATCTATTGCTCACTATATACGTATGTACGTACGTGGTACGTACGTACCGGAAGATGTCACGCTCAGGAATGTTGATAGGAATGTTGCGGGTTTCCTGCCGGCCAATTGATTTGCTGCGAGGGCTCGACGGTGCGAGAACTACAACCTTGAGAAACAGATCAGTGGACGAGCGCGCGGTGCTCCAGGGCTTGCAGAGCTGGAACAGCTACACATGAAGTCAAACAGTCGACATCTGTTTATACCCAGAGCAAATTATAATTATTTTCCGGTGTTCTGACAAATGTCAGAACAACTTCAGTTTTGGTCTGACATTAGCAAAATCTGGCCGGACGTTTAAAATTTGGTTGCCATACATAATACAATTACACATAATGTGCACATTCAGTAATTGGTCATATAATAGGGACAGGAAGCGACTATTGGTGGTCATGATCATCTTCTGCGAAGCTTCATCTTTAGCACAGTAAAGTATGGCTATGAGCTCCTCCTCCACATCACCTGCATCAGTTGTCCCATCTATTGGCAGCCCAAAGAAATGGCTTCTGCAGGAATGTGAATTGAAGAAGCCCTGACGCTGACTTCTAGCAATGAAGCCAGTGAAAGACTTGGCCGACGAGGGAGTTCTATAGGCGTGGCCTACATCTACCGCACGGCGCTCTTCCAGCGCTGAATATTTGGCAACGAGGATATCGATACTCTGTTTGGCCATAACGAAGCACAGATCGAACTTCCTCTCCATTCGCGACCGCGTGTCATGATCCAAAGTCGACAAGCTTCGCCCGATCGTCGATGTCAGCACTGCAGACCTGCCACTCGCCTTCGCGCGATGCGCTCGCAGTCGTGCCATTTCCGCCTTATGGACCTCGCTAGTAGCATGATCAAGCACAGTGCTCACTTTTTGGTTCGTTGAACCAGAGGTCCAGGCCCTCCAGAAATTCTTCAGACTGCTTTTGTACTTCTTACACACGGCGCGCAGTAGAGAGAAGCCACGTGGCGCTTGTCTCGCTCGAGTTCACATCGAAGCCAGGACAGCGTTTGATGGTCCCGCTCGTGCTCATGCTGCCACTTTTCGAACGTAGCCTTTGTCACTTGGCGCTTGTCACACTTTGTGGAAGGTCCTGCCTCGCTAGCGCTCGATGGGCGTTTTCCGTCCGGCCATTCTGTCAGACCAGCACTGTAAATGGACGGACAATGAACGGAAATGCACGGACATTTGTCCGATGACCGACCGTTATAATTTGCTCTGATACCGCAACTCCACAATAATCTCGCATAGCCAGAGGCTAGGGTACAAGCGAACGGGGCCTTCAGGGCTTGCAGAGCTAGAGCAGCTACATGTGGAGTCGAACAGTGAGTGTAATCGACATGTTTATCTCAGCTACACACTCGCAAATTCACACTTAGCTACTCGTGAAGCACGTGGCCAGGCTGCTCATGTGGCCGCGGCGTGCGCGCGAGGCAATTATGCGGATACGTATTCCTAGTATTATAGAAAAATCACAGCTGTGAGATAAAATCTGGGCGGAGGCCTGGGAACAAGGCTATAGCTCAGCACTGTTCTGCTTTTGTGCAATGTTTGAGAAGCATCTCCAAGACTTGCTGGATGTCTCGGTAGTGGCCTCATCCCACTCCAGCTATTGAACACTACCTAGGTACGTACATCACGGCATGTGACAAAATCTACCAGGCCTACCATCCACTACTACACAATGGTATATTCTCACACAGCATTTCCTGCCGCTGTTTCACTGTTGCTAGTTTACTGCTCATCCTGTTGCTTGCAGGTGAAGAGACTCCTCCGTCAGGATGGGAGGCCGCTGCACGTCTACGAGCGACTGTTGGCCGGCTCCACTGCTGGAGTTATTGCACAGACAACTATATACCCCACAGAGGTGTGTGTGTGTGTGCATGTGTGGGGAGGTGGAGGGGGAGGGGGGTGATGGAATGGACACTGATCGCTGTCATCACTGCTTACTCTCTCTGGCAAATGAGACATCCCAAGAATTGCTAGCATAGCCGCCATGCGTATAGCCACCTTATGCACAGTGGACAGCTGCCATTTGTACATCTGCCATTTACGCAGCTGCCATTTGTGCAGCTGCCATTGTGCAGCTGCCATTTGCGCAGCTGCCACTTGCGCAGCTGCTATTTGTGCAGCTGCCCTGTAGCCCTACAATCTTGATGCAATTTGGTGTACAAAAGGTACCAAATTTTACAAGTAATAGGCTAACAAAACACTGGAAAGTATAAAACATGGAAGATATATAGATTGGCAACCTCCCACATGTTGAATGAATATATTTGTACTGGACAAGGCCATGTGATTAGCTTAAACTATTCACTTGAATAATGTTGAACTTTGATGTTTGTGGCGGCATGAGTAGCACTGTTTAACAGCACTCTTTAGTGGACAACTGGACATGTTTTGCTATCTTTGAAGTTGACAAGTACCAGCAATGCTGGCTGGGCAGTTAGAGGCAGACAAACTCGTGAATAAAGAAAAGTACATATTTGTGGTGTTTCTGTCTCATTCTAACAATCAATGTCACGGGACGTAATTAGCAACTGTCCCACGCAACATGGAGGTCAACCAATCTCAGTATGTCCGTTGACATGGTAACATGCATTCCGGTAGTAAATTGTTGGCGAGGCAAGATTGATGGTGTCATTGGATTATCAATTATCAAGTGATTGTGTTGTGCTGGACGATATCAAAATATACCATCATGATATATTGTTACAATGGTATCGTAAATATTGACACCTGCATGGAATCATAAACTGAGTTAATTATGCTGCAGTACATGCTTACAATTACATTATTAAAATACTTGTAAACCTATGGAATGATAAATTTCAATCCAACACATCCTGTAGGAATATGTACTTGTGTAGCTGTTAATGGTGGATATATTTTCACAACAATATCAATAGATATCGTTATCACAATAATTGAAATATTGCCCAGCACTTATTCTTGAGTACCAAGCCCCTCCCTCCTCCACCCACCGACCCCTTGCATACACATACACATACACCAACACACACATGTACAAACGCACATATGCATGCATGTGCACACACACCACACACACACACACCACACACACACACACACACACACACACACACCAGGTTCTAAAGACGAGACTTGCTCTGGGGAAGACCGGACAGTACCGAGGCATGGCGGACTGTGCACAGCAGATACTGAAGAGGGAGGGGCTGAGAGGGTTCTACCGTGGACTGACCCCCAGCCTCGTAGGGATCATACCCTATGCTGGGATTGACCTGGCGGTGTACGAGGTAGGGTGAACACAGTGAGCAAAGGACATCTTCATGGGGGGGGGGGGGGGGGGGGGGGGGGGGGGGGTGAACACAGTGAGCAAAGGATATCTTCATGGAGGGGGGGGGGGGGGGGGGGGGGGGGGGGGATTGCTTAAGATTTTCTACCCACCACCTGTGTAGATGAAGCTATGCTGTAGACGTTCAGCCAAGCTACGATAAATTTTACCCTGCCATTTCCATCTCCTGATGCTACTTGTGCTATATAGCTGCTGTGAGAACGTACCTGAGCTTGCTGTTAATTTTTCACAGTGCAATTTTGACCTTGCATATCCATGTCGTATTAGAGGGAGAAGTGGTTTTCATTATGGTGTCCTTAACTACCCATGTTGCATTTCAGCATCCCCGATGTTCTCAGGAGCACTTGAGCCGTCTTCTCTAAGCCCAGAATACTAGCCACTTTTAAATGCTGGGTTGTAACAGTTAAAACCTATGATAGTACCAGTATGAAACTTTGTGCCCCCCTCTTCTCAGACGGTCAAGAATCTGTACCTAACAAGACACGAATCGGAGGACCCGGGTGTCCTGGTGCCGCTCGCCTGCGGCACTGTCTCCAGCACTTGTGGCCAGCTGGCCAGCTACCCGTTCTCACTTGTCAGAACAAGACTGCAGGCCCAAAGTAAGTCAGGAGCTGAATTGTAGCCTTGAACACTGGCCATTTCACCTCTGGGCCCTTAGATCACGTCAAATGCCTGAATCAAGGGTTCAAAATGGCAACTGCATAATTATGTCTATTACCATTTACTAAAATTGTGCATGTGCCTCTTGAGTTTCATGCATCAATGTCCTTTGGGGAAGGTGGGTGCACCCGAAGGGTACAAGCAGCATGGTTCTATAGTAGAAAGGCCTTGGTTGGCACTGGGAGGGCCATTTCCATAGTTTTTGGTATAAAGAGACTTGGAAACAAGCTGTCCTCGCCCTCCATTCCAGCAATAGTGGCCCGTTTTTCAGTTACGGCAGGTTGGCAATGCCTAGGAGACTTGATTGCAAGTTTGTTAATTGGTGGGTGTGGTTAGAGTCATGTATTTGCTTAGGATGGCTGAAATTACCTGTGGGAGCAGTTTCGAGCCCATCAACAACAGGGAACAGTGTTTAAGTGTTCTTCAGACTGATCAAGAAAAAACTTGAGGCCTAAAGAGTTTAACTAGAGGGTATTGAGATCATCATCCTTTCTGAGTACTTGCCATTGCAAAGTCAGCGAAGCTTGCAAACATCTGTAGTCCCACGGACACGCCCTTTCCCTATCTTCAGCTAAGGAAGTGATGCCAATAATAGCTGCAAGTAGCTTTGCTCGCTTCGCTCACTCAACTACTTCCCTTCGTTCGCCTACATTAGCAGTCTGACACCCGGTGCAGCTGCTCCCAATCCCCTATTGCGTGCAGCTGTTGCACCCCAATCGTGTCTGGTGCTCCTCAATCACGTCCGCCTAGGCTGCTGCTCCCCAATCCTGTCTGCCTCAGCTGCTGCTCCCCAATCCTGTCTGCCTGAGCTGCTGCTCCCCGATCATGTCTGCCTGAGCTGCTGCTGCCCGATCACATCTGCCTCAGCTGCTGCTCCCCGATCACATCTGCCTCAGCTGCTGCTCCCCGATCACGTCTGCCTCAGCTGCTGCTCCCTGATCACGTCGGCCTCAGCTGCTGCTCCCCGATCACGTCTGCCTCAGCTGCTGCTCCCCGATCACGTCTGCCTCAGCTGCTGCTCCCCGATCACGTCTGCCTCAGCTGCTGCTCCCCGATCACGTCTGCCTCAGCTGCTGCTCCCCGATCACGTCTGCCTCAGCTGCTGCTCCCTGATCACGTCTGCCTCAGCTGCTGCTCCTCGATCACGTCTGCCTCAGCTGCTGCTCCTCGATCACGTTCACTATAGCTGCTGCTCGGCCCTGATCATGTCCACTTCAGCAGCAGCTCTCTGATCACGTTCACTTCAGCAGCAGCTCCCTGATCATGTCCACTTCAGCAGCAGCTCCCTGATTGCGTCCACTTCTGCTTCGCTCCCCAATCTTAGCTGCTCTACCCTCAGATCGCATCCACTTCACCTGCTGCTCCCGGAAAGGTTCCAGCCTAGGCCCATCATTCTCGCACAATCTTTTCAGAGTTTGAGATTTGGAGGTAGTAGAGTACAAAGTCAGTCCCACTCCCCACCCGCGCCCACTTCCGTCACACATGGACACAAACACGTTAAAATCTTAATGTATTGATATACCTTGCTATATATACAGACTAAAGTGAGCGGCTTCATTCTTGTATAGCACTCCAGTGATCACTCGCACTGCAGTGGTGATGTGCGTGTGATCACATACCATTCATACCACCCACACTGCAATGCATGGGCGATGTGCATATGATCACATACCACTCCATCAAGATAACTGATATGTTGTGGAGGAAGGAATTTGTTTTAAATTGAGGGTGTTTCTTTGGACATAGCAGCAGCCATATTACATAGGTACGATGAACTAAGTATTGACCTTTATTGTTTTCATGTATGGAAGAAACATGGTACTACCATTAGCACAGAAATTGACCCCACTTGTGGAACATTCCACTTGATTACCCCATAACAGCTATCACAAGCATCAAGATGGGGAAGAACAGTGTGACCCTATATTATTACAAAGAAACATGCTAGATCTGTTATGCTTTGAAACTGACCCTACTTCCCAGAACATGCCACTTGGTTGCTCAATAGCAACTCCCATGCGCCTAAAGACCAGGCAGAGCAGTGTGACTCCTATTTTAACAGAACACAGAGGTAGTACAGTAGCCATGGCTGGCAGGAGTGTAAAGCTCAGGGATGTTTTGATGTCCATCAAAGGAGATTACTGCCTAGGTTGTATGTTTCCTTGTTATTGGGATAGTTAGTTTGCATTGCAGGTATTCTTCAAAGGGATTGGTTCAATATGGTTGTCACTCCCGACATGGAACAAGATTCCTTAAGTTATGTTACCCTGAGGGTGAGTAGTAAACAGGTGTCCAGCATATCTGAAGTCTTTTTATCTTTAATGCCTCTGTTAATTCATGGGATGTTGACATTCCCATCTTCCTCACTGTGTCTGTGATGTCAGAATTAAGTATGTGAACTTTGACGGTCCCTTGCTGTCTGTCTGACTAACAGTCTCAACTTAGAAAAGAATTGGCAGTATTGCAATTTTGAAGTGATAGCGCGAGTAACTGGCATAAATTGCACGAGGCACAGCCAAGTGCTATTTGGTCCAGATATAAGTGCTGTCACGGCCAAAATTTCATAAGCAGTCATACTTATTACTTGTTAGGCAGATATAATTTATGCTGGGCTGTTCAAGTAACAGACAAGACGTTATACGCTCATCAACGCTGTGCCATAGCCTCCTCAATGCTGTTGTTTGTGTCAGTGAAATGTATGCGTGGTCTTTTTGTTGCTATAACTTTACACCGTTGCTAACAAACTTTTATCACACTATTACACATTTCAATCACCGTACTATTATAGTTTTGCACTCTTAGTCAACCAACCAGCGTGCTATTGCATCGTTTATGGTACAAGTACCCGACATGATACATGATTCAATGGAGCTTACAAGCAGTCCAGTGGTGGTTGTCCCCATTACATAATTGAGCTTTATATTAAAATAGTGACAGCCTTCTTGCAGTATATTCTGGCAGACCCCTAACTTATTTAGGTATTATGTAGGTAAACTGTAAAGAGGTATTAACATAATAGCAGTTGATTGTACTGCTACTGTTACTGTAGTGATTTATTGTTGAACTTCTCTGTCTATCCAGCACACCCATTGAAGAGGATGGGTGGGCAGTCATCACCCACTGAGAGCCGGCCCATGGGCATGGTTGAAACACTTAAGACTGTTTTCAAAGATGAAGGAGTTCGAGGGCTCTACAGAGGCCTCCTACCCAACTTTCTCAAAGTAATACCAGCCGTGAGCATTGGATATGTAGTCTATGAACAGCTGAAATTAATACTGAATGTGGAGACCGTAAGATAACTTTTGTGACATAGTCTTTCTATTCATTATCCCATATGATGACCAACCAATTTACTAGCTGTTTACTACGTAGGCTACTTCAGATGATCATTGTGCAATTATTATTATTATATTGTAGCATTCGTCTCTTGCTGGATTGAATGATCAGGTTGTCCAAGTGCATAATAATAGTTTATATGTACTATAGAACTCATTCTAGCAGCACTTAACTGGTGAAAAGGAAAGTACTAGCGGCTAAGTTAGCCATTGTACACTACAGTTCATAGATATTTTACTTCAAAGTTGTGGTTCCAGATGGTGCAATATTTAATAGTACAAAGCTGTATAGAATTAAGCACATAACGAAAGTTACCACAGTACAAATCACAGACAATACTGTTAAATCAACTCTTATTTACTGCAATTGGTGGTGGTTCCCAATTTGTTTATTACAAACAGTTGACAACAAACAAACAGAACTTGTTAATGAGGGTAGCTATTATACAGTGATTGTCACTTATTGTTAAACTGTGCATGTGCAGTTCAAAACACACTGCACTGTTGTAGGTGGTGGTGTGGGGGTGCTGGTTTAGACTGCAGATACTGGCTGTACATGATGGTGGCTGCCTGCTCCCTCTGCTTGCTCCAGTCCTGTTCCGTGCAGTCCTTCTTCCACTTGGTACGTCTGTTCTGGTACCAAGTCTTTACATGCTTCTCTGTCAGCCCCAGTGAGGTGGCCAGTGTGCAGCGGTCCAGCTTTGTGAGGTATTTCTGCCGACCAAACTTGCCTTCGAGTTCCTGTAGCTGCACAGTGGTGAATGCTGTACGCTTCTTCTTTTTGAAAGACTTCATATTCTTTGGGCTTAGTTCCCGGGAACTGCTGATCTCCTCTGGGTCTGCATTTGGTATAAAAGGTTCCAAGTTTAAAAACAATAGACGAAAATTATTATGACGTGCACGCAATGTATTCACCTGGTTGAGGTGGACCTCGACGATGCATGCTGCACGCATCAGGTACCGGTAGTCTGAAGAATTGCGGGGAGAAATTTCCGCATAGCGATGTCCTGCAGCCTGTGCTTGCAGTGGTAGCGTAGGAGGTCGGGGAAGCGAGGAACGGGTATGTTCGCATCGTTGACATCAGCTGCAGCAGGTACGGGTAGAACTGCGCATTCGCTCCGCTTGCTGCTGTGGGACTGCAAGGTGGCGGCGAAGGACTCATCTCGCCCTCGGATTGTTCGCTGCTGCTGCCACTGCTGTCATCTCGATCGTCTTGCAAGATGCGATCAATTGAAAATTTCAGGGTTGGCGGCGGCTGATCTCTTTCCATTATGTATAGCTAAATGGATATGGTGAAGTCTCCCGGCCGAAAGCAATCGATTATTGGCTCGTTGTTGGCGGTTGCTCTTTTTGTTCACGATCGTCATGTACTACAAGGCGCAGGACGTGCGTATGCGCTATATACAGCAAAGTCAGCATGCGCCAGTAGCTGGGCAGCTGGTGCGTGCTCGTAAGGGGCGGGGCTGCCGTGAGTAACTGACCCTTGACCCCAACTTGCAACTTTGTTACAGAAGTTGCTATGGTGACAAGGCAGCGGCTAGTCGAGTCATCACTGTCATGATTTCAAATCCTAGCCGAAACTGCAGCCCCTACATCATCGTTGCAGCAGATTAGATGGCCGCTACAGAGTTCCTAAAGTCCGAGGCAGCCTCGGATCGCAGGGTAAGTGCAACCGGGCAGTCGCTAGTCTCCACGAGACTAGACAGGTGCTGCATTCTAATTAAAGAGCACCAGCTTATGGAATAGATGAAGTGCATCTTTCAGGATTATTTCTTGGTCAGCTCAGTGATTTGGATATGATATATGCAGCAGTTCCTCCTTACTACCTTAGCTAGCTCCATGCATGACCTAAACAAACTGGGAGTGGCTGACTGTAGGCTAGGTGTAGCCTCGTTCCCAGGCTCCCCCCCCCCCCCCCCCCCCCCCCCCCCGTGCATGCGGTGCAGGGGGGAGCCTGAGAACGAGGCTAGGCTAGGTGCATGTGCATCACAGAATGTGGTGCTGTACGTTGTCCTTCTGTCCGGGTCCTTTTCCTGTCATTGTTCAACATGGTCCAGCAGGAAGTACATACTTACGTACCGGAAATGTGCGTGCATCTAGAACCGACCCTGGCCCTAATATACTCTGACCCATTGCCCTACTTCCTGCCGGACCAATAACCACTGTTTCCCTTATTGTATGTCACGGTCTCATAAGGTTTGTTAAAAAGACTGAGCATTCTCAAAGGTTACCTGCCCATCATCCAGCAGTGAAATTCTCAGTAGTTTTTCACTTCAAACTTGTGTATTACATGGTTATCCTAGATTACAATATAAGCAAACTCAGGATGAAATTTAAATACCAGTTTGCAGTGCATTACGGGTTTCAATGCACAAGGGCAATCTAGTTAACGGTCGAGGGTGAGATAATGCACGAACCGAAGGCAAGTGTTGATCTTTGAAAAGTGTGCGGCAATAAGTGATTTAATGCTCAGTCATGTGATCGATTCTGAGGCGCGATTCGTTGGGGTCACGTGAGTAGTACTACACCCAAGTTACCTAAAAAGATTATGAGTGGAAACGAACCTTGCAAGGTTGAATATGCCCCAGTGCATGCAATGATGTAGCCTGTTTGTGTGCCTGGATAACAGGAAGGAAGGATGAGCATGTGTATGCAATGTGATCTATGTACATGTAGGCACGGCATGGTGAAACATTCAGCTGGTTAGGCAGTGATGTGTAGTTTCCTTGTCCCAGACATAATTGCTTGTGTACTAAGGATATGGAAGTAACTGATTGTCCCCCACCACAGGGGGCTAGTGAGGTATTGATGTGTTGACTAGTCAATAATTATGTGTATGAAATGTAAAGTAGTCTGTGTGGCCAAGGTATTCATTCTAGAACTGTCAGGTTAACAGGTGTTTCAAAGTTCAACACCATATGCAAGGCAAGACAGGACTTGCCTTGGACTCGATTCTACACTAAGTAGAGTTTTGGCCAAGTTCTATCATGTGTGGAGAATAACTGCAGTGCACAGAAGAGTGTAGAGAGAGGAGAGACCTTGGAAGTGTACCGTCATTTTAGTAGATGGAGAGTGCTTTCTCCAATGTCAGTAAAGTGAAAGTTGAGACGTGGGTGCCACACCCCTGGCCCTTTGGTTGGAAATTTTAACACGTCCTTAGCCACCGCCTCACGTCCAGCTGCGTGCGTGCATTGTCCTCCCCAGGAACAGATGCAGGGGAGAGTGGTGCGCCATGCTGCAGAGAAGGGACTGCTTCTGGTGTGCGTGAAGGACCTTCCAACGTCAGGAAGCATCCTCTCCGAGAGGCAGAGACGCTGGCTGACCACGGCACCATATGACTGCAAAACAGAGAATCCAGTCCTCTACAAGTCAGTTGCTGCGTAGCATGAGACAAATGTTCTCATGTAGGATGCCGATTAGGCGCCCATGATCTAAATACCATCCTCACTGAACATCCAATCTCATGAAAAAAATAGGCAGAATTAGCATGCTGAATCCCACCTATATAGAATTACGGGAGGTAGAATGTAATAGTGATTTTCTTGAGCATACCCCTTGCTAAATTAGCCTCTTTCCCAGTCCCACGTACACCCAACTTTTCATCGCTTGCGGTATGGAAAAGCAAGCGACAAAAACAAAAAGCTGGGCATGGGACTGGGAACGAGGCTAGTGCATAATATGATATTCCTTTGGAAGCAATTATTAATGGCAGTTTGGCACATTCATAGCCTCAGAACAGGATGCTAGTATGTGCACAACTATGCAGTGGTTATGAACTTATGACGTAGTTCACATGCAGACGTTTACTGTACCTGAGCACTTGTTGTGTATTGTGCAACCAACAGACATGCAGTGGATGCCTCCAAGCAGCCGAGTCACGTCACAGAAACAGATGAGGCGCGACTGGAGGTGCAGAGTCTCGGGGACCGGCCAGGTTGGTCTCACTGGGCCCCACTTCCAGCCCTAGGGAGGAGGCCAGGTTGGTCTCACTGGGCCCCACTCCCTGCCCTAGGGAGAGGCCTGGGGTAAGGTAGCCTCGTTCCCAGGCTCTCGTGCCTGGGAACGAGGTCTGGGGTGAGGGGCAATCTTTGCAGGTTGCTTGTCCACACTGATGAGAGAGTGTGCGGTGTGCACCTTTGATGTTTGCATGACATAGCCATCCTGCTCATAAGCAAGCACGCAATTTACCAGGAGCTTACGACAAACGTGCACTAATTTGCTTAGACTAAAACCTCTGTACATACATGTAGTACTGTGGGCGGTACAGGGACTTCACTAGGATATCTGAGCAGAAGGTTTTCTACATTTTTTACTCAAAGGAAAGCACAGTAGCAAGGTGCCACACCTCTCTACTACTCTTTAGGGAAGGTCCTGCAATACTCTTGAGACCTACACGTAGTCTAGTCGCTAGCCCCTCTCTGCCTGGCTGGTCACACATCGCCGGGCAGAGAGGGGCTAGCAGCTAGACTGCTTGAGACTGTACCATGTTCTGCAAGAGAGATTGCTGAACTTGAGTTTAAACACTTCTAATCAGAACGTGGACACGGGAGGAGTGAGTGCCCCTCCATAACTGTTCTGTGGAGTAACTTGTTGTGTATCACTCCCGCACAGCTACCCCACAGTCTGGCAGTGGAGTTGTTGAGAGGATCCAACAGAGCAGGAAAGAGAGGTGTGTGGAGGGGTGTGGTGTGTGGGAGGTAGGTGTGTGGGAGGGTGTGTGGGAGGGGTGTGTAGGAGGGGTGTGTGGGGAGGGTGTGTTTGTGGTGGAGAGATGTGCATGGGAGTGTGCAAGGGAGAAAGGAGTGTGTGGGTGGGTGGGTGGATGAGTTGACGAATGTGTACTAATCATCTTCTCATTTGCAGGCATTATCAAACTGTTGAGGACATGAAGCAGGAGCTGGCCACGATCAGTGCGGTAAGGAGACCCCTAGCCTCGTTCCCAGGCTCTTGTGGCCTGCACAAGATCCTGAGGAACAAGGCTAGGAGACCTGTCTCTGCTGTCTCTCATGTTTCTCCTCTCTGTCTGTTGTCTTCTGCGACTGGCAGGAGCTGGAGCCTAGAATACAAACAGCCTCTGAGTTGGTGAAGACCCAGCTGGCAGAAAATGATAAAGGTCTGTTTGAATTAATCATCTGTTTATGTTCATCGTACAGGCATTTCCAATTCCTCCCCCCCCCCCTCCCCTGCCTCCACCCTCCATTCTCCCTCATCCTTTCCCCTCCTCTCACCTCCATCCCTACCTCCCTCCTCTCTCCTTCCTCCTCCTCTTACCTCCCTCCCTCCTTTTTCCCTCCTCCCTCTCTCCTCTCTCCTCCTTCTCCCTCCCTCTCTCCTCCCTCCTCCTCTTACCTCCCTCCCTCCTCTCTCCTCCCTCCTTCCCTCCCTCTCACCACTTTCCTCCCTCCCTTCAGTGATAGAGACACTCTTTGCACAGCTCAGCTCTCCCCAGTCCCTTCAGAACCACACCAAACTTGATCAGCTCCACACCCTGTGGAGGGAAGTAGGCCAGCAGTCAGCCATCCGGCAGCAGCATGTCCAGGCCCTCGACAACACCCTGGATGAGGTGGAGGTGGAGCGATGCAGAATGGTACAACTGCTGCATGCTTGTGACTTTGTTGCTTTGTTAATGGTCATACATTTTCGTAAGCCTTCACAGTTTCTCTCCCTGTCTGACTCAAACCATTACGGCTATGAGCTAGAGTATCTGTTATTGTAGGTTCACCACAATTACTCTTCCTTCACCCCCTCTCCCCCTCCCCCCCCCACCCACCTTCTCTCTAGGTGAAAGACGTGTTGTATCACTACTCACAGCTTCTACTTTCGATTGCCTACTTCCTCCCGTCAGACGTCCACAGGCTAGTAGAGGAAGAGACCCACCGAGTGAACCTTGCCATCCTTGCTAACAGGAGGAGCTACACACAACTCTGCAGTCACCTCACGACTGGTGAGCTGGGGGGAGGGAGGGAGGGAGGGAGGGAGGGGGGGGGAGGGAGGGAGGGAGGGAGGGAGGGAGGGAGGAGGGAGGGAGGGAGGGAGGGAGGGAGGGAGGGAGGGAGGGAGTGGGAGGGAGGGAGGGAGGGAGGGAGGGAGGGAGGGAGGAGGGAGGGAGGGGAGGGAGGGAGGGGAGGGAGGGAGGGAGGGGGGAGGGAGGGAGGGAGGGGGGAGGGAGGGAGGGAGGGAGGGGGGAGGGAGGGAGGGGGGAGGGAGGGAGGGGGGGAGGGAGGAGGGGGGAGGGAGGGAGGGGGGGAGGGAGGGAGGGGGGGAGGGAGAGGGAGGGGGGGAGGGAGGGAGGGGGGAGGGAGGGAGGGGGGAGGGAGGGAGGGGGGAGGGAGGGAGGGAGGGGGAGGGAGGGAGGGAGGGGGGGAGGGAGAGGAGGGGGGGGGGGAGGGCAGAGGTAGGAAAGGAGGGAGAGGACACTAGTGTACCCACAGCCACCTCACTTCAGCTGACTTCATGCGGGAGAGAGGGAGCACAGGCAGAAGTGGGAGGCGGCCGTGGCTGAGTGGAGAGATCTCATGTGCAAGATTGCCCTAGACAAATTCAGGTGAGTGCAACAAGTCTCTGCATGTACCTAGTACGTAACATTCTCATTTCCCCCTACTCCCCCTTCCTCTTCTTTCTCGGCACCCCCATTATTCCTCCTCCTCCTCTTCCCCATCCTCACCCTCTTCCTCCCACTTCCTCCTCCTCCTCCTCTTCCTCCTCCTCTTCCTCCTCCTCTTCCTCTCCTCCTCCTCTCACCTACCTTCCTCTCCTCTATTTTTCTCCTTTCTTCCTCCAATCCCCCTCTTCTGCCTCTGAAGATCCTACATGGCGAGTGACGTGGTCCTCTCCCCGCCTGACCTGGAGAGAAGCTCCGCACCTTCCTAGCAGCAGAACAGGCGGGCCTCACCAGGAGGAGGGAGGAGCTACTGCAGAAGCTGTCTGGCTTGAGAGGCGCCTGCCTGGTGCCAGCAAGGGCTGGCCATGTACGAGTGGAATGAGAGCATCGAGTCGCTACACCAGCAGCTAGGTGAGCAATTGATAACCTAAAATAACACCAGGCCTGGGAACAAGGCTGACAAACAGGATGGGTAGGCCTTAAAACGGGTCTGGTTATGCACTACAAATGCTCTGACAATAAACTGCTAAAGTTGGGTAAGCATAGTTGAGCTGTGTGTATATGTGTGTAATTCCACTGCATGCTAATTGATTAACATGACTTGTGCTTTCCACAAGTACACAGAAACAATGTTTTGTCTGCACCTCTGATTACACCATATAAATCAACCAGAAACAAATATCGTATAGTTAGAGGTAGTATAATCACAGCTATCCAGGGATTGGCGCATGTAGGAGAAAGGACAAGTCATGTTAGTTAATTAGCAGTACACCTCCACACAAAGTTCAGGTATGTGTATACACGTCTCACCTTTGTCGGTTCTTCTACCTGTGCAAGGGCATTGAACAGTAATGGGAGCTGCTGTATTGGTAGGCCAGCTACTGCTCTCTACCCACTAGTCTTATTCCCAGACCGTTTATCCAGCGCGTGTAACGCTTCCAGTATAATGCGCGGATACTAAAGACAATCCATGCTGGGGATAGTTGGGTCTGGGACCGAGACTACCCACCTACTGTATACATGGCAAGACTTACTAATTATAGAACATGCTGTGAAGATCATGCATTGCAGATCATGTTTTGTTGCTATGGTTTCTGTTGCTATGGTTTCTGTTTCTGTTGCTACGGTTTCAGTCGTCTGTCTTGCACTGTACCCAGAGCGTGTGCATGGCAGCTTCCTGCTGCAGCTGCAGGAGTGCCAGGAGGCAGTGAGCAGAGAGTGTGAGGAGGAGGTGGAGAGTTGGAGGGTGAGTGGGGGGGTGGGGGGTGAGGGGAGGTGAGGGGAGGATGTGAAGGGTGAAAGGGGGGTGGGGGAGGAGGTGGAGAGGTGGAGGGTGAGGGAGTGGGTGGGGAGTGTGGGTTGTGGAAGGGTTGGGACTGGGTGGAGTGTGATTAGATTGGTGGGGGGAGGGGTGGGAGAGTGGGGAAGGGGTAGGGTGGGAGTGGGGCGTAGGGTGGGAGTGGGGGGTGGGTGGGAGAGGGAGGGGGAATAAACACACTGTCACAGTACCAGTGTAGTAAGCATACAGTCATGTGTTAGTTCTAACTGTGGCATTTGACTGTAGGAACACCTGGTGTCTACTGGGGCTTACGATACAGCCAGTGTGTACGAGGTGAGCTACAGATGGCATGTATGTGGCTACCATGTGTACCTACAATAGTGATGCAACTGTCCCAGCATGATGTTTGGTGAGGGTTCTTCCTGAGACGAAGACAGAGAGAGTGGGGTATACTCTGAGTCACTGTACATGTCTGTGAACGTTTTTCTCAGGTGATGAATGACCAGTTTCTCCCGCTGGTTGAACAGCACGCCTCCAGAGCCAGGGAGGAGCTTCAGAGGACAGAGGTATAAGCAGTGTGTTGTACTCTCAGGAGCAGTAGGTGGCTAATGCATTCACTCCTGGCACTGTGTATGAACTAGATCATACATGTTCAACGTGGCCATTTCAATGGATGTCCCATATGATTATCAACTCCCCAGAAATCACTAGAGGCAGTGCTGTCCTCCCAGCGTGCCCAGTTCCACTCACTCTTCCAGTACGCCCAGGGCCCGGCCCACCTCTGGGACAGCCATACCTCCACCTTGGCTGAGTCGGAGAAAACCTTCCAGGTGAGAACGATACCTTGGGATCACAATGGTGGCCAAATTAATAATTGCTAGCGTTCCACTGTCATTGTATCAGCTGTATCAGAGCACTGCATGGAAGAGATTACTGGAGATTACTATAGATTACTATAGATTACTATGGATTACTATGGGATTACTGTAATCGGGGACACTCTTCCATTGAAGATCTCTCACCGCACAAATTGGTCTCTCCACAACTTGTGTGATGGTCTGGAACTAGAATCTGTGCCACCTATATTACAGCCGTGGAATACAGTAACTTCCTGTCACGTGACTAATGTCTTCCTGTCCCTGTGGTAGGAGGGTCTTGAGAAGTGTCGCTCAGCACACGATGTTGAGAACCAGAACATGGAGGCCAACTTGGACGTGGTGCTGGACCGACTGAGGCAGGGAGCCTCACAGGAGGTGGGTGGAGATAGAGAGAGAGTGTGTATGTGTGGGGGGAGGGGGGTGTATGTGTGTGTGTGTGTGTGTGTGTGTGTACATGCATATGGACAACATCCAACCTTCAACTGTTGCGCAGGTTTTGAAACAGTACCTGGAAGAAGCCCTCCGAATGCTGGACAACATCAAACAGGGGTAAGCAATTATTAGTTGATCTCGGCTATAATTATTCATTCCCCTCCTTCCCCTCCCTCCCTCCCTCCCACCCTCCCTCCCCCCCCCTCCCTCCCTCCCTCCCTCCCTCCCTCCCTCCCTCTCTCCCTCTCTCAGCTACTCCACCTTCCACTCTCGCATGTTGTCGGAGGTGCAGAGGTTCCCCTCCCTCGTGATGCAGGAATTAGACATATACGACTCGGCCCTCTGCAAGTGCTTCAATGTCAACCGACAGCAATCCAAGGTGTCTGGTTTGTAGATTTGCAAGAAGTTGCCAGTATTATTAGCAATTACTTTATCTTCCAGAAGAAGAAAATGAAGGGGCAACTGTCCAGGGCACCCTCGGGTATGTCCGTCTGTGTACTTAACTTTGCAGATGCTTACCATTCCACAAGCGTTGACATCGTTATGACATCATGTACCCTTGCATCCCAATATTCACTTCTCCTTGTGCACACGTGCTCTCTGCTCCCCAGAGCTCCCCCACTCACAGAGCCGGGCTGACAGCAAAAGGGCAGGACTACGCCAGAAATCCAAGCCTGGCAGAGGCAAAAATATACAGGCCTCCTCATCACGAGCTAGCTCCGTAAGAGATGAGTCACTGGACATTGGCCGTTGAACCAAAGGATCTATCATTAACGTGCTACATGATGCATACACACACACACACACACACAGGTAATGTCAGAGCACGGTCGTCTCTCTACCATAGTGGAGGAGGTGATTGCCACCAGCCAGGGAACCTCATTCTATGTCCAGACCGAACCATTTGGGGAGGGGGCAGGAACTTTCTTGACACAAGATGGTGGGAAAGAGGGAGGGAGGGATGGAGTAGGAGGAGGAGGGAAGGAAGGAGGGTTGGAGTGGGAGGAGGGAGGAAGGGAGGAGGAGGGAAGGAGGGTGAAGATGGAAGGGAGGGAGAGAGGGAAAGAAAGAAAGAAGGAAGGAGGGAGGGAGAGGGTGGGAGGAGGAGGGAGGAAGAGGTGCTGTAACACTAGTGTGATGATATACTTCATCGTTGTGTACTGTGAACACAATGACGTGCCTTGCACGCAGAGAGTGAGGGGGCCGCTGTGACATATGCTACAAAGAACGTTGCCATCCCCGAACAGAGCTTCACTAGAGCCAGGAACAGGTGAGTATGCCCTGCACCCTCCACTCCCACTTCCTCCCCTACACACTCACACCCATGACTTCCCTTCCTCTCCCTCCCAGCCTGAGGGCCAGTTTCCTGGACCACCTGGAGCAGTGGAGGTTGGAGATGATACGTACAGCGCAGGAGGTCACGGAAGGGAAGGTGGGGGACAGTGGGACACAACTGAATCAGAGTAGGATTTATTTTTCCTGGAGAATGTTGTAAGGGCATGGTTGTAGATCAGTAGGTAGGCAGGCTATACCATGAGCGCACAAACCTTGTCCATCTCGTGTACGTGTGTGTGTGGTACTGGCCGCTGTGTGGTGTGTGTGTGTGTGTGTGTGTGTGTGTGTGTGTGTGTGTGTGTGTGTGTGTGTGTGTGTGTGTGTGCGAGCGTGTGGTGGTGTGTGTGTGTGTGTGTGTGTGTGTGTGTGTTACTGGTCACTGTGTGCTCTGTTACTTCAGGAGGAGGAAGCCCACACTGAACTGGACCTGAGACTCCACCTGCATGAGCCACGCCCCTCCAGAGTGGAGGACATTCACAGCATCAGAGCTGGTGGGTCCCATTCCCAATACACCCATGCCCAATTCCACTTCACCCCCCCATTCCCAAGTGTGGTTTAGGCATAGGGTAATGAAGTGCTAGAGACTATAGCCTCATTCCAAGGACACTTTTTTCCTACTCTGTGTGGCCTTGGAACGAGACTAGCTTAAGACGTACTCAGACATGTAGTATCCACCCACTGTATGAGTACTGACGTAAAACAGCTATTATACGTAAACAAGAGCACATAAGTAGGTCGCGACCTACTTATGTGCTCTTGATGTAAATACAAGTTATGAACCGTCCAATGAAGAGGGGGTGGGGCCTCAGTACAATTCAACCCTGTGCAAGAACTTCTGTTTGAAGAGGAAGGTGGATCCTGATACATAGTGGGTGTTTGAAACGTATTCCCACACTTGAACATACTACCAAGTGAACGAGAGTCTGTGTTGCAGGCTTCATGAGGGGATAACGATTCCATCTTCCATCTCTTCAGCGGAGCTGCTGGCCCATCGTGAGCGAGTGGCACGCCATGCTCAGGGTGTAGTGGCCTCCCTGAATGAGCAGAAGTCATTCGTGCAGTCACTAGCAGAGAAACAGCAGACACAGGTAGGTAGTGTGAGTTAGTGTGTGTGTGTGTGTGTGTGTGTGTGTGTGTGTGTGTGTGTGTGTGTGTGTGTGTGTGTGTGTGTGTGTGTGTGTGTGTGTGTGTGTGTGAGTGTGTGTGTGTGTGTGTGGTGTGTGAGTGTGTGTGTGTGTGTGTGTGTGTGGTGTGTGCATGCATTCCGTGTGTGTCAATAATGTATATTCATCCTGTAGACCAAGAGGTTTTCTGAAGAGATGAAATCACTGGAGTCATCCCTGGGTATCGCCAGCAAGACCAGCGAGTCAGTGTGCTGATCATGTTACAGGGTGGATGACTGTGTCAGCATGTCATGCGCCATTCCCGTCACTTGTCTTGCAGGTTGCTCAAGGTTCAGTCTCGAGCGAAGCAGCTGTTGGAGAAAGTAAGTGCATAGTTAGTCTCATTCCCAGGCTCCTCCCCAGCTGTTGTCACATACCTTGCACAAGACGATAGCAAGCTTGGGAGGAACCTGGGAGGGAGGCTATGTACGTACATACCCGACCTGAGTTGATCTTGTGGGAAGATGGTTTCATTAGAATTGATTTCGTGGGATCCAGGCTTGGTTCCGTTGGAATTGATCTTGTGGGAGGATATCTCGATCACACCTCCCTGTGTTTCACATCCTCTGTAGCACGTACAATCTATTGAGGGCCTGGGCAGCTGCCACCGCCATTCTGCTGAGGAGGTTGTCACCTCACTGGCGTCCTCCAACAACTACTACAGAGCGTCCCTGAAGTGAGTGACACCGCCGGCCAATCTGAATCTTTCAGTTGGTAACAAGGCCTCTTTGTGCACATGTCCACAGGCTGTTTTCTGAGGGAGGAAACTACATCCCCGAGGAGACGGAGGTCTACAGCAAGAAGTTGGTCAGTTGTATGATATGTCCTTTGAGCCGCTGCTACTGTTTGTCTGGCACCATGAAGACAGTGGGCGTGGTCATGGTCTCATTCCTAGTCTGTGCAGTCTGGGAATGAGACTAGAGTAGTCAGGGAACAGTGTCATGCATCCACTAATTTCCTCCAAGGATAGCTTGAATGAACTGTTTTAACTGTTTGCTTTACCAACAGGACAAGCTGACAGCCAAGATAGCCACCGTGCAGTCCTTCATCACTGGCGAGGTGGAGGTGATGACGAAGACCCAGGTGACCTCTGCAGGGGAGGTCATGAGCAGCTTTGAGTGCCAGTCAGTTGCTGTGTTGTGAACGTTACACTGTCACAAAGTTACCCCTCCCTCCCTCCTTCCTCCTCCCTCCCTCCCTCCCTCCCTCCCTCCCTCCCTCCCTCCCTCCCTCCCTCCCTCCCTCCCTCCCTCCCTCCCTCCCTCTCCCTACCTCTCCCTCCCTCCCCAGATTCAAACCCCACCTTACTGACCTCTCCTACCTAGAGAGGGTAGCTCGAACCTTCACCCGGGCCCAGGTCCTCGTCAAGAGTGAGGTGGCAGCAAGCAACACGCAGGCACGGGAACTGTTTGACTCACTGGAGGAGCTGCGCAGGAAAGTAGATACCTGTGCTCATCCCAGCCCGGACAAAGAGGTTGGTACAATACTTGCTATTTGAAAACTTACCGGAATATGCCCTAAATCTGTCAAGAGTGTATGTGTCGGGAAATTTACTGCACATGGTTGACTGCAAAGAGTACTCACTTTACTGTGATACTTATGCCGGGTATGTTCCCAGCCACACTGCCAGTGTCCGGTGTATTGAATATAACCTTATGGCCTTCGATATTGCTCTGCAGGTGGTGGAGACCGCCTGCATCCTGGAGGCTCTCCCTCCGATGTTCAAGGCCTTCTCCTCCCGCATGGAGTACCTCTACTGTAAGGCCAGTGTGTACCGTGGAGCCAGGGTTGGCTTCCACACGGAGATCTCCACCCACACCCTCACTCCTGCCCCCTCCACCAGAGCACAGGGACCCATCTCTGCTGTTAACATCACTAACAGCATTATGGCGTACGTATGTGAGACGGTCCTTTACTGAGCATAATGGCGTATGTATGTGAGACGTTCCTTTACACTGTAGCTGAGCATAATGGAGTATGTGAGACGGTCCTTTGCACTATAGCAGGACCTTGCAACAGGGGGTTGTCACACGTTATGCCAGGCTAACTTGAACAGTTCTCTTAGCTAGCCAGTAGCTACCGTTTTACTGTAAGTGGTAGATTTTACCTGCCTTAGGGAAATCAGCAAAGTCCTTGTCCTGGTAGCTGAAACGTCTACCACTTTGACCACAACTAGCCCATAATCATGTGTTACAGTAGTAGTCTCTTGGTGAGCAACTGCAGACAACTCAATCCAGTGATCCTGTCCCTGCAGGTACGCCAGTGTGAGGAAGAGGTTTGGGCCGGACGCTGAGTATCCCGGAGGGAGGCAGTCCAGGGCAGGTACAGACCGACCCTCCAGGTGCTGATTGGCAAGAATGAACTAGTCAAATGTGATGTCGTTTCATTGTTATCCCCAGCAGTTTCACACGCTACTGGAGCGATGGGCTCTCTGGCAAGTGTCAGCACCAGGGTAGGTCTTAGTCTCGTTCCCAGACCCTCAATACGAGGGGCCTGGGCACGAGACTAGGCAGGTCTGTAGATAAGGGAGGGTATGCAGTGCTTTATAAGCATCCAAGGCCAGAGGATGTAATCCTGATGATGTCGGCCTGAGGGCGAGGGTGTTTATATTCCATGAAGTACATGCATGGCGTACTCTACCTGTTATACCTTACACTCATAGTTCATTATAGGCTAGGTGGCACTTTGGAGTCACGTCACCCGCTGTGCAGAATACCACATCATTAGCTGTGCTGGGGTGATCGAACGGGAGATGTGCATACCTATATTGCTACCTGAAGCTAGCCTCTGTATATAGCACACACGCATACCCACATAATTGTACAGTACACACTACATAGTAGTTTCCGTGTCATCCATTGTCAAACCTGTTCCGCAGGGCTCCACTGCAGCTGGTGGCTCAGTTGCTGAGGACTATCAGAAGAAGTCAGGCCGACAGAGGTGAGACATGTGTCTGGGTGTATGCCAGTCAGCAGGTAAGTGCATTCATGAGGCACTATCCTTGTCCTTCCAGTCGCAGGAAGCAGCCAGCAGTTGAGAGGAAGCACATCAGTTTCGGCATAGGTGGAGGGGAAGATGAAACCAGGTATCTTTGGCTAGCCTCGTTCCCAGGCCCTCTACTCTCTTCCCCCAAGGAGCCTGGGAATTAACCTTCATCTAGCTCTTCTTTGTGGATGAAGATCACTGTCACTGTTGTTTTCTCCAGCTCTTTCCTGCCCAAGATTCGTGCCATACTGAAAGAGACTCACCTGGAACTCTACAGCATGACTGAGGTACGTACACGTCAGCACAGCTGTGTTTTTACACACACACACACACACACACACACACATCATATACCCCCCCCCCCCCCCCCCCCCACACACACACACAGTCTTTCTACAAACAGAAGGGTCCCCGTGTGTCAACAAGGCTGGAGGAGATTCCTGAGACCTTTGAGTCGTGTATGGACTCCCTGATTGAGCGTTGCCATACCTACCGCACACAAGCTGAGGAGTACAGGAATGACTGCATTGAAGGTGTGTGTGTGTGTGTGTGTGTGTGTGTGTGACGCTGTGTCTGTATTATGACATTGTGTGGGTGTGTGGTCAGCATAAACGAATGATGTCCTTGAATTGGGTCGGTCACATGATTTCCATGATTTGGGGTCAAAATTCAGCCTACGATGATCGCAATGGTGCAAACCAGACCAAATGTTTGAGCTAGGTACTATGCTAGGTATCTTGGGCTATGAATGAGATATGAAGCTGGGATTTGCACCATTGTGATCAGCTTGAATGGAGCTTTCCAATGATGTCTATTGTGCTGTAAGTTGAATTTTAACCCAAAATCATGAAAAACCATGGATTGGTCACATTTTTGCCTTTGGTCGAGTGCAATTTTGGCAAAAATGTGACCAATATTAAAAATCATTTTTAGGACATCAGCTGAAGGTTCTTTTCATGCTGATCACAATGGTGCAAATCCCAGCTTCGTATCTCATTCCTAGCCCAAGATACCTAGCATAGAACTTAGCTGGCTACTCCGTATATCCATTGTCTAATGTTGTATCCATGAGATATGGTATTGTGCCATTGTGATCAGCATGAAAAGAACCTTCAACTGATATCCTAAAACACACTTTCCTACTCAACCAAAGCATGTATTGTGTGTGTGTGTACTGAGTACATGGGGAGGGGGTGACCTGGGGGGTGGAGTAATGATACATCCTGCTCCCATCCTTGTCCTTACAATTCCAAATTTGACTTGTACCAAGTTCACTCACTCACTTCAGTCTTCACCCCCCCCCCCCCCCCCCCCCCCCCAGAGTTCCACTCCCAGCTGGAGGTCCTGATGTCTCTGCTGGTGGGTGTCCCTCCACTGGTGTTCACTGAACTGAGGCTGCAGCGCTGGGAGCGGGCTGGCAGGGCCAGGGAGGAGCGGAGGAGGCTGCACCGAGAGGAGATGGAGAGGAGCAACAGAGAGAAGGTGGGAGACCTGATGGATGAGAAGTAGCATTTCAGCCTTTTTTGACTCGCACCTTCATTCCCTCCCCTCTCCCTCCCTCCCTCCCTCCCTCCCTCCCTCCCTCCCTCCCTCCCTCCCTCCCTCCCTTTCTCCAGTTGTCACACGAGGGTTCCCTACGTCCCGCCTTGGGCCACCCCAGTCGGAGGGAGCAACTGGAAGAACTTTGTGCGGATGAGGAGAGAAGACACCTGGCAACCACTCAGAGGACTGACTCACACACCCAGGACATGAAGGTGTAGTACATGTAGTTGAGCCAGCCTTGTTCCCAGGCCTCACTTTCCCTGCTCTGCGTGGCCTGGGAATGAGGCTGTAGTTCAATCATACATCTCATGGGTTGGATATGGAACTTGTGAAAGTCAGTGTTCATAGTTGTCTGTTCAGTAAATCATTGGTACATGACAATTGTGGTATAGCCAGGTCTTTCTCTGTTGGTAGGAGATTGAGCGTGCTCATGCGAAGGCCTTTGTCCAGGAGCTGATGGAGACTACACGGTCCCTCCTCTCCCTCTTTGACTCAGTCGTCTGTGCAAGTGAAGTCATCCCAGGAAGTACGTCATGATCATCCTACCCTAATGTAGCTGTACTCGGGCAGGTGTCTCAAATGCTGTCCTGAGTACTGTAGTTTGCAAGTCCCTGACCAATCAGAAACATCACAATTGACATCACCTCAATAATTATGATTGGCCACCACCCTTTAGCCTCGTTCCCCAGGCGCTCAGTAATTAGCGAGTGCCTGGGAACGAGGCCAGCCACCCTTAAGATTTGTGTGCTGACAAGGGACTTGCATTGCACACTGCAGCTACAAGTGTATAGGCCTCACTCCATGTGTCCCTGTGGTACAGGTGGCAAGCAAGTGAAGCCATCAGCGGAGCAGCTCCTGAGAGAGCACGTCAGACCAGAGCAGACGGACAAAGGTGAGAGGTCATGAGGGTAGCAGGTGGTGATGGCAGGTATGTCGAACTCCAAGAAGGGATGATTTGTAAGAGCCTCAAATCTGTGGATGATGTGTCAATACTGTGACTATTCATACCATAGCCTCATTCCCAGGTCACATGGGATGGGGCTAGTATTTTTGGAGGGCATTAATGCTAGTTGCTCTTCTAGAGGTGAGGACATGATTCCAATAATCAAAAAATTATGGATTCTACGAATCATCTGCTTATTGTGATGTGCTAACTTGTCTTCTCTCAGCCGAGGCTCCCCCACACCCCACTGCTGCTCCCGGCAAGGGTACATGGTCGGGGCTGCCAGAAGCCGAGCTAAAACTGATATGGACCACTCCTGCCAGCGAGGAACCGACTGACATCTGTAAGACTAAGTCCTCCAAGAAAAACGTGGGTGTGGCATCCCCGGGAGGGTGGGAGGAGGAGTCGTCCCACGCCCCTCCCACTGAGGGGGTGTGCAGTAAGAAGCAGAGTGCTGTACACGATGCGGTCATCAAGAGCAGGGACGAGACCTTTCAGGTGAGGTATATCGCAGTATGCTTTTGTGCCAAAATTGGCTCGTTTTGGAAACCATTTGCTACCAATTATAGCACATTGCCAAGCTTGGCAGAAACAACACTCCTGTTCTATAGGGTGACTATATAATCATTTCTGCCCCAAAAATGGATTTATGAACCAAAATTGGTATTGGGATTCTGAATTTTGGAACAGACTTGGAAAAGAACCCCCCCACCCCCCCCCCCCCCACCACACACACACACACACTCACACACACCACAGGAGTATATGTCTTTGTATCGTGCTGAGCTGGCAGGGGTCGGCCAGAGGGGGGAGGAAGAGAGGAGGGGGGAGGAGCGATGGTTCAGCAACTGGAGAACAGCTGTGCAGAAGGTCAAGGAACTCTATACATGAAGATGCCTCTCTAGTGGCTAATAGACCCACACATGATGCCACATACTTGTATGCAAAGTTCAATGGTCCAGTTTGTGTTGTGCATCAATTCTACTCTGAGATCAGCACTGTTACATTAACATTGTGACGCGATCCAGGACAAAGGCCTTCCTCAGGGTTTTGTGGTCATGCGGAGCTAGGTGAAGGCTGGCTACAGCTAGCTATAGACCTTATGCACGTCCTTCAATAATTACATTCCAACGTACGATTACGTCATCAATTACATAGCAACGTTCGATGCGTTGCTACGCCGCCATCTTGAGTGGCAAGACCGTGTACGACGCGACGGTGATGATGTGCGAGCGGAAGTATTCTTAGTACTACGATCGAGGACCTGGATGCAGCGACAAAGCAGAGGTACGATGAAAGCTAGATATGCTGCCAGGATCAGTGGATGACCCATACATGAACTCACGTTGGGCTGCCAGTTTTCTCTTTTCAGAGCAGCGAGCCATCTATGCGCCTGTCAGGATCAACAGGAAATCTGTAGAAAGGTAATCCACAGTCTTTGTGGAAACGATTGGTGCATCCAACGGCACAACAACTCTTAACCATCGTGTTATTCGTTCGCCTTGAACCGACGGTGAGCTAAGTACGGTTCTTTTGCCACTCAAAACGGCGGGCGCGGCCCGTTCGCTAATGACGTAATGCCTTCGACGTCATGTGCATAAGGTCTATACGAAGTATAAGTCATGGGTCGAGGTCGTGTGCAACACAATCGACACGTGCAGCCTAGCCCCACCCCAGATATGACGTCATCACAGTTTACAACTTGGAGAACTTGCTGCCAAGTGTACTAGGATCTCAGCTATGCCCTCCATCGGTGCAGGTGTGTGTGTGTTCGTGTCTCTGCTGGCATTCTTCACCCTCCTGTGGCTGCCAAGTGTAGAGATGGAGGAGAGGGGGGCAGGTGTCTCCACGTCCCCTCTGCGGTGGACCATCTGCCTGGGGCTGCCTCCCCTGGTGGCATGGTATGGGGTCAGGAGGAGGTCCCTGGACCTCTCGGGAGGGATGGCAGCCATTCTGGTAGGATTTGTTCTGACGGTGGCCAGTGGGTGTTTCTGCGTGTCTCTGCTGGTCTTCTTTTTCACCTCCTCCCGGCTGACACGATGGAGGGGGAGGGAGAAGGAGAAGCTTGAGGAGGAGCACAGGGAAGGTGCCGGACTGAGATCTATGTTTATATCATTGTATGTAGCGTGTACTGTAGTGCAGACCTTGGCCAGCTGTTATCGACCTTAATTACGGTATTACTGAATTAACAAGGGGGTGTCACTCTGTAGATAATTTAATTAGCATTACACGAGCCAGTTATGGCCACCATGTAGATTACCTGTAGTTATTGAGTCAAACGTGCGTGATTAGAGTAAGCAGTTCAATCTGCCAGTATAGCCATGGTCCCCCTGGCATGGTCAGTTAGCCTCGTTCCCAGGCCTCCGCCCAGATTTTATCTCACAGCAGTGGAGAAAAATGATTTTTCTCCACAGCTGCAAGATATAATCTGGGCAGAGACCTGGGGACGGCTATGGAGCAGTACTCCACTGGCTACTAGCTTTCTGCCATTCTCCTATTTTCATGATCTGTCTCCACACATTAACCCTCACTCAAGTCTTGTGTGACTGCTGAAACACCGTCCATAGTTATGTTGTCTAGTGCTGCATGCTACAGTGGAACACCTGTCTCTAGTGGTCACCTTGGGACCAGTATTTTTGGCAAGTGGCTACACATGCTTTAAGCAGGTCATTTTGTACTGGTTAGCACAAATAGGACCAGCAGTATGACCATAATAGAGAGGTGGCTGCCTTAAACTGTGACCACTATAGACAGGCTCTACCGTATTTCTTTGGTGGAGCAAACCAGTGATGTCTCCTCAATCTCCCAGCACAGGAGGTCAGAGGGACTGGGTGCAGGTGGTGTGTAACGGCGGTGTGGCCAGTGCTGCTGCCCTGCTCTACCTGTTCTCAGCTGGCATGGGGGAGCTCCCGCTGAAACTGTCCCCTGGGAGGGTGGACCCGCCCTCCTTGTATGCCCTTGCCTGCCTCTCGGCACTGTGTTGCAGCTGTGGGGATACGTGGGCCTCTGAGGTGGGATCCGTACTGGGAGGCACTCCACGTCTTATCACCACATGGCAGATCGTCCCACGAGGGACCAATGGTGGAGTAACCAGGGTCGGTATTCTATGTAGCATTGGAGGCGGTTTGATTGTTGGGCTGGCTTACTTTCTAACACTGCTTGTGTCTCTTGGTGTGGGCGGACTTGGCAGTGTATCACTGATGTCACAGCTTCGTGTGATGTTGATTGGGGGTGCAGCTGGCCTGTTTGGGTCAGTCGTCGATTCCTTCTTGGGAGCAACAGTGCAGTACACTGGGTACTCGGAGCAACTTGGAAAGGTGGTGAACAAACCAGCAGCTGGAGTGAGGCACGTCTCTGGAGTTGACGTTCTGGACAACCATGCTGTCAACTTTGTGTCTTCTCTGATCACTGCTATTGCCATTCCAGCCATCTGCTACTACAACCCAATAGGTGTCCCTTGAATGGGAGAATTTCACATCTCTTCCTGTGATGTAGCAATCAATTACAAGTGATTACACTTTTTAATTGTGATTGGGCTATTAGATCACAAGCTGTAACGATGCAGCTCCTGAAATGTCAAGAACTAACGGGTGCCAACTGCTAGCAGGAAAAAAAAAGAAGAAAGAAAACGAAAAGAAAAAAAAGAAAAAAGACACACCCATCCCTCCGCGACAGATCAGACACCAAAGTGTGCTGCCTCAGGAGCGTTGGATAGGCGTGACTGGAATCACAGGATGCTTAACCTGCTTTCAACCAGAACACCTTTAGCTTAACTCGGTGGTCAGATCATGGATAATATAGTTGCGTACTATATCCATGGTCAGATGGGAACTGGCGTATTCGGGCTGCTAGGCCGGGAGTCGAGAATCAGTATGTACGGAGTGGCCCAGACTCGTACTCGGTTAATTATTATTGGGGAGGCAAACACTCAGATCAGACCCCAGGCTGCTAGACGAGTGTGCCATCCTGACTTCCCGCCAAAACTTGTTACAAATAATATGCAAACAATGTGAGACAGCTAGTGGGATGGTAGAAGAAAATGAAGACAGACAGAGGTGTTTCATGATTGGCTACCACTGCCCAGCCCTACACAGATGCATGCTAATATGGTACTACGTGAGGCACCCTGTGCATACATACATGTACAACTATTAAGGTAGGAAACATGGGTACAGCGATCTCCAAAACCAAGTTGATGGATAAATGGGCAGCATCAAAGCGTACACAAGTTTCAGCATCAAACTGCTTGAAAATCAATGAATACTCGCTCATCCATCCCAAGTGCATACTAACTACACACACTAAGCTCTAGCTAGATAGATACAGGAGCTTATGGGCTCCTAGAATTGGTCAAGTTGTTGTCTAGGTCCATTTATGAATTAAAACGGCCCACCAGGCTCTGACTACATGTAAACATCAAGCCCGTGACACAACCATACTGCTTTCACCCTTTGGGTGAACATTCCCACCTCACCCTGACCCACCCCTTGCTCACACAGAACCTCCAAGGATATTGACGCTGACTTAAGCGGAGTCTCATAGCTAACAGGTTTTGCAGTCATAAAGGGCTAATAGCTGCCATGTCCTCTGCATGATTCTAGCTAATACCAAGTCGTGCCGAGACACATCAAGTCTTTTCAAAGACTCACTTGTTAATAATGTGATAGTGGCATAGAACAATAATAATTCAAGAGTGGCATAATAATATAGAAATATTTTTCAAGGGCGTTCCTTTATCACTTGTTCAATAGTCTTTGTCGTCATTTTGCAGATGATGGATGATGACAAGTTGTGTTCAGAATACTTAGCGTTCTGAAGCAAGTCTCTCAAAAAAACATCATTTTGGCATTCACTTGACAGATTCTCAAACTTCATTCCATGGTAATGCCGTTGCGTTGAATCGCAAACGTATGCCGCCAGCCAGCCTAACTGCACTAAGTCCGAGGTCCGTGCTTTCCACGTGGTTGCTCCAGGTGGCTTACGATACATACAGCTGTTCCCTGAAGGCGTCCTTCGTTCGGAGGGTGAGGACATATCTAGATCTATAAGAACAGCTTCATAGGAATCCCCAAAACAAACGTTGGGTAAACGAACATCATTATGTGCAAATCCATAACCATGAAGCTCATCCAGGGCAAGTTTGATTTCGTTCATCAAATGAAACAGACAAAATTTGGCTTCTTCTGGTGTAAGTGGATCGTAAGTAATTCTATTGTATGTGGTCACATACACTCTTTTGTTTATCATTTCAATTCCGTACTTAACACATCTCTTAGGACCACCAGTGTTGCCTTGTGTTGTAACTACGGCGAACATTCCAATTCGAGCTGACACATCGGAGTTGCTGAACACCTTGTACATCAGATTCTTTTCTCGACACTCGACTAGTATTGAAGCCGAAACAATGGATGGCAGTTGCCGTGCATCCTTTGAAAACAGATCTAGGTCTGTGGGTGATAGTTTTACAAAACTGTCATCGACATCAGTTGGTATTGCATGGGTGCTATTCAAAGCACTGCGTATTTTATTCTTCACGTCCTGCATTTCAACAGATTGCAATGAGTAGACGAACCGTAGTGACTCAAAGGTGACTGTTACTTCCACAACAGTTGTTTTTGTGTCGATTTTTGGAAAAGCAAAGGCAGTAAAGCTGGAAACGCTTGTATCAGCATTACGAAGTAACCGTATCATATCTACACACCCAATTATTGTCTTTTTCAAAGTTGTGCTATAGTGAGATGAGTGCACCTCTACTGTAAAACATAGCTTTCTATCTTGATAAACTACCACATCTGGCCTTTGCCTGGTTGTACAATAAAGGAGGGGTAGCTTCTCCAATTGTGGCACACCATGGTTTACTTGAACATCCAATTCATGATCTTCAGCTGAACTGCAGATTTCAACAATGCACTTGGCCAAACGTTCGTTTGGTTTCGAAGGCACTGCTCCATTCTCACCTTTAGCTCTCTGTGGGATATTAGCCAGGAATTCTTCTACGTTGATACCCAAGCATTCCGCCAAACCGTCGAGACTATACCCGTTCTTGAATTGATCAAAGGACTCTAAACACTCGCTACTTCCATTTACTTCTATAAGTGGGCCAAAAACAATGCTTTTTGATACGTCAGATTCAGACGGTATTCTTGGCTGATATGCATGGTCTCCTGCATTGCGTGATGAACTAGCCATAAGTGTCTTCTGGGCAGTACATGTGTGTGCGTATGTGTGAGCAAAGGGATAAGGTGGTATATACATATTGCTATACTTCAATGAAATACTATGATATGATTGGCCAATTGAAGGGATTTTAAATCACTTATTACCCCTGTGATTTTCTTATACACCTGTGAAAAATTTCACTTATACACCTGTAAATTTCATGTAGTTATAGGCCTAGTGTCATAGATACCTCTATTGATACAATGTACAGTTCATGAGTGCTGTAGCCAGACGTAGACGAGTACAGGTAGCGTGGAGCTGGACTTCAGACTTGGCCGTCTACGCGTACCATAAGTGTACGTGTGTAAGTGTCATGGGGCGGGGCGTATTTGGTGTGGTCCCAGAGTCTGGTTCCGCTTCGGAGTCACAGTCCCAAACACGAGGCACGAGTGAGAAGAGTTGTCGGTTAGCGGATGGCGAGAGCAGCTGCTATAAAACTTGCCCATCTCTGCACAGTCTTTCTCACTGAACGGTTGCTAACTGTTTCGGTTGCTAATACAGAGAGTGATTTGATTGGCTGCCAGCTGTCTATAGTATAAATACCTTAAAAGATGAAACATGGGATTTAGATCCCCTTGGAAACCTATAGACACCCTTGCGCTTCGCGCACGGGTGTCTATACAGTTTCCGCAGGGCTCTAGACCCCTCGATATGTATTCTTAAATTCACCCTTGTATCTATGGAAACAGGTGGGGTATAACTTCCATTTATACTATACTTAACCAATCAGGTTACAGTATTTGCGGGAAATAACGGGTCATATATCCTGCAGCGATCGCGTGCACGAGAAAGCGAGAAAGTGAAGGGCTAGCTTTGTTAGCCATGGGCTCGTGCCTTTACCGCTGCCTCAGTCAAGTATCACGGATGCCTCTGCCACTGATCAGTGAGTGCCTACACCACAGTATCTATGTCTACACAGTGTACTCACCTTATCAAACACGGATGTACAACAGGTTGTCTTGCATTTTGGATGGTTTAAAAAACTTTTTTAATGAGTTCAGCAGGGTTTGTCTCTGCTGACCCACCCCACTGTATTAAGGTGGCACATACCCCTTTACGTTTAGTCTCGTTCCCAGACCCCCCTCGGAAAAATCGAGAAAGGGTCTGGTAACACGTATGGCAATGCCGCGTCCAAGAGGAACTCAATCAGTTACACAATCACGTGTGAATGTTTACACTCGAGGTGATAATTGGAGTTGTGCGCCAGTAAATAGCTGTATGTACAGTACTAAGTCTAGCTTGAACACGTCGGACACTGTACCAAGCCGTTCTACTCTACTACCCGGAGAGCGGAGAGCTGCAAAAGTCGAATTACGACGGGAAGCTAACGGTATTAACGAAAGCTTTTCCCGTAGCCGACTGGTAGGCACACAAATACAGCTTCTATTGCCCCTCAATGCTTCGGTATCAATGTTCCATACCTTATTCTCCCTCGGGAAAACTTCGACGGCCTTGTCAACTGAACGCCATGATGGTCGCTGTATACCGATGAGTTTGCACATCCGCGATTGAACGTGACATACATAATTTCTGCAATCTGATTGGCGCGAGTATATAGCCCGCGCGGACACCGCGTTGCCATACGTGTTGCCAGACCCTTTCTCGATTTTTCCGAGGGGGGTCTGGGAACGAGACTACTTTACGTTATGTTACCGTCGTGGCCCCCGATGGTTCAAGGTAACCTAACGTAAAGGGGTATGTGCCACCTTAACCCTTTAACCACCAAATTCTTCCCACCAAGACAACACATTTTCATGCATTCAGCGCACACCACCTTCGTAGGTACTCCTCTCCCACAGCATTCGCTCCTCAGCGGCCAGACTTGGTGGGGCTCGCACACATGGAGAGACCCCTCTGGCAATACCGTTAATGATATTCATGACCCCCACAAGCCCAGCAAACGCAGGTCAAAGGTGGATGTCAGCTGGATTTTCGCCCAGCATTTCCCTAAACTTGGGCCAGATCTGACTGATGGCACCCCTTAGACCACCAATTTGCATGTTTTCTTCAGGCCCTGGATTGGGTCCATGAATCTCATTAAAATCAAAAATCCTCGGGTCAATAAATCTCATTAAAATCAAAAAACGCCCACGAAAGTGGCGAAGGGGGGGCTGTGCCCCCCCCTTTCGATACCCCCCCCCCGCTTGTACGTTTAGCTGAGGAGGCGCGACAAAATCTGACCAAATTTTTGAGTTTGTCCATTAAAGTTGTTCCTAGGCAATCTGAAGCCTTTTTGGTCTGTTTTTGGACTGACGAGAAGCTCTACAAGTGCATAGGGTCTAAATGACGTCTACAGGCGTCAATGGGGCTTAAAGGGTTAACCAAATCAAAGGCTCACTACCACTATTAAAATCGAATCACAGCTTCTCAGAGGGAGAGGGGAAGAATGTCTTTCGCCTGGACAATTAAAGACGTGCTAACCCCCAGACGTTCACTGCACAAAGGGTTAACACGTACACAATCTTAATACAGAAGGGTCTAACTTCACACCTACCTCGATCACGCTATGACGTAGCGGTAAGAAGTACTAGGTTGGAGGATGGCAAAGGGGCGAGTTTGAACTTTGCTCGAGTAGTGAGGGGCGAGTTTGAACTTTACTCGAGTAGTGAGGGGCGAGTTTGAACTTTGCTCGAGTAGTGAGGAGCGAGTTTGAACTTGACTTGTGGGGCGAGTTTGAACTTGGTAACCCTAGGCGCTCTAATTATGCGTCGCTCAAAAAAAAAAAAATTTTTGAAATGCGACGAACTTCGACGCGCACGCATGATTAGAAAACACCTCGCTAGGTACTAAAGTCAGACGAGTGTAGACAAGGCTATTGCATAACGGTTGTGTTTGTTCCGGTTGTCAGACTGTCGCTGCCTTTTTGGAGCGTCCGTATCCTGGGGCACAGAATACATGAGTGAGTTGCTGTCTCCATGGATAAGCTTAATACTTCAACTTCAGGTCAACGGTAACTAAAAACGGACAGACTTTATGCAAACTTCTGGCCATGTATATCCAGGGACTCAACCTGCCTACAACTCACTAGAAGCAAGAATAAAAAGGATGCTTCTTTCCTGTTGCAACGTTGAAGTGGCCCGAATTACCCCGTACTATAAGGTAGCGGAGGGGGTTTCCGGACAGTCTTTTGATTCCGGACACGCACTTCATGCCTCTCGCATTCGCTCCGTTAGCAGTTCTTCCGAATTATGGTAAGTGCGCATGCATACCCTACCTTCGAACTTTCCAACGCTGTGCAGTTGTTAGCAAAAACTGCTTCTAGAGAGCGAAAGCTGGGGCCGTGTCCGGAAACCCCCTACTGTCCGGAAACCCCCTCCGTTACCTTACCGTGGCCCGAATTACCCCGCCCTACCTTACGTAAACGTTCACAGGCAGTGATGTGACGAGCCCTCTTCGCCGTTCACCGGTACTGTGTGCGAGCTGCCATGCTGTGCCATTATACGCAGTCCCTGCTAGAGTTCGAGTGCAGAGTGCGACGCATTATTGGGATGGCCACCCTGCGCAGGTTTATATCTAGACGTGGTCGTTTAGCACGAAATATCCTCTGTGATGAATGAATGAAATATTTTATTTGAGTGACACACATTACAAAATGCCCGGCCTGATTAGGCCTATGAGTCACTAGACTAGTACAAAAATTGGTAACAATTTACAAACCGATTAAATATTTAAGAGCCTACATCTAGCTTTATACATGTTATATAGATTTTTACTTATTATACCACTATGATTAGTCGCACAAAGAATATATTTAAATTTGTCGATAAGGGGGAGGGGGGTAAATGAATCATCCAGATAAGATAAACAGCTAAAAAAGTGATATCTCAGATCTTCTAGAGCAGGGCACTCCATTACGAAATGGAATTCAGTTTCCACAGAATTTAGCAGACACAATTTGCAAGTCCGGAGGTGGTATGGGGTCTTTGGAGCACGGTAGCGACCAGTCTCGACATGAAGTGGGAGGCAACCCCCACGGAGGGCAGCCATGACCCACCGGTGTCCCTTGCAGAGGATATTACGCATGTAGCTCTCAGGTCCAGGATTTTGTTTATTATCCTATAGTTGTGTAACCTACCCCCTGAGTCAGTACTATAGGCATTTGGATTCCAGATACGCACTTTCCAGTTACAATTAGCCCTATCAGTAAGCTTAGCAATGATTATGGTTTGAAACTCCCTAGCAGATAGGCTTGTTACATTGTCTGGGTTTAAATGGCCAAGGTTAATGTGGGTAAGTAACTTCTTAACATGGAAACACCAGGAGGATTTGCCCTTATTGGCTAGTGCTAATGACCAGTTAAAAATCTTTTTAGTAAGCCGACTACCATCCATTGTAGCGAGGCGGTACCAAAGTTTAAGCCTCTCAAACTGGTGTCTACACGAGACTGGGATCCATCCCGAGTCACCCTCCAGGAGATCCACTGGACAATTTTTACCAACACCCATTATGTGTCTAATTGCCTTGTTCTGAAGGGTTTGAAACTTGGGGAAGGTTTTGAAGCCCCAGACACCCGCCCCATAGTCCATCCTAGGTATTACTAGTGATTCATATAGTGAGCTGAAGGCTTCAAATGGGAAATTACCAAATTGCTTTGATTTGGATATAAGGAGACCCAAAGCTTTTCTAGCAGAATCAGTAAGTGCAGTAGCACAGCTTTGGAAATCCAGGTGTTCATCAAGCCAGATTCCAAGGTATTTGTATGAAGGTACAACTTCTATCTTTGAAGGGCCGCATTTGAATTCAAAAGAGGTTCTAGGCTGGGACTTCTGCCTGAAGTGAACAATTTTTGTTTTGCTAATATTTAAGTGGAGTAGCCAACATCCACACCAGGAGTCAAGTGCATTGAGCATGCGCTGGAGGTCCTCTTCCGTTTCAGCCATGAGGGCAATGTCATCAGCAAACACGAGGAGGGCTAGGATGATTTCGCCACACTTTACTCCTAAGCCAAGCTTCTTTATCTCTTCAATTAGGCCATTGATGAAGAGGTTGAACAAAGTTGGGGAAAGCAGACAGCCCTGTTTAACACCAGAAGTTACAGGGATTGGTTCGGAGGTGGTATCGTTGATCCTAACAATGTACTCAGTACTTCTATATAGGGATTTGAGTAGGTCTAAGAATTTCTCACCAATTCCATAATGGCATAGCCTGTACCACAAGAGGTCTCTATCTACACTGTCAAAGGCTTTTTTAAGGTCTACAAAGGCAACAAACGTGGGTAGCTTATTCAATTTTCTAGCTCCAATAACACTGTAAATGACAAAGAGATGGTCCAAACAGGAACGGTCAGGTCTAAAACCATTCTGCTCATCTGACAGGATGCAATTCGTCTCAGACCAATCGGAAAGTCTAGCATTGAGAACTTTACAAAAGACTTTGAGGACAACACTTTGGAGAGCAATACCTCTGTAGTTAGCAGGGTTTCTAGGGTCAGGTGTATTTGGTTTCAAGATGGGGTGGATTAGTGCAGAGCACCATTCGGAGGGTATTATTGCTGAGTCAAAACAGACCGAGAATAATGTATGCAGTAGTGGGGACAGAGCAGGGTGGTTTAGGTGTGAACCTTGGATCCTATCAAGCCCAGGGGCCTTATTAGGATTGAGTCCAGATACAGCTAGTTCTACTTCAGCAAGTGAAATGGGTATATTGAGTTCCTGGCAGTATGAAATATTGGTGGGGGGAATACCAGGTAGGAGGCTGTTGGGAATACCAGGTAGGGAACGTTGGTTGTAAAGTGAACTGAAGTAATTTTCCCATACATGTAACAAAGTGTTTGGTTCGGATACCACTGCTCCTTTGGCATCAATGACTTGACTAGGGATTGATATTCTTTCCGAGTGTATACCTAGTTGTTTGAAACTTCTCCAGAAGCTTTTGGAGTCGTGCTTAGCTTGCTGGAGTAGTTGTATTTGCTTGTATTTCCTGTGCTCCGCTTTCGCTTTCTTTATAGCCTTGTCAAACGTTCTCTGTAAGGATTGGTAGGCAAGTTTTAAATGGGCATTGCCCTTTTGCTTTAACCATGCTTTTTGGCTTTGGCGTAAGCTCTGTTTGAGGAGATTAAGACCGTGGTTCCACCAAGGGTGGCAGCATTTGTTAGGTTGGGAGGGCTTAGAGGGGATCAATTCAGAGAATATCAGGTCACAAGTGTCCTTATAGGACTTCTGTATAGAGTGGGGGTTGATGTTTTCAATAATATTCTGTATTCTGCTAGATGTGAGTTCAGACTGCATGTAACTATGTGGGATTTTGAACTTATGCTTTAGATTTGAGGCAGTAGGTTTTGGGGTATTGATGGGGGAGCAATCTATTCTAATGCACCATTGGATAACAGAGTGGTCAGGAAGGCTACAATCGACTGGAATATGAAATCTGTGAGAAACTTCAAGGGGGGGAAGAACTGAGAAATGCTCAAAGAGGTGCCACTGTTCAATAGGGACGAGGCAGAAGTCAACTACTGAGGACCCATTAGTGCCGATGTAAGTAAAAGAATCATTGCTACTGGATCCTCTGCCATTGAGGACGACCATCCCCACATCTCTGAGGAAGTCAATGAGCTCTTTTCCATGAGTGTTAGGGGCAGCAGTATCTACAATTACTCGGTTAGGTAGAGAATCAGGGACAAACTCAATATCAGTATCCACTAATGATCCTATACGAGCATTAAAATCCCCACAAATGCACAGCAAACCTGAGTCTTGATACTTTGAAACATGGAGTCTTAGATTATTGAAGAATTCTAATGAAATGTCACCTCTAGAGGAGTTACTGGGAGGTAAGTAGCAAACACACAATGAGATAGACTGGTTGGAGGTTTGGTCTAGTAGCAGAACCCAAAGGATACCCTCTGATTTGTCATCTAAGATGCTGACAGTGAATTTATGGAAAACTGCATCCTTGATGAGAAGGCCAACCCCCCCAGAACCTCGAATTGCTCTTTTCGATATTTGCTTTCGGTTATTACCAAACCATGTGTAGCCTTCTAAGTGGATTTCACCGTCGTCACGTAGGAAAGTTTCACAGACACCTATCAAATGTAAATCTAAAGAATGGATCACCTTGTTTCTGAAATTGCTATCATTAGGCCAGCCCCTTGTATTCCAACAACCTACTTTTAATGGGAAGTGCGAATCTGTGCATAACGGTTGTGTTTGTTCCGGTTGTCAGACTGTCGCTGCCTTTTTGGAGCGTCCGTATCCTGGGGCAGTGTGATGGTGATGCTGTTATTTCTTTCGAACACAGTACTAGTGGCATGCTCACCCGAAAATAAGCTAACGACGTCCTGTGGATGTACCGTAGGCGCTCTAATTATGCGTCCTCTGCGTCAAAAATTCAATTTCTGGCTACACCTTGTTTGATTACTTGGAAACGTTCCTGAAGTGCTGATGTTCTACTAGTCAGTAGTGTGGAAACCGTAAACGAGGCCAGGAGAATAGTTCAGAAGCATTGAACAACCTCGAACCGATGTAGAATGGGAGTATAGAATCATCAGTACAGTTTTATTGCGCCTAACCCTCATGCACAGCTTTGCCTAAATGCGCCAGCCGTCATCGAGCTGAGCGATGTGTGGTGATTGTCCGCTCCTACTTTCCAGCAAGGTGCATGTTCGTTTCTGTTCATCCCTCCAGACCCCCCATTAATTGAGAGGAGAAACACTGTGCAACGATCAGGATAAGCAACTTGTGCAAAGATAGAAAACGGCACCAAAATAAATAACCTGCTGAAAACAAACTATGTTTGTTGCTGGAACAGTTGTCTGGTGGTGGGATCATTGGCTTGCTCCTCGGCCAGGTAGCCATCACAGTCCTTGATAGTCTTGTCTGCACCAGCGGAGAGCAAGTGGGAGACTACTTTGTGATGGTCACATGAGGCAGCTAGGGGAGGGAGGGGGGAGGGGGAGGGGGAGGGAAGGAGGGAGGGAAGGAGGGAGTAGGGAGGGAGAGATGGGGGGGGGGGGGGGGGGGGGGGGGGGGTAGCAACGAAATAGAGCCATATGGTAATCAGAGCAAACAGGTATGCAATGTAACCACAACAAATTCAGCTAGGGTTGACCAAGAATCGGTTTGACCAATCAGATAGCTGTAGTTGCCATCCTGACAGGAAGCAGAAGCACTTAAATTACTAGTGAGTTACTACTAGCTGTCCGAGAATCAATCATATATTATTGTCTTGATGAAAGCTAGCTATTTGCATTCACTGAAAATATGACCTGCCTATGTACACTATATCCACCGGCCCAGTAGATAGAATATGATAACACCATAAATGAGGTTGTGCACCACCTCTCCAAATGGTGACTCTTACCGTAGTGCAGTGGAGTCTGTTGGTCAGGATCCTGCAGTTGTGTGAGCAGATTACAAGAGATTACTAGAGATTACTAGAGATCAACATCTTGCCCCAAACCCAGGCTATCCTCACCTCAATGAGAAACTCTGAAGTAGAGAAACGACCCTTACTTGGCTATTGTGTGTCACCTATACTGCATAGTACTTGCCTGTCTGTTGACGTCTGCTCCGCTGCTAACCAAGAACTTCACCACTTCCAGGTGGCCTCGGTCACAGGCCCAGTGCAACAGCGTCAACCCCTGAAAGATACAAATCATCCATTGGTATAGAGACCAGCTGAGAGCCAGTTTCATGCCTGCAGGCTCTTTTCTTGTCAGAGAAAAAATGAGGCCAGACCAATTGATCTCCTGCAGCATGGAACCATTCGGTCCTAGTTTTGAGGTGATTGAACCTCACACTTTCCTGAGATGCTAACAAGATTTGCCCCTATAACAAGACCTTTCCCCTGTTTCATTTTTTTCGTTGATCGTTCACTCCATTTGTAAGCTGCAGAGATCCGAGCAACAAGCACAGACCAAATGGCCATCTGTACGCTAGGGCACAAGGCAGGTAGTAAGTTCTAGACTCATTCCAAGGATCGAGGTTATGAATGTATGAAAACACTGCTGGTAGCTCACATGATCCTGGTTATAACTTACAATAATACTGTTAGTGGGGTAGACTCACATTTTCAGTTTCATTGATGTTCTCATCTGTTACCATGGCAGCCATGTTGGTCACATGACCCTCCTTGCACCAATCAAACACAGTCTTCAGTTTGTCTGGAATGTCTTCTTCCTTCTCCTCCACACACCTGCTCATCACTGGACCGCCCATCACTGAGCCACCGCTCGGGGGAGGAGACTGTGAGGTAACAAGGACATGGGATAGTAGGCTCTGCCTTCCTCTGGAAAACCGTCTCTACATCGGCAAAAGATAATCTAGGAGCTGTATATAGTCAACTGGAATCTATGATTGTAATACTATTGGGGGTTGTTGCTATGTGTTGATTCCAGTTCACACTGTTGTGAGTATGGAACGGGTTCTTTTATATAATCTGGCGATCAGTGTAATGGCAAACAGTGATCAAGAATCAAACTGGGGACTGGGGAATATAGCTGTTTTAGCTCAGTGTAAGAAATGGCAGACTATAAATATAAAATAATAGTTACAGAATGTGTGAACTGGTGGATGTTGGATCCTGTACGTCCACACGTGCAGAAGGTGGAGACTGAGGCACTTCATGGTCAAGGTATAGGTCCCGCTCATGACATAAAATGACATTAGTAGTGCTCATGGTCTTACTGACTACTTGCACAACCTTGTACAATTACCGTGGCTGCAGGGCCAGCAGGCTGCAGCTCCCAGTTAGGGTCCAGCGAGTCCACCAGCTGAAGGTATTTCTCCATGGCTTCCTGCTTTGAAAGGTCACCAAGTTTGGTCCAAGCTTCCCTGTACAGGAAGCGACTTACCATTCTCAATTCTGCATGATTGCATAACTATGCACAATGTCAGCTATCTCTAATGCAAGGAAGGGGTTTGGCAAGGTATAAGTATAAAATATCTGGTGGTGGTTATTTTACGGAACAGAATGGACCCCTTGGAAAACACAGAACAGTTGTGTAAAATTACGTCCTCACTGCGGTGTCTAATCTCCATAAACTGCATATCAGACAGATAGAGCTGGACGAACCCTACATTCCGGTACCCCTTTGTTGCTGGGATCCTTGGTACTAGATCCGAGTTTGACGAAATCACATGGGTGGAAGCCCGTGTTCGGCTTAGCTATAGGCCCCAACTAGTAGTATAGGCAACAGCGCAGCATGCATGGCTTGTCAAGCTCTATCCAGTGATAAACAATTTGTGGAGATTAGAGGACTTGCATATCCATGTTTTCCAAGTGGTCCAGTCCATTCCTTAAAATATTGACCACCAAACTATACTAATATCAGACAAACAAAACGAGAGACAGGCAATACAAAAACTTCAGGGAGTACAAAATCGCTTTAGGACGTTTGCTTCTTGCAACTGTATTGCAAATTATGCATACGCAACTACTGTAGTTCGTTCTTGCACACTGACCATTTTGCACGGCCTGTAAAGTCAAAGAATCCAGGCCTTGGTGTGCTGCAAGTACCCTCATTAGCCTACACAGAGCGAGACAACAAACTCAACAACTTCATGTTTATGCTCAATCAAGATTGGTATGACCTGTTTGAAGTACCCATAGAGTTGAAGTTTCTGGTCATTGCCTAGCCGAAGTGAACTGTTGCTTCTCATTCTAGCAGCAGCTCGCTGAAATCGAAGCTCCAACTCTTCCTCCGCCTCCATGTGCATGCCGTGGTGAATCAATAGGGGACCCTGTAATTTATTCTAATCAAACTTTAATAGCACTGGTGCCAGAGAACGTTCCATGCATGATGGAGTATCGATTACAAGGCCTTGCAGTGGTAAGGAATAGATGTTTGCCAAAACCATAGCAAGCTAGATGCCTGCCAAATAGGCGGTTGTCAAGGTATAAGTCAGTTTGTGGAGTTCAGCTGTTGTAAATTAAAGTGTGCCTTCCTGTACCGTTTAGATGATGCTGCAGCAGATCCAGAAGATGTCCATTATAGCCAAGGTGTTCTCTGCACTCATACTGCTGTTCTACGGCCTGAGTTTCGTACCTCACCTCAAAGACAATCTGGCTGTGGTGCCAGCATAGTGAGTGGCATTAATTGGAGTAAATCTAGTAGTTGTCACCAGTTGCCATGAAGGGAGGGGGTCACTCCCACAGACTCTGGTCACAGCTGCAACCACTGACTAAACCTTGCCAACTCTTGTCAGCAGTTGGACTGTTGATCATGCTGATTTTCAGCCATTGCAAGCGGAAGCCTAGGGTTATCTGTTCCATGGCAAACCACGGTGTAGAGAAAGTTACATACCTCCACTATCTCAAGGCAAAGCTGAGAGGTAACGTGTTCTGACGCACAACCTGGGACGTTTTGCATTGTAGCATTACAGAGTGCGAAGCAACTTGGATGAAGGAGCAGAATTTTTTTATGCAACTCTATAGCTCTGGACCAATGATGATGTATTTGGTATAAAATGAACCTCTGAAATAGTTTGAAAGCAGAGTGCAAGCTTACTTCTCTGGGGATGGATGACTAGATATTAGCGGTGACAAATGGAGGTGGGAGGGGCTGAGCAGGGTGTAGATGAGTTGAGCAATGTGGTGGCAAGGTATATCAAAGTGAATTGCGTATCTTATAAAATGAGCAAGAGGTGAATGTGGTGAGCCATTGCACTTTTGGGGCTGCATTTTCAGTTGCCTATCAGCTTGTGAAATATAGTACCTCCTACTTGTGCACCCCTCACTGCAAGTGGCAACCGCACTCGT
>OZ007508.1:19529685-19538740 GCA_963931865.1 Axinella damicornis
AAATATTTTTTTTCACAGGATGTAATCAGCGAAAATTTCCCTCCGCGAAATATTTGTGTATCACATTGAGTGGCTAGACCGCAACATGTGCATTAATTGGGGCAAGCCGTAAGCTAGCCACCTATGTATAAGCAGTGGAAATTTGCTTGAATGGTCCATGAGGTGAGAGTAAATACTGAAACATCATTTCTGAAGGTTTCCCGACAAGTGAGTATCAGGAATGCCTTTGAAATTGTACAAGTTTGGCATGAAACAGAATACAAGACGGATCTGTTTGGTTAGATTTATACCACCATATTCCTTGCGTTGATTCTCTTGTGGCGTAACTTACCCTGCCTCCTTCCCTCTCATCCCCCCTTCTTCCCCTCCTCCTCCTTCCCCCTCCCCCCCCCCCCCCCCCCCCCCACACACACACACACACACACACACACACACACACACACACACACACACACACACACACACACACACACACACACACACACACACACACACACACACACACACACACACACACACACACACACACACACACACACACACACACACACACACACACACACACACATGCAGCACCTTCCCTTGCTGATTGTTGTCATCGCGATCACACTAGCCTGTGTCAAGGTGGTGCCCTTCACCTTTGCCTGGCTGGCGGTGGTCGGGACCCTCACTGCCTGGATCTATCTGCGCTTCTACCAGAAGAAGGAACAGGACTCGAGGGGAGACATGGCAGAAAGCTTTGCCTTCGCCACCTTCTTTCCGGAGCCTATACAGTCAGTGGACGTAGTGGGTATTGGGAGTCACAATGTTGGTACAGTCGGTAGATGTAGTGGGTATTGGGGGTCACAATGTCGGTAGACATAGTGGGTATTGGGGGGCACAATGTTGGTACAGTCGGTAGACGTAGTGGGTATTGGGGGCACAATATTAGCAGTCAGTGGACATAGTGGTGCAATGCTGGGACAGTCAGTGGACGTAGTGAGTACCTGTATTGTGGGCGGTGGGTGAAATGTTGGTTGAGGCATCATGACATTCCTTACCAGCTGACATGGTAACGTACCGTTTGGGCTGTCCTTTGAAACACAAATGCAAAGTATGAAGCTAGATATGCTCTAGCCTTGTTCCCAGGCCGTGTTCCCTCTCACTGGCCACCCGTCACCAGACTCTCTCTCTCCCACACAGGCCCCCACTAGCCACACTCGGAGGCTTTCTCTTCCGTGTACTGGTGACCATCCGGGTGTGTTCCAAGACCGTGAGGACCTACAATGTCGCAGACCCTGACTCCAGCATCAAGCTCTCCCTGCCCGGGACAGACCCACTTCATGCCCAGAGAAGAAAGTCAGTGTGTGTGTGTGTTTGTGCTTTTGTTGTCTGTGAGTGTGTATGTTGCCAAAGTACATATCATAGAGCGGCAGCGTTTGACGTCACCGGTCATAAAACAGCCGAAATGCCCTCTGTTATCATAAGACTGCATGGCAAGAAACACGACCTTCCAATAAAAGAGCGGCTACATTGACGCGCTATGACGTCACAAAAACCATGTGACTGAGTACTTCCACATGGCAAAAGAACATGGTAACTGCGCTACAGCGACAGTTAACACAGTAGTACTTCGTAAATTCCGAACTGCTTGCATTTCTAAGATCACTGTAGAAATTCCATTTGGATCTTGGATGCTGAACGGTGATAGGCAAATTTTGATTGTCCTGCATTTGTATACGTTTATTACGTTAGTAGCTATTTCTGATGAGCTATTCTGTGAAATTCTCCTGCAGACAGCGGGCGCTGAAGGCTCTAGATGAACGCATGAGCAAAGTAGAAATACCTCTCAGCAGCTGGGACGACCCGGGCAGCAGCAGCAGCCAGGACGAACTCTCCACCCCAACTCCATCGACCACCATGGCACAGGGCACTCCCCATTTGGAAGCTGTTGTGGTGGAAAAACTCCCCTCCTCCTCCTCCTCCTCCTCTCATATGGACACCAAACTTAGTACATCTGGTAGCAGTGAAACTGTTGCAGCTGCTGTGAAGACCGAGTCAATATAAAATGGTGTAATTCAGCATTTGGTAGGACACCCGTCATTGCAGGATGCACACACCACTGATCGTGTTTATGTTTATTCACATGAACGAACAATGTTCATTTACAACCTTTTATGGGATGTCCACCTTTTCTGTGCAGAAATGTTAGCGACGTCATTTTTGAAATTCCCGCGAAAATCGTCAAATTTACACGTGCCTAATTAGATCATGTATACAAGCCTGGCCTGGTTGTTCTGCATGCGCTGGCTAGCGAAATTGCAGACCTTGAGAAAAACAAGAAGGGGAAGTTGAGAAGAGCCACACACACTGCGAATCTTGTCTGGGCCCGGCCTAGCGCCTCGAGCTCTCTGCATATTTTGTGCCCCTCCCCCCGGGTCCGCGTCCCAACGTGCGATATAATCCGTCTGCACCCACTACTCAGATGTCCAGCGTCGGGGAGTTGCGCCAGGAGCTGCAGAGGGAGTCTCTCTCGCGACAGAGACAAGAGGAGCTAAACGCGAAACTGCAGGACGAATATGACCAACTGCTCAAGAAGCTAGCCGTGGCAGAACTACACATCGACCGTCTCAGGCTGGACTCGTGTGTTGACGTTAGCAAGAGGTTCGTTATCTCACACGATGTGGAACAGCACGCCAGACTGAAGGACCAGCTTGGTAGTCGGCCTGACCCGTCCACCAGGGCCCATCCCGAGTCTGACCATCAGGTTCGGGTCATCAACACAGAGCTGCATGAAGATGGAACAGACAGCGACGAGGCGCAGTCCATTGAGGAGGTAAAAGTTGCTGTGAAGTCTCACTCAGGAGGATTGAGCTCTCAGGTGTCCCTCGACAATGCAAGTTCAAAACGCAGTACGGATGGACTGGAAGACTACTCCCAGATGTCGGACACGAGTATTGCAAATTGGGCTAGTGTTGAAAGTAACCAGATGGCTCACTTGTTTCAAGCCCACAACCTCCAGGAGCAGATTACAGCCCTGAAAGAGAGGATAAACCGCGGGGGGGTGTCGGTGAGTGAGATTGTGACATCGCTGGGGAAGATTCAAGAGGAGCACCAGATGTTGGTCAGGGACATATCTCGCTCAACCACAGATCTGGATGCCTTGAATAGAAAGTATGGGGGCAGAACGTCCAGGCACATTGTTCACAGCCAGGAAGCCGTTGGCAATGAGGTAAGCGTTGGATACCTTGCCTGTGTCATCTGACTTCCATCGTCTTGGGAGATCACACACCTGTTATTTCCTCCTCCAGCTGTCTGGTTTGGCTGAGCAGCTGAAGGAACTTGAGGAGCTGCTGCAAACTAAGGCCCAGGAGATGCTGCACTCCTCACCCCCCACATCATCAACACCTGTGACACCATCATCGGCTAGAAGGTAAGGTCAGCGGTGCATGTGTGTGCATGTTGTGTGTGTGTGTAGTGTGTGCATGTGGTGTATGTGATATGTGCAGTGTGTTTATGTGCGTGTGAGTGTCTGGGCTGAGCGGAGCCAACTTCCATATTACCCCTCAGGTCAGATACCTCAACATCTGACGGTGAAGGAGGGGGTTTAACTGATGACTCCCTGGACTGTCCTAACCTCCCGTCAAAATACATCTGCAAGCATGGGGAAACCCACTCTCCTCTCACCAGCACCCCCCCACCGATATCCTCACAGCCTTCTGAACTCGACATTACTCTGTCAACCGTTGCAAGATGTGAAGGAATGGAAGCACAGAACACTTTGTCCGAGTTTAGTGATGCCTTTATTTCTGGTGACCTGTCTGGCCAGTCAAACCAGCTACTCCATCACTGGTCTTCACCCCCTGCACCTTGTGCTGGCGGTCGTGGGTCAACCTCTGCCCCTCGTAATGGCAATCATGGGTCACCCCCTGCCCCTAGTGATGGTGGTAGTGGGTCACCCCCTGTCCCTAGTGACGAGGGTGGTGGGTCCAGCAGGTCTACTCAGGGGGGAAGTAGTGGGAGGATGCACACTGCGGGAGTTGATTCTGCAACCTCGACCTACAGCAGCCTGCTCGTAGATAATGAACTTACGTCTCCTCCTCCTTCACAACCTACGAATCCCACCATCGCATCCTCCCACCCTCCACTGGCAGACTCACCTCCCCCTTCTCCCCTCCCTGTTGCTCCCCAGCTGCAAACCACACTCAGCGGGAACAACAGCGGAATAAGAGACATCCACTTGCCACCGCAGTCCCCACCCTACCACCACTACCCCCACCTTGACCACGCCTACCTGAAGGTCCCACCCACCAGCTCTCACTACACCAATAGTGACGGAACATCTCTGCTACCACATGGCTTTGAATCAGGTACGAGTTCCGAAAATTCAGACTCGTGGGAACAATTAGTCCTGAAGGTTCTTTGGTATGATCCTAGTTTAGGCCCCCTCTCTAAACACTATTCAGAATATGAACACTATCTTAGTATCTACATACATAGCGGATGATAGAAAATGTAGAACTATATGGCAGCGAATTTAGCATCTTGTTTGTACATCCTTGCCCCCCAGCCCCCTACCCATCCCGCCGCTCTCCTAGTGATTGGACGAGTCCTGGGGAGGCAGACAGTGGGTTTGCCGGCTCCGAGTTACCACAGAGGAAGCCAGACAGCATCTGTCCCCCGATGGTAGCCAGCTCGTACCAATCTATGGGGGAGAGTGGGGAGGAAGATGAGCAGAACGGCCTACCCTCACTTGCAAGGTAGGTGTTGTTAAGGTCAAACCAGCTGCAGGGTAGTGCTGGAACACTCTTGCCAAAGAATTGTTTTTCAACTTCACACAATAATTTGTTTGAATGGTCTGGTTTCAGTATTGGCAGTATTTCATTGTCCCCCTTCCTCCTTTCCTTCCCTCCTCTCTTCCTCCTTTCCTTCCCTCCTCTCTTCCTCCTTTCCTTCCCTCCTCTCTTCCTCCTTTCCTTCCCTCCTCTCTTCCTCCTTTCCTTCCCTCCTCTCTTCCTCCTTTCCTTCCCTCCTCTCTTCCTCCTCCCCTCCCTCCCTTCCTCTTCCTCCTCCCCTCCCTTCCCTTCTCCTCCTCCACACAGTGGTGCTATTGACGCTCTGCGTGCTGAACTGGAGGACCTCAAACTTCAAATCCTCCACTCTCCAAAATTGCAAAGCGGTACCCCATACCAGCACTCCAGACACACTGGGACTCCATCCCCCCATTCCAGGAGGGGCACCCACAAAGAACCACTAACCTCTATGAAGACTACTACAGGCCTGCACACAGGGTGGAAACCTAGGGACAAACACACACTTCAAACTGCCTTCTCAGAACAAACAGCACCCTCCACTCTGAACGAGGCTACTGGCACATTTGCTGGTGGTTCTGTCTCATGGCAGCCCCCTACAAGGCCGTCCCACCATGGCACTCAGGCCAACCACTTACTGCAGTCAACCACTCCCTTGTCTCCACTAGCACATCGGAGAAGATTGAGTACACCCATGCCTTCTCTGCACATGCCTTCTACAGTAGGAAGAGTGAACTTGGAGGAGGATGAAAGTAGGCAAAAACCGTCCCGTGGACACACTCCAACCAATTCTGAGACCTGTAGCAGTGTGTGTGGTTCTCACAGAGGTCATGATCGCTGGGTCTGTTCCAAGTGTGAGGGCGGGGGCGCTGGGGGCAATGGAGTGACCAGCCGCCTGCAGGGACAGACGCACAGGAGCAAGAGGAAAAGAGGTGCACAGGTGACGTTTGTTCAACAGGAGAGAGGAGAAATTATGGAGCACAAGAAGAGGTATCGGATGTCTGGACAGAAGGTTCTTCCGTATCGCACTCAGCATCTCCCCCACAGCTCAGACTCCGATGGCAGCAGTGACTTTGACAGCTATCAACAGGGTGCAAAGGAATACCGGCCACATCTGGTTAGGGAGTCCAGGTTCCAACCATCTGTGCTGTTAGGCCAACAAGCAGTCCCCACTTCCACTCCTGCCATTTTCAACAGGTTCCAACCATCTGTGCAGTTAAGCCAACGACCCTTCACCACTTCCATTCCATCCACATTCCAACCATCTGTGCAGTTAAGCCAACGACCCTTCACCACTTCCATTCCATCCACATTCCAGCCATCTGTGCTGTTAAGCCAACGACCCTTCATCACGTCCACTCCGTCCACATTCCAACCATCTGTGTTGCTAGGGCAACGACCAGTTGCCACTTCCACTCCGGCCAATTTGAACAAGCACAGATCTACCCACTACCGTGAGCATTTCGGCTCTTCCGTCAGACATCCTGAGCCGCATTCGTCTCGAAGGGGGAATATTTCTGGTGCCACTCCACACAGAAAGTGGAGCAGTTACAGAGAGAGGGTTCCACGTGGGCGTCGTTCAGATGTGTGTCACATTATGGTGCCTACTGAGCATGAGTCCAGTAGCGAGGATGACCAGGAAGTAGGACGTAGATCACCCGGACAGTACTATGTTGTCAAAAAGCCAAAGGGAGAAGACTACCACGCGGGATCTGTAGCTACACGTACCCCTAAATCAAGCCAGCTCAAGTTGCTTCACAAGTCCTCTGCTCCTGTGCATGAAGAAGTTTATTTTTCTGATCCTGCTGTTTTCGGTGTAGAGAGAAGGAGGAATGGGGTCGTTGTCATGACGCCAAGGCCAGTGGAGGGAGTTTACCTGGTGGAGGGAGGACACGGCAGCGTTAGTGAGGTTGAGGTGAGTGTCTTTTAACAACCAGTGACGATGTGACTTTCAACTTCATGGGATAGAGGGAGATGGGTGAGTATCAGTCAGTGTGCATGGCTGTCTTCATTTTGATGTAGAAGCATTGGCTTGGTACCAGGTGCCATTTCGAATAGATGTGGAAAACCCCCCACTCATTTGTAGTATCCTGTTTTCTACACAAAATTATGAATGCAGTTCTAAACACATGCATACAATGCTATCTTTAATACCACAATGCACAGGCCGTTGAAGCCACACCCCTGGATCTTGGTGATGCGTGCCGACTGGCTCGGCAGCTGAACAGACGGTCCAAGCGAGTACACAGGACGCTACAGATGGAACTGAGCAGTCTCTACTGACCACCGAACGTGACATTTAGCACATTTTTCATTTTCAGTTGGACCAGCAATGTTGTTATCGGGCGCCGGCATATGAACGACAGTCAGTTCTTTCCTCACAACTTTCACTCAGTGCGTGACACACTTATAGCTTCTCTCACTCCCATCCAACCATTTGTTGCTTGAGTACAAAAGTTCATGCGTAACTGCACATGAGCACAGGAGTCCGTCAGCCTCGGTTCTAGGCTCTCTCCTCAAAGAGGGCCTGGGGCCGAGGTAAGGAATCCATTAGCCTGTTGAAGGGCTATGCTGGCCACTGACTGTGGTGTGAGTTGAGTGGCATAACTCAATGTCATTACACAATATGAACCACCACACACAACCTATGGGATGTTGGTGATGCTCCCTGTGTAATACGTAAGTGTCACTCCTCATATCTTGACTCCTGCTGTAATAGGATACTGGTACGTGATCATGAGCTTGTTCCCACCAATCAAAATCAACTATTCCATGAATGTGATGTGCACTCTTACCTGCTTGTTCCCAGGCCATCCTGGGAATGAGGCCATCCTGGGAATGAGGCCATGCAGCTGACTACTGATCAGAAGCTGAAGGCCTAGGAATGCTGCTACTCGTGTGCAACATTAATTCCGGATTTGCAACTTAGAAGATCAGGAAATAGCTGCGTTGGTCTACGCACACATAGAGGAAATACCTATGATATTACATTCTGTATCCTCTGATGGTGTATATGACATCATAATTACCACAATTGCGTAATCCCATACAAGTTCAAAGTGCCTACTCACTATAGTGCACTGCTACTCAATACCCTAATCCAGGCCTTAGTCTTGGAACCACACTCCCAACTGGGAGTCTAGTTCCGAGACTATATCCAGGCCTGTGACGTATGCCACTGCAGTACCACCATGTGGTTCAATACAGCCAGACATCAAATGATGGCCTGCATGCATGGTTTGCATTCATAGTCATCATGTTACACAGAGTGATGTCATAATTAGATAATGGACCCTGGTATCTGTACATGGTCAGAGGGCAGTAGCCACCAGTCAGAGGGCAGTAGCCACCTGTTGTGGATTAAAATGAGGTGATATTCCAATCAGTTTACTTCCCCTATTCTGCAGCTAGGCTTCTGGGGAAAGTGCATGTGTAGCAGCTAGCTTCCCCAAGCAGAAGCCACCTTAGGATCAGTATGGAATGACACAATATTTCACAGTGGTGAAGAAATCTGATTTTCAGGATAAGCAAGTTTTGGCTGGGTCACACATAGTTTAGCATACACACAACAACAAAAGCAATTATACACCATAGTCCAACACATTACTGCAACTGTACACTTTATACACTGTATCACAAGTGCCATTTAGTTTAAAAATAGACGCAACCATAAAAGGGAATGACATTGTAATACATCATGTCCACCTGCAAGTGAATGCCAATATAGTGCCAGGAGTATTCTAATTATAAGAGATGTATGTAAAATTGAAAAAAGAAAGAGACAACCTGCTGTTAAAAGTATGCACACCATATATAAATAATGGATACCTTGATTCATAGTATGTGTACAATACTACAATGACTTGGCAAATCTGGCGACGCTGGTGGAGCTGGGGTCAGGGAAACTGTCCTGCTGTTGTTCATGGTACGATGAAAAGAACTGCTGCATAAAGTTGTGTCGAGCGAGCACATGGAGATCTGAAGTATAGTTGCCTCCGGAGCTGTGACTTCGGCCCATTCCAGTGGGAGATTGTAGAGATGGATCCATGTGGGGAGACGTTGGGTGCACTAGCGGCTCCTGGGCTATGTAGTTGTGGAACAAGGTATTCGACAGTGATTCCATTTCGTTGTCCACTGGATCAGCCGAACCACAGTCCATGGAGTCGATGGAGTCCATCCTGTAGTCTCCACAGTCCATCATCTGAACAGAGTCTACGCTCTGAGTGGAGGACATGGGTGGGCGGGCAGAGACGGTGGGGTAGTGG
>OZ007508.1:19538940-19696807 GCA_963931865.1 Axinella damicornis
ATAAACTTCTCACCCTGTGAGTTAAACCCAATGCACCCGTACCCTGTAGCAGCCAAATGAGCCTGGAGAATACCCATAAGCCTTTATTATATATATAGGAGGTTTACTATTAGGCGTACTTCGTACATGCCCTTGTTCCCAGGTCTGATATGGGGCGTAGAGCAATAATAATGACAGAAATGGCAGTTAAAATTATTTTTGGATGGTGTTACTGCAGCAGCAGGGTGGGGTTACTGGGAAGGCGTGGTGGGTACCGGTAGTGGGCACATATATTGTTACTGGCAGCAGGGTGGGCCAGGGGTTACTGGGAGGGTGCGGTGGGTGGGCAGCACCAGGGTGGGCCAGGGGTTACTGGGAGGGTGCGGTGGGTGGGCAGCACCAGGGTGGACCAGGGGTTACTGGGAGGGTGCGGTGGGTGGGCAGCACCAGGGTGGGCCAGGGGTTACTGGGAGGGTGCGGTGGGTGGGCAGCACCAGGGTGGACCAGGGGTTACTGGGAGGGTGCGGTGGATGGGCAGCACCAGGGTGGACCAGGGGTTACTGGGAGGGTGCGGTGGCTGGCAGCACCAGGGTGGACCAGGGGTTACTGGGAGGGTGCGGTGGATGGGCAGCACCAGGGTGGGCCGGGGCCGGGTTACTGGGAGGGTGCGGTGGATGGGCAGCACCAGGGTGGACCAGGGGTTACTGGGAGGGTGCGGTGGATGGGCAGCACCAGGGTGGACCAGGGGTTACTGGGAGGGTGCGGTGGCTGGCAGCACCAGGGTGGGCTGGGGGTTACTGGGAGGGTGCGGTGGGTGGGCAGCACCAGGGTGGACCAGGGGTTACTGGGAGGGTGCGGTGGCTGGCAGCACCAGGGTGGGCTGGGGGTTACTGGGAGGGTGCGGTGGATGGGCAGCACCAGGGTGGGCCGGGGCCGGGTTACTGGGAGGGTGCGGTGGGTGGGCACATGCATGTACAGCAGCTGCATAGTTTGTTATCAGCAGCAGGGTGGCCGGGGGTTACTGGGCTCGAGGGGCGGTGGGTAGGCAGTCAGCACAATGTCCTGTTTCTGTATTTCAAACAGATAACTAGAACTTTCCTAGGCCCCTCCCAGCTGGCCTGGTTTCTGTGGCTTGCAGACTGCATGCAAGAGACGAAAAGCCAGGCAAGGGCATGGGACACCCATGTGCTCCAATTTGTAGCAAGACTCAAGCCATACTATACAGTAGTAGCAACAGAAATGGCACTGCCAAAAATCAAATGCACATTCAAAACTTACAATAGATAATACTGATAAGAGCAGCAGACAAACAAATGGGACAACACGCATGCCATCCTCATTCACACATACAGTAATTTCTGTACATAAAATTCTAATCTGAACAATAATTGCTATGTTAATGGAGTGTCTTTGACGGTGATACACAAACAGGCGGTAAAATGCCTATTGCACAACAAATTACAGTATCTAAACAGTAGAAAAGTGGTGAGTGTTATATCAAAAATGCACCGTCCAGTTCAGATCTGTGTCATTGTCATATTTCCCCTCTCCCACAGATAAACCATTTCCACTGATTCTATAGCTAAAGTTAGAATGATTTTGGTGGGGAAATTTGCTCTAAATTGCTGTCCAGTCTGCCGAGTAATCAAATCCAAGGAACTGTTTCTGTATATGAAATAGAGAATTGAGACATAATTACAGGGAACACTGTCACCACAATGTAATCCATTATGACGTAACCATGATGTCTTCCATTATGATGTAACTATGATGTCATCCATATTATGTGCCTATTACGATGTTATCCAACCATGTCTACAATGCCAAGTGATTCCCATTTTCCCATTATAATGTGTGCTGAACACAAAGTTTAAATTCTTTCACTATCAGAACACTAAATTTCAATGATGTCACTCCCCATACATCACTATAATTATGTCACCATAATGAATTTCATCATGACATCACCATGATGTCACCATGTATTATACAATCATACAAGTCCAACATTCACCAATGCAATGTTCATGTTGAAACAGTAGTACTAATTTACAGTGTGTATTCTCTCAGATTTCAGCTCCAACACTTTCAGCTCTCATTCCATCAAAGCTGAGATGAACTGATCCCAACGCCATTGGTACAGTAGTGTTACTAGTTAGTGTGTGCATTTCACTTCTATCTCACCTGTTCCTTGGATCGTAGTGGCCTGGGGTTCTTGGGGGGCGTGAGGATCGGTTCTTCTCTTGTAAACTCATCGTCAAAGTTGCTAATGTCCAGTCGTGAGCGCTATGGAGTGACGCACAATAAGCAGCAAAGTGAACCACGAGCTCTACATGTACCTCACACAGTCAGTAGCACAGGTCTTGTCACTCAGCAAGAATTCATATGGAGTTAACATACCAGGAAGGGTTCATATGGAGTTAACATACCAGGAAGGGTTCATATGGAGTTAACATACCAGGAAGGGTTCATATGGAGTTAACATACCAGGAAGGGTTCATATGGAGTTAACATACCAGGAAGGGTTTGAAAGGTGGTGTAATCTCCTTTCTGTACAGCTTCTCCCACTCGATGCGCTGTGGAGGGAGGCAGGAGGTCAAGGTTCATACAAGGTGGACACCAGAGGGACAATGCTCTACCAACTGAGCTACCGAGGTGGCACACCAGGTCGGGTTGAAACGGACCTGACCTTGATATCAACTTAGCATGCTAGAACCCATGTAGCCTCGTTCGCAGGCCGCGTGGGAGGAGAGAAGACGTCTTCTCTCCTCCCACGCGGCCTGGGAACGAGGCTAGAACCCATGCCAGTCTCAAGGCAGTGCTAACAGATCCACAAGTCATATCTTGACGAGGTGTGTGAAAGCAGGGACTTGGAGTAGGAGGCGGGGCTTACTCTGAAGAAGGGCTGTTTCTTGATGTCCTCTGCGTCTCTTTCACTTGCTCCTAGTCTCTTCTCAGGATTCCTCCTCAAGAGCTGGGAGGGGGAATTCGAATGTCAACACCCACCCAAGCACATAACCAAAAGGGGACTAGGGGACTCCTCCCCACCTCCCTCTGTCACCACCTTCCCCACCATCCACCTCACCTTCCTCATGATAGAAATAGCCTCAGAGGAGAGGAAACGTGGGTACCGGACGTCGTCATTGACAATCGAGTCAAACACCTCCTCCTCATCCTCCCCAGGGAATGGAGACTGTTGTTGGGGTGTATGGGTATGTGGGGGTGTATGGGTGTGATTGTAAGGAGTGAAGGTAGGTGTGTGAGGGGTGTAAGGGTATGTGGGGGGGGTGGGATTGTAAGGAGGTGTGTGAGGAGCAGTGGGTAGCACAATACGGTACCCACTTCTGAGTCCAAATCCGCTTCTAGCAATACAAAAATGGAGGAACAAATTATTGATAATAGCCTAGATGATTTATCATCGTGGGGGCAGGCTTTCCATCATTTGCTTGAACTTCTTCTCAAGGGTTTGGTCAACGGGGATGGGGTTGGACAGGAATGGGGTTGGACAGGAATATCTTCTCGTTTCCGCACCGCTTGCTCTTCATGGCGCGGGTCCTATAGGCCAACAGCAGCTCCTGAACACTGTCAAATCTTCGTTTAGAAGCTGTGGACATTCCAGACTTATTCTCTTGATACCCAACCTTGCTAATAATTATTAATGTACAGTCATGTCCAGGCTCCCTCCAACCACCTCCCTATAACTATCCACATGTACCCCCCCCCCCCCCCCCCCCCCCCCCCCCCCCACACCCACACCCACACACCCACACACCCACACCCATCCATTCCCTTCCACCCCCTCACCTCTCCCACCAACATCTCGTAGATGAGCACCCCAAGCCCCCACCAGTCCACGGCCCTCGTGTAGGACACGTCCGTCAACACCTCAGGGGCCAGAAACTCTGGGGTTCCACAGAATGTGCTGGTACGCATCCCGTGCCTCATGCCCTCTTTACAGAGACCAAAGTCAGTGATCTTCACGTAGCCGTGTCTGTCCAGCAACAGGTTGTCCAGTTTGAGGTCACGGTAGACGATCCCCTTCTCGTGGAGGTACTGTAGACCTAGGACTACACATGCTGCATAGAAGCTGTGGGAGGGGGATGGGGGGAAGGAGTGGGGGGTGAGGGTGGAGGAGCAAGGGTAAGGGGTGAAGGTGAGGAGTGAGGTGTGGGGAGAGGGAAGGGGGAAGGGATGAGGGGTGAGGGGAGGAGTGAGCAACAGCTTGGCTTCCAGTTTGGAGTGGAGACAAAGTATTGTCTGTCAATGTGAGCTCTACACAGACTAAGCACCACATCATACAGTCATGTGACTCAGATGCTGATCACCCCTTCACACGAATGTAGTCACCATCATTTGATTGTCACATGACTCACCATGCTCTGGGTTCCTTGAAGACGTCCTGGTGAATGTGCATCATAAGATCTCCACCACATGCATACTCCATCACAAAGCATACATGTTGCTACGTGTGGGAGGAGGGAGGGGGGAGGAGGGAGGGGGGAGGAGGGAGGGGGGAGGAGGGAGGGGGGAGGAGGGAGGGGGGAGGAGGGAGGGGGGAGGAGGGAGGGGGGAGGAGGGAGTGGGGAGGAGGGAGGGGGGAGGAGGAAGACGTGGAGTAAAAAAATGCCAACTGAGAGTAGGTATCACACACACCCAAACAGTCACAGTCACACACACACATACACACCACACACACACCCCACACACACACACACACACACCACACACACACACACACACACACACACACACAAACCACACACACACACACACACACACACACACACACACACACACACACACACACACACACACACACACCTCAGTTTGGAAGCAGGAATGGAGATTAACCAGGAAGGGATGCCTGACTAAGTTAACGCTCTCAAAAATCCTCTTCTCGGACATGAGGCTGTCGACCTCGTCCCTCGCCACGATGTCCCCCTTCTTCAGCACTTTGATGGCAACCAGCTCCTTCACCTTCTTGTCCTCTGCAAGCAACACCTGGGAGAGAAGATTACTGAGATATACAAGCCAAGTATACAGATCCCAATAGGCACTCAGAAGAAACTTGCTGATGTCACTAAGCCTACCACAATAATTTACTCTACTGAAATGAAGACTACTGGACTGCTTAATCGCTTCTGTAGGAGTGCAAGGGGCAATAGCACACCTCTAATCCAAATACATGTGTTTTACTCCAAAGCTGGCACGAGGAAGAGTGAAAAACATGACCACACCAAAGGAAATTATGCCAGGAAAGGGTTGGGGGGACCCTGCTTTGGGGGAAACACTGGACGTTGCAAGACAGCAAAACAGAACAGTCTCTACCTTTCCAAAGTGTCCTCTTCCGAGTACGGCAATGTACTTGTAGTGCTCCAGTCTCTTCAGGTGAGGAACCACACTGAGGGTGGATGGGTGGGGGGGGGGAGGTGGGGGTGGAGAGGAAGAGAAATAAATATTCAGGTGAGGAAGCACACTGAGAATACAGACAGATAGACAGACAGACAGACAGACATACTGTATGCATATGGACAGAAGACAGACAGAAGACAGACACAAGACAGATAAAGACATGTAGACATACGGACAGAGAGGACTGATGGAGAAAAGACAGACGGATAGCTAGGTAGGGAAAACAGACTCCGTCTTTGCTTCGGTACGTAAGCTATACGTGTAAATCAATCACACGCAGCAAATTAAGTCCACAACATTTGGGGCTCACATTGGAGGGGGTTCAGGGAAGCTGGTACCAACAGCGGGAAGGGCTGGTTGTGACGATCTCGGCCTTACTACTCGGGGGTGTGGTGCTGGGGGGAGGGGAGGGGCACGTTGGGTGGGGGAGACAGTGGGGAACGAGGAGGTGGCATGCACGGGAGAGTGCACGGGAGAGTGGACAGGAAGAACCTGTGACGTGTGGAGTGTGTGGAAGGGAGAGAGGAGGGGAGGGAAGGAAATTTATAGCCTGAAACGTTCTATGGCAACGTTATCTTAGAGTGACAACACAGTGGCATGGTCTCCTTGTGAAACCATCCCAACCTTTCCTTCCAGAAGTTGCAGGACAATATATCTGGTATGGAGAACTGGTAGGAGGCTAGATATCTATTATGGAATCTCCTGCCATTGCAATCTCGAGAAATGAACATGACTGCCGGATTGCTCCTAAGGTGCCACTCCCGAGTAGCTGGGAGACTTACGGGTGGTACCGGAGAGCGCATGGGAGCGGGGATGCTGGGTCGGGTTGTGGATACGGGTGAGATGTCTACCACACTGGTGGACACGGAGGTGTCAGCGTCATACCGCTTGAAGTACTCCTGTATGTGCGTGTGATTACGAACACACGATAGTAACTTTTGTGGGCAATTATCACTGTAGAACCACCATGACACAGTTATCATGGGCTCCTATATATACTACGATAATATTCCTCATCCCTATGTGTGATGCATGTGTGTGTGTGTGTGTGTGTATGCGCGTAAATATGTTTGTGTGCGTATGTACAGCACATACGTGTGCATGCATGTGTGTGTATACTAGTGTGTTACTGGAAACGACGGGACAAAAAATGATTAAAGTTCATGATTTGTAGTGTATGATTTTGTTGCATGCATGACCTACACTGTAGAACATGACTTGTATACATGTACATGTACCTATGAACTCACTACGCTGCCCTAGTCTCATTCCGAGGCCAGCCCTGGGAATGAGCCTGCGCTTCCCTATGTGTACCAACACACCTGCTCTCCCACATGCTGGGGTGAACTAAGCTCGGGCGACGAAGTCTGCCCGTCCGTCAAATCAAGATCGGAGGGAAACAGGTCCGAAGTGCGTACCTCTCTCCTGTCTGTCATCGGCAACCTCTCTGGACTCCTCATCCGAGAGTTGATGTCATCTAGGTGGGAGAAAGGGGGGCCCATGGAGGGATACGAACCACGCCGGCCTTCGCCGGAAAACTCAGGTGGAGGGGGGATAATCTGCTCTGTTGCGGTGATGAAATCAAAGCTCAACGGCCCCAAGGGTTCATACGGGTATGGTTCAGGAGGGGGGAGCCCATTCATGGGAGCACTGTCACTGGTGCGAGGACCGCTCTTCCGGTGCTGCTGGGAAGATCTGAACTGTCCTTCAGACCTTGAAGTCCTGGGTGGCTCAAAGCCGGGAGATACGGGGGTGACAGGTGATTTAGGAGTGCTTCCCCCAGACTGTGAGGTAAGCGGAGAGAGGGGGGGACTTTCATCTAGGTTGGGGGCAGAATATTTCCCCTTGCGGCTGTCAGCAGGTCTGGCGTCCAGAGGAGCGGGGGAGGCAGACTCCATGGTGGTGATTGTAGGGGCCGCCTTGTTGAGCAGCCTGGCCCAAGTGACGATATCAGTGTTTAGCTCCGTGTGGCGCAGCACCTTGCCGCCTGTAAGGAAGGAGGGAGGGTGGGAGGGAGGGGGAGGGAGGGGGAGGGAGAGGGAAGGAGGGGAAGGAAGGAAGGGAGTGAGTAAAAGCTATTACAAGATGACCTGAAGATAAACTTACGTCTAAATATCCTTCTGCCTCTCTTCAGCTTCGGCTGTCTTCTCTCAGTCTTCGGAATCTCATAGGTGATCTGGTGTGTGGGTGCGAGAGTGGAGGGTGTGAGGGTGTGAGGGTGTGGAAGTGTGGGTAGGGGTATGAGTATCTGCATGGGAGATTGTAGGGAATTACTGCTAACACACTAACCACAAGACATAATGCCAACAGATTACTGCTAACACACGAAACCTGCGCATTGCAAATGCAGTGACACTCACTGTGTGCTTCTCAGTGAGCAAGATGCCCTGCTCTCTCTCCTCCCTACCCCTCCCCTCTCTTCCTGCGTGTGATGCCCTGCTCTATCCCCTCCCTCTCTCCTCTCTCGCCTCCCTCCCGCTCTCTCCCCTCCCTCTCTCCCCTCTCTCGCCTCCCTCCTGCTCCCTCTCTCTCTCCCCTCCCTCCCTGTGTGTGCTCGCCCCCTCTTACCTCAGCGAGCAAGATACCCTGTGGCTCAAGAGGGAGGCAGTGCGTGGAGGAGGAGGTATCAAAGTAGTCCTCGAGGCGCAGGTAGAGCATCCCGCTCAACACCATCACTTCCCCGTCACGAGAGTGGACACAGATCTCAAGCTCTCGACTCTGAGGGGACATGCAGAGGAATCAACTGGAGTAGCTGTTTCCATATGTGCCCCCCCCCCCCCCCCCCCCCCCCCTCCCCCTCTCCCCCCAGTACTTTACCTGGTGCAGATCTATCTTCATATTCCGTTCCCATGCACGGCTTGTGGCGTGGCTCCACTTGGTCTGTTCCACCTCCTTGTTGTCCAGACACACTATGGCATTAACCTCAAAATCTGGGGGGAGGAAGGGAGGGGAGGAAGGAGAGGTAGGAGGGAGGGGGAGAGGAGGAAGAAGGAGGGGGAGGGGAGGATGAAGAATGGAGGAGGAGAGGAAGGAGGGAGGAGGGGGGAGGGGGGGAAGAGGGAAGGGAGGATAAGGTGGGACAGGAGGGAAGGGACTGTAATGATCATCACACGGCAGCTGCCATAACCACTGCACGTACATGAATCATCGGCTATGTGGTCCAAGCTGTGCTGCTTCTGCAGAGTGGTGGCCTTTGATGACTTCACGTGGCGGCTCCCTTTCCTCGTCGGCCAGTGGAGACTGGACCCTGACCCGGGCCCCGTGGAGCTACTCAGCCCTCCTTCATCTTCTCTCTCCCTTTCTTTCTCCTTCTCCCTCTCACGGTCCCGGTGGCTTGGAGTCGGCAGCGTCATGAAGCGTGCCGTGTTCTTCAGGATTGCAGTTCCAGAGTATGTGCGAGGGGGGCTCATTGGCTGGAGGTCATTTCCGGATATCATGCGCAGGGTGTTGATGTCAAGCAGCCCCTCCACTCCGAGTAACTTGATATACAGGGTGCCGGTGAGAGGGGTGGGCCGAGGGAAGACGGGGGGAATTCCCTCACCATTCTGCTCCTGGTCCTTTAAGGCGTCGGCAAGATTAGGGAACTCTTCAAGTCGGTTCTCGAGGGACATTTTGAGCAGTCGAAGCTTCTGGATGGAATCGTCAATGCTTTTCTGTGCCTGAGGAGGGAACGAGGACACGTGTACACTGAATGACATATCACATGACCCACTCAAGGAGAGGCAAGAGCACGGAGCTCACAGAATGGAATGGAACTCACAGATTGCCAGGATTTCTTATCAGGGTTGGCCTTCATAATACTCTTAGCTCCCTGCAGCAACCGAGACTCGACATCGATGCGGTACCTCAGCAATGCTATCCGGTCACCGGGAGACGACACCTTGGTCTTCCCGTCCTCGACATGCCGGGACGGTGACTGTGCACTCACTAAACTCTGTGCACGCAGTAGCCGCATTCTCAGCACCTCCATCTTCATTTTAGAGTCCCCTAACATCTGCTGGGCCTCATTCAAGAGCTTGCGGTCCTGCCTGCTCTTTGAGTTGGAGTAAAGGCGTATCATGTTCTCTGCCCCGGTCTTCACTCGCTGCTCGATGGCTAGCTGCTTCTCCATGTTCTCTATGTTCAAGAGTTGTGCGCTCTTTCTGTGTGCAGGTGGAGAGCCTGGCATGTCTTTGAGGTTTACGTCTGTGTGTGTGTGTGAGTGTATGTGGTGTGTGGTATGAACATACATGTATGTGTGGTGCGAACGTATGTTGTGGTGTGTGTGTGAGTGCATGTGTGTGTGTGAGTGCATGTGTGTGTGTGTGTGTATGGTGTGGTGTGTGTGTGTGTGTGTGTGTGTGTGTGTGTGTGTGTGTGTGTGTGTGTGGTGTGTGTGTGTGGTGTGTGTGTGTGGTGTGTGTGGTGTGGTGTGTGTGTGTGGTGTGGTGTGTGTGCGTGTGTGTGGTGTGTGTGTGTGTGTGTGTGTGTGTGTGCGTGTGTGCGTGTGGTGTGTGTGGTGTGGTGTGTGTGTGTGTGTGTGTGTGTGTGTGTGTGTGTGTGTGTGTGCGTGTGCGTGTTCGCATACAACGGTGCATCTACATAACAATCCTGTGGACTCAGTGATCAACAATCACTAACAGTCCTTCCCAGAATTTACGAAGCAGGTGTGCTCTGCGTGACCAGAATAGCCATCAACACACTTCACACTGTGCTCATATTTCATCAGTAACAGAGCCTTCCGATACAACGTCATCCTATCCCACATCTAGCCCCAGAGGAGAATGATCCCACATCTAGCCTCAGAGGAGAATGATCCCACATCTAGCCTCAGAGGAGAATGATCCCACATCTAGCCTCAGAGGAGAATGATCCCACATCTAGCCTCAGAGGAGAATGATCCCACATCTAGCCTCAGAGGAGAATGATCCCACATCTAGCCTCAGAGGAGAATGATTATTAAACTGTACTGGGAAATATCACCAGTCCAGTCCGTTGATGCACTTGTACCAGTGCTAATCAATACAACAAGGTGTAGAGCACTTGCCCTGAATGCAGAAACCTCACCGCTGCACTACTGCACAAGGACATCCTCTATACACAAAGTTGATCAAATACTGATGCCTGGACTAAACCTCGAGGTGAGGATATCAGTGTGCTGTTTAGCAGAGACAGCAACTAGCAATTTCAGGGTTTGTGTTTCCTGTTTAGATGCTGAATGCAGCCATCTGATTGGTCAAACCTGAACCGACTGAGCTCTTGGAAATGCTGTCTCTGTGTGGTTGTCTAGAGCTGTGCTGCTGAAATTTTGTTAAAGCTCAGAGAGACAGGTACTTGGCTCGCAAGTTGCTAAACTGATTGACAACTGTGACCTTTGACCTTGTGGACTTCAACGGATGAAGTCAAACAGTGAGCACCAGGAAATCCTTCAGGAAATTCACCTATCACTGCCAGCCACATCTCCCGGCACTGCCATTCACAGGTCCCGGCACTGCCATTCACAAGCAGGTACAGTTCTGAGAGCCAGTAGCATTTTGAGAGATTCAGTCTATCCGGTGGTAGCTCCTGCTAGGTGTACTAATGGCATCTTGCCGACCCAATTTCCTGTTTTGTTTGTAAACATCTCAATCATCACACACAAGGAAGCCACACAGCTCTGTCCCTGCTGTGCACAGACCAGCTCCAGAGGTGCATTCCACCAGATTATCACCAGAACTGGCTAGTGTCAGGGTGCTCCACCCTCCTCCAGCAGGTGAGCTGCTCTGAGGTCATCTCAGACCGGCCCAGGGGAGGATGTAGGATGGCAAGAGTTATGCGCACCAACAAACTTGAACTGGTCGACACTGGTTCACAGTGATCTAACCTACACGATGTTGTACACACTCTTTCGTTTGCATTCCCCTAGTCTCGGCCCCAGACCCACACCAACCCCAGCACGGATTGCTTCCAGTATTCGCGCTGGGGTTGGTTTGGGTTTCCCCCAACCACTCCCTCCATCTGGCTATGGAAATAGTTCTACTGATCGCATCCAAAAGCCTGCATGTCGGTCTTCACCCATCCGGCACGTCACATCCGGTTATAATATGGTGTTCCCCAACCCAATCAGTTCACAGATCACAGGTGCAGCAGCTGTCCGGATGGACTACAGGTGGCAGCTGCATTCCTAGTAAACCGTCAGCGGCAAATGAGTGGAACTTACCTAAGCAAGAACTCAGGGTTAAAGAGGGTACATGTCTTTTACTCAAAGGGGGTGTATTAGGAAGAGACTATGGTAATTAAATTAAGATGAATAAATGTTCCCCTACCGTGTCTTCTAACCTACAGTGTACTCCAGTTTTTAGAGGTCATCACCCAGACCAAAAACAGTGTCACACAACCTGCAAAGTCCACTGAAGTATCTACGAGCACCCTTCAGGTGAGACCGAGTAGGGATGAGAAATTGTTCAGACCAAATGCAAGTGACTTTGCCCTACCAGCCAAACTAAAAGTGCCACTACAATTTGCAAGTTATTAGGTCGACATAGCTGAACAGTTTCAATGAACATTACTCCAATTAGAGCTCACCATCATCGTCTGGTACTTGGGCTTGCAGCTGCTGTAGTTCACTGTGAAGAGCCTCAAGTTTCTCGTTGCATGTCTTCAGGATCGTAGCGACATAGGCCTTTGATTTACGGTCCACTGACGCCTTGAGTAGCTTCTCCGCACCTTCTTTAATTTTCAGCTCTTTACGAATTTCAAGACGAATTGTTTCTTTCAGGGTTTCCAAGTCCAGTACATTCGGACCACAGTCGGCCATGTTGGAAGTTGTTTATGAAGTCAGGAGGGCCTCCGGTGTCCCTCCGCTGAGTTCCTAGTGGGCTGACTGTAGTAGCCGGATTTGCTTGTTACTCAAATGGTTCTGTGTTGGAGATTGTGCACGTAGAGTCCACTTGACTACAATGTTGCCTGCAGGAATTGAGAATGATGGATATCACAGGGGAAGCTGACATACCACACACACAGACACACACACACATTCCCTATAGTGAACTGCAATTCCTCCAACAGGAGTCAACAGACGTGTGTCCTGTACCCTGACATGAATATGACCAGTGTGGGCAACATTCCAGACTGGTTGTGTACAGCTGGGCTCACCACAGGCATGTGACACCCCAATACCATATAAGGACACAACACTTGAAGTTGGTAATCTTTGTTGCCATAGCGGCGACTACTGACCAAACAAGAATGGAGCAGTTGGCAAGCATTTGGTACCATGCTGGTACCAGCTTCATCACCGCAACCATGAGCAAGGTTCATCACCGCAACCATGAGCAAGGTTCATCACCGCAACCATGAGCAAGGTTGCAGGAATGGACCAAGGTCAGATCATTGAATGAAGGAGGTAGAACGGAACAGGGCAAAACAGAATGGAACACCTGACTATATAACCACCCCCTTACTAATATTCTATTGCTGACGGATGCCTGACCAATGAGGATCAGGAATGGGTAGGTTGCATGCACAGTTACGAGGGCCCCTAGTCTCGTTCCCAGACCCTCTCAGATGAGGGTCCAGGAACGAGACTAAAGGGCCCCCAGTGCAAAAAAGGATGGGCACATTGCTGTACCTATTCTTGTGGTAATCCTATATCTATTGCCCTGATTGTGCTGGTGTATCTATTGCCCTGATTGTGCTGGTTTTCTTGCTAGGGTTTCACAGCTCTGACCACTAAAGTTAGTTCTGTTCTCATAAGGCTTGGCTCGCTCCAGTCAAAACCACCGCACAGCCAACACTGACAGAAGTACAGTAGGACAATATGGCGGCAGCTGGCTCCACTGACAAAGACATTGCTGTACGTCTCACCCAATTGTACACATTGGGGCAAGCGGATGCTGTTGTATGTCTGCCTACGAAACAGGTACACTAACAATACGCAGTTTGATCATTGCATCACCCCTTTGTAAATGAACAGTACATCCAAACCTCAAACTTCGGGGGTAGGGATGGAGGAGAGACCCCCCCCCCCCCCCCACCACAACCACCAGCAATCAGAGTAAAGTCAGAAAAGTTATAAAGAATGCTGGTATGGGCCCAGGGTGAAATATCCTAGTCATACCTTAATGTCACTCTTATTTGCGGGTATTAAATTTAGTGAATTTTAGCGAATTTGAAAAAATTGCTAAATTTTGATCCCGCAAACAATAGCATGTGACGTCACATACGTGTGCATTAATTGGAACGAGTCACAAGCTAGCCACCTACGAAGCGATCTGCGAAGGTAGTCCTACCTGTTGCACTAGCCTTTAATTCCCAGCAAACTGAGCCGTGCTGAACAGCGTGATTGCGTCTTGAACGGATTAGTTGCCACAGCTCTGGTGAGTTAAAACGCTAAAATTAATACTCGCCAAATCCGCTGCATGGCCAATTCGCTAAAATTAGTACCCGCAAATAATAGTGACCTTAAGGTACATATGTGAGCTATCAACAGCTGCTCTTGTCTGGGTGTTTGAAATCTGACTGCTCATTGTTTATTTGCTGTCTCGAGACAAGGCCAGCTGTCACCAGCAGTGAGAGCAGGGGAATGTGTGGGTGTGGGTAGCAACAGCAAACGGTGGTTTTGTCTTGTCAGGTCGGTACCTACCCCAAACCATGTGACCTCATAATGACTGCCTCATGTACCCCCAAAAGACATCAGAGTGACTGCCACCCCAAACCGGCTCTGTGGACATCATAATCAGGTGATTACTAGCCAAAACAGTCAAAGCTCCTGATCAGGAGTTCATGCACTGTGAACCTGTAATCCTTTAGCGGCATGTTACCGTGCTCCAACCAGGACAGTGGTTTGGCAGTTAACCCAGTATGGTCATATCACTTTAGCAACTGGTTCTAATTAATGCACACCACTGGCCTCCTCCTAATTGACATGCATTTAGCTCCTTCAGTGCAGCTAATGGCCCATTCAAAATGAGTGATTATCACAATGCACTTCTGAGACAACAATCTACTGATTGCTCCCACTCTCCCTCACAAAGCCCTTGGTAAAATTATTCTGACTTGACCATTACGTGATTCAATTCTTTTGTACGTGTGGGAATTGTGGGATTCGATGACAGCTGTCTTGGATTCACATACATGTTCCTTCCAGCTACTGTGCCAGTGCTACCAGATATGTGCAGGCATACGAAGACAATCGGACATCACTGCAAAATGTTGGACATCAAAACTGAGGTTCAGAATTCGAAAGTGTGACATGCTCGACAATAATCTGCTATGTCTAAGCACTGGCCCTCAATGGACACTTACCTGCTCCACATGCACATGCAATGTGTACAGAGAGAATACCAGGAAAAGCCACAAATAGATTAGCCTCTGCCTGTGCTAGAGGATACAAAACAGACAGTCATCACCTGTTTTCCTTCACATTACAGGTATTCAGTAACATTCTCAGAAATGTTCACACACAACAGCTGTGACTTAATGGGAAGCTTGAATCAAATAACTGACTGTCTGTTATCAGTACCACCCCACCTGCTGATTAGCCCCGTCCCAGGCTCTAGGAGAGAGCCTGGGACGGGGCTACCTGTGTCAGTGTTTGGCTACTGTAGGATCAGTACCACCCAGGTAAAATTATTATCATCTGCCTCTTGAAATAAGGACACCTCCCTAATCAAGACTCATTTTAGTAGCCTTGTGCCCAGACCACACCACCCCCCTCGCGGGGAGAAGGGTCTGGTGACTATTGAGCGATTTCTTGGTTGTGTCGAATCAGCAGTATCGATTTTGAACGAGCCATTGATTACATGCTTGCATGATGTGCACTATTTCATTGGCTTGTCCAAAAAACGATACTGCTGACTTGGCACAACCAAGAAATCGCTCAATAGTCACCAGACCCTTCTCCCCGCGAGGGGGTGTGGTCTGGGCACGAGATTACACTTTAGGGGCCCAAGGTGTCCATATTAGGGGTCCACTATGTGACTGTGCCTGATTTCCCATCCTGGCTTCCCAGGAACACTTGATGGGATTCTTGTACAGAGAGGAAGTTCTAGTGGAAGCAGATGTATGCCTTCTGAATGGCAATCGTACAAGATGAATCCCTCACGGAGATACACTGCCCAATAGTATGAACACTTACACACAACACGTTTCCAGCTGCTATCTGCCAATAATGACATATCCTTCTGCTGCCAAATGACACATCCTGCATGCTGCTATTAATACCATGTCCTGCTGCTATCAATGACACGTCCTGCCCTTGTCAACGATTCTATTAATACCATGTCCTGCTGCTATCAATGACACTTCCTGCCCTTGTCAACGATTCTATTAATACCATGTCCTGCTGCTATCAATGACACGTCCTGCCCTTGTCAACGATTCTATTAATACCATGTCCTGCTGCTATTGCGATGCCACATCCTGCAGTTGTCAATGACTCTATTAAAACCAAGTCCTGCTATCACCTTCCTGCTAATAGTTGCTGTCAGTGGAGAACCAGACCAAGAATTGACAGGAAAGGGATACTAGTGGAATGCAGGACACTGGAGGGCGAGCCTGAGCGAAGTGCATGCATGTGCATGGAGCAGTTGCATTCACATGACAGTCATCAGAATGTGACGCAGGCAACAGAAGTTATGGCACTAAACCTACCATCACATTAACTTGTTCCAGACCCAACCTGTTGGTCAGGAACCTGACTACAGCAACTGCGAGTCAGGTTAGAGTTAGCTGAAGCAGTCTGGCAGGTACGTCACCGGCCATGGCAGTAGGTTCACGAGCTGTCTTCATCTTTCGTTGTCGCTACCAAGGAGGCAGAATGTTCATGGTCCGTTGATTTCTCTAGCCAGTGAAAAGGTAGGTCCATGAGTGGTCTCTGTCTTTGTTGTCACCATCATCCATCAAACAGGTACGTAGACTGTTCGCTAATTCCTTGCATCAAGGAAGTACGTATGGTTCATTGAATTTGAGCCATGTGCAAGTGAAATCAGCTAATTTAAAATTTCTGGTAAGTGGTCGTCCAAGCAAGCAAGCAAGCAAGCAAGCACACACACGCACTGCACAATGAAGTCACGCTTGTGTGGGGCTCGCTCAGGCTCGCCCAATGAAATCACCACCCCAATGTGTACTAATCTAGAAATATCTGATTGATACTCAATAAACTGACTTACAGGATGGGTATGTTGGTGCTTTCCCAGTATTTGATAATTAGAACTCAAATATTCATGGACTTGGTTACACATATAGTAAACACAGAGCGATGTAATATGGCTTGACAACAAGCCAGGCCCAATACAGGAACTATGAACTCACCACTCCAATGGAAACAGGCTCTGTGTTATTGATTGATACATAACAAGCTGACTTGATGAGTATGCTGGTGCTTTCCCAATATTTGATAATTAGAACTCATCACCATGGTTACACATAGTAAACACAGGAATAATGTAATGGCTGGGCAGCTGCCAGGCCCATTACAGGACACTGAAATCACCACTCTAAAATTACCACACTGAAGCCCCAATAGGAATACAGGTTGCATTGAGAGTATGGGATGGGAATTCTCAAAACAATGGTGTTCCAGAAAGGAGAGGGTGGGGTCAGGTGTATCCCATACAACACACTGCAAGGCAGCCTCAGTCTGGCTGGGTGACAAGAAGTGGAACAAGGCTGAAACACTTGTATGCCTGTGTTGTGGGTACACAGAATCCTGGCCAATGTTGGGGTCAAACTCAACTTCTGGAGTACATCATAGTCAGTATTCTTGGGGGGTCAAAACAGTATATTGCCTGCAGGAGGGCACACCATGTTGCCTGCAGGAGGGCACACCTTACTGCCGGCAGGAGGGCGTACCTTACTGCCTGCAGGAGGGCGTACCTTACTGCCGGCAGGAGGGCGTACCTTCCTGCCTGCAGGAGGGCGTACCTTACTGCCTGCAGGAGGGCGTACCTTCCTGCCTGCAGGAGGGCGTACCTTACAGCCTGCAGGAGGGCGTACCTTACAGCCTGCAGGAGGGCGTACCTTACTGCCTGCAGGAGGGCGCACCTTACAGCCTGCAGGAGGGCGTACCTTCCTGCCTGCAGGAGGGCGTACCTTACTACCTGCAGGAGGGCACACCTTACTGCCTGCAGGAGGGCGTACCTTACTGCCTGCAGGAGGGCGTACCTTACTGCCGGCAGGAGAGCATACCTTACTGCCTGCAGGAGGGCGTACCTTACTGCCTGCAGGAGGGCACACCTTACTGCCTGCAGGAGGGCATACCTTACTGCCTGCAGGAGGGCGTACCTTCCTGCCTGCAGGAGGGCGTACCTTCCTGCCTGCAGGAGGGTGCCTAGACCATGGGGTTTACCAACAAATACATTCCCTACATACCTGCAAGGACAAACTGGTCACAACAGACACACCATTGGGGTAACAGGTATTCACATGACAACTTAATAAAGGTCAGATTCCACCTGTTCCTAATATTCATGTACTCGAGAGAACAATGATAACATAACTGAGAGACACCAGTGCCAATACAACAACACCTGTGTTTAATCAATTACTGAAATCAGTCACATGAGCTGTAGGCATGGCGCATGGCAGCAGCTCCGGATCACATACACTAGTTTTCTCTTTGGGGAAGTACAAGGAGGGTACACGGAGATTACTAGAGATTACTAGAGATTACTAGAGGCCAGGACTGCAGGTCCAAGCTATTACGGTGAAGACAACCCAAGAGTGGTTCAAAACACGTCGAAACGTGTGCTTTGAGTGTGGAATCTTAACTGTGGGGAGTGGGGGAGAAGCCCTCAAAGGGAATCATTACACTGTAATGGAAGCTTAAAGAGATGTATGGCCACCAAACTAAACAGAGGACATATGATCCAAAGCACAGGACAAGTACCTCTGAGTGAAGGTGACTCCGCCCAACACTTCTCAATTGTGACAGAACGAGCATCCATGCAGCACACTGCCCAAACAAGGGGAAGGGGATCTTCCAGCAATTCCAGCATGGCAGGTCAACTACCAGCTGATGCTAGTTACTAAAGGAAGACGGTCTCACCAATGCAAGATTGACAGCTGCGTTAATGGCTATGTAAACAAAGGGCATGACTATCTGACCACACCCATTCAGCACCTAAGAAATGCTAGTTTCAAGGACGAAGCCAGGCGAGTCTTCAAGAGTCAACACTCTAAACCCATGGCCCTATTGGCTCTTGTAGCCATATCACCAGAGTACTTAGGGTGGCTAGCCTCATACCCAGACCACATACAGTGGCTAGCCTCATACTATGGGAAAAATTGCGAAGAAAACCTGGGATGGTTTTGCTCGTGAGACGGTGCCATGATGATGTCACTGTTGGTATATAGCTGTGTGCGTCCTCCGGATGGAGAGGTGTCTCAGTCTTAGCTCCCCGGGTCACGCGCTGACAATAATACATACAACAAAGTGCCTTTAGCTTTGAATCACTTATGAAATTATTTCCGAAGCTACAAGACAAAGCTTTCCCTTGTTCACAGGCTGTATAGCCTTGTCCAAAGGCTTTGCATCCCTGATTGTCAGGGACAGAGAGCCTGGGGACAGGGCTATACACTCAGGGACGAAAGCGTGAGGACAGGGCTAGACACTCAGGGACGAAAGCCTGGGGACAGGGCTATACACTCAGGGACGAAAGCCTGGGGACAGGGCTAGACACTCAGGGACGAAAGCGTGAGGACAGGGCTAGACACTCAGGGACAGACAGGGCTATAGGGTGCACTGTCCAGCAACCCCACTAATGGTGTCTACCTATCCAATTACTCCAATTACTTTGAAACGTGGAGAAGGTATTTGCTCAATTAATGCTCTAGGGGAGCTTCAAAGTTCAGGGATAGTGGGCAGCTGATTGGCTGTAATGGAGGACCAACACAAGTATTCATAGCAAGGTAATCTCACAGAGAGGAGAGCTATGCAGGATTGCCTTGAGACTAGCCACAGCTGGGTTGAAACAGTAATGAGCCAATTGGCAGTTCAGGATTGATAAGGTCTTCGTTATGGCAGTCTGAATCTTCATGGACATTGGCGCTGGGCGAAGGGTGTGACATTTCACTTGATTCTTCCAGTGTTCTCTTGACCTGATCTTGTCAGAGGCTGGCCCCTGCCCACCGCCCACTTCCAATGGCACTTCAGAGTCGAAAGGTGCAGAAAGCATAATTCGGCAAAGGTTTGACCATTCAGAGAGATACACTCAGCATGAAGATGGGTACCCCTGCCATTACCCTAGCTGGATATCATCCACATGTACTGGGTCACTGTGATAGTGCAGCTGCATTTCATGGGTAGTTTCAAGTTGAATATTTCGTGACACACATATACGCATCTACATCTACATGTACAGCAGGTCTGCCTGTCAGTCTGTCTGTTGGGAAACTTGCAACACAGCGACTACCACCACCGATAGTCTGGCCAGCAGGCATTGTCAACATCCCCCCACCCCGGCCTTGAGGGTTCAAATGTGTGTCATTTCCCACCCCGGCCTTGAGGGTTCAAATGTGTGTCATTTCCCACCCCGGCCTTGAGGGTTCAAATGTGTCATTCCCACCCCGGCCTTGAGGGTTCAAATGTGTCATTTCCCACCCCGGCCTTGAGGGTTCAAATGTGTGTCATTTCCCACCCCGGCCTTGAGGGTTCAAATGTGTCATTCCCACCCCGGCCTTGAGGGTTCAAATGTGTCATTTCCCACCCCGGCCTTGAGGGTTCAAATGTGTCATTCCCACCCTGGCCTTGAGGGTTCAAATGTGTCATTCCCACCCCGGCCTTGAGGGTTCAAATGTGTAACAAACGCAACCCAAAACTTTGACATGCATGATAAACTCAGCCATACCGAGAGAATTGGCCAGTTTCACTTTCAGTCAGACGAGCCGTTTCCCTGGCTACACCATCTGAGTACAGTACACCAGCGCCATTACGGTACAAGGACATGTGGGGTCGGGTTGCTTCAGTGCTACCAGTTGGCTTGGTTCTCATGTGCAGTGAGTAGCAGTTCGGAACACAGCCTTGTTCTCAGCCCTGTCTTCCCATTTTTGATCACTTGCACAATGAGAATACGGAGGGGGAGGTTGGGAGCTATGAGCACATGTGTGACGTAGAAACACAGGTGGCTGGAGGTGGTGGGGAAGGACTGGGAACGAGGCTGGAGGTGGTGGGGAAGGACTGGGAACGAGGCTGGAGGTGAAGGGGCTGGAGGTGGCGGGGAAGGACTGAGAACGAGGCTGGAGGTGGCGGGGAAGGACTGGGAACGAGGCTGGAGGTGGCGGGGAAGGACTGGGAACGAGGCTGGAGGTGGCGGGGAAGGACTGGGAACGAGGCTGGAGGTGGCGGGGAAGGACTGGGAACGAGGCTGGAGGTGAAGGACTGGGAACGAGGCTGGAGGTGGCGGGGAAGGACTGGGAACGAGGCTGGAGGTGAAGGACTGGGAACGAGGCTATAGGTAGTCCATACTGCGCAGCTGCTAGTGTACTATGGTACTGATGTCAGCTAGCTGCACCACAAGCACCTCTGAACCATCACCACCTACAGAGAAGTGTGTGCTACTAGACAAGGAATGTGCCTCTCCAAAGAATGTGTGATTGGCATACAAAATGCCCAGCCAGCTATACTGCACTCTAGCAGTCAGTGGTCAGGTAAATGCCCCAATAAGCCAAATATTTGCACCTATTGTTGCGAGACTGATATCACAGTGGGCGTGGCAGGGCGACAATACTAGGACCCAAACACTCTCTGTCTCAGGTTACAGCTGCAGGCTGAATTTGGAGAGGAGATGATTGACAGAGAAAGCAATCTAATCCCAGAAGGAGAAACTCGACAACACCTCTGAACCACGAGATGCAGTACACCATGTTTGGGTATTGATCTAGTCCATAGCAGGAGCACATAGAGGACAGCTGGTATTCTATCATCAATCCGTTGTAGGCGTTCAGCACCAGATGCTTACAAGAACGACATCATCATCCGAGCACAGGTTCCACACCACACACCAGGAACATGGTATGTATGCTGTCCTTGCCATGTCCAGCTTGTGAACAAAAGAACGTGACCTGCTAGACTATAGATGTACCTGTGTAAGTTGTCACCAGAGAACGTGTACGTCACTAAGGCGGTGTTCTCAACTGGTCGTGTGTTGCAGATAAGTTTGCCGCTAGTCCTGGGACGACCGAACAAGCATGGTACACAAAGAACCAGGAACCGACTGCCAGACTGAGACACTTCAAGGAGAGTTGTCAGACATACCAACACACCACACATACACACCCAACAAACGGTGTGGGGAAAGACCACCATACCATCTCTGTGAACCACCCACCCTCATGACCAGTAAGCTTGGCACAGGTAAGTTAGGTACACCTGTACATGTAGATCCTTCCTCCCACCCCCACCCTGATGGCCAACCAGCCAGAGATCAGAGGAACTCATAACAAGCCTCTTGTAGCAAATCTAGTCCTGTTCTAGCCTCGTTCCCAGGCCGTATGGGAATGAAGCTAGTCCTGTTCCCCACCTGGTTCAATAGAAATATGGGGTACTCCACGCCATCAGCAGTAATACACACACAATCACATCATGGTTATTCTTGGTTTGGCTTGCTACTTATGTACAGTCGCTATATGACTGGCTGCTATGTACAGTCGCTATATGACTGGCTGCTATGTACAGTCGCTATATGACTGGCTGCTATGTACAGTCGCTATATGACTGGCTGCTATGTACCGTGGCACCTCATAGTGAGAACAGGTGAGAACGCGGATGACTATGTGTTCAGCAACTGCACCTCATTTAACACTGTTAACTACTTCAACACCAGAGCCATGGCAACAGCCCCCTGTGCATGCTAAATTGCTACCTCAACTTCAGTAATTACCACTCAGTCTCAACTTCCAACAGTCTTGGTCCCTGGCCCTCACAAACGCTCCTGGGACCGAGACTAGTGTTCCGATAGCTTACACCCACACATACGATTCTTACACGCTCTCTTGGCCAGGACTCAGCCTGTTGAACGCCGTCAGTAGGAGAGGTCATTATGAATACCAACTCTCACATGCCTATTTTGACTCAGGTGAGACAAGTGAGCCAGTGGGTTCTTATTCGCTCTCTCTCGCTAAACAAAAGACCGTGCCGTTCAAACACAATGTCACGCAGATGGTATGACTTACAATGCATATACCTGTGGTCCTTTGCTGACGATGTGAAATAGCACTGAAAAAACCTCCCATACAAAATACCATCAGCAAAATGAGGTTCCATTTTTGCGATTCAGCTGCACCTTTCATGGTCAATGTTATTATGGTTGTCCAAGAAATGGCTACTTCTGATAAAGCTCACTATTTGTGGCACCAAATTCACTTACAAGGGCGTTAGAGCTTCAAGGCTAAGCAAGTGGCAATAACAAACAGTATTGGAATTTGGAACAAAATGGACTACCGTCAGCCAGTCAGCCCGTCAGTCAGCGTCAGTCAGCCTGTCAGTCAGCCCGGCTGTCAGCCCGTCAGTCAGCCCAGCTGTCAGCCCGTCAGTCAGCCCGGATGTTGAGATGGACTCTACCTGGAAACCTGAACTTGTACCAGACATTACTGACTGAGACATGAGCACCAGACAATCAAAACAACAGCTACTTAGACAAGATCTCTACCACTTCAGTGAAGCAGTTACAAAGGGGGAAATTGGTCTAGGAGATAGCTAGCTCTTAGCACTTATATTCCTGGAAGAGAGACATGGCTTCCTTAGTGGACCACCATGTGTTGCTACGGTAAAGCGCTGCTATGGATACCTTACTCCCAGCCATTTGGTGGCCTCCATATCTACCAGAAACCTAACCCATCCCCTCCTCTCCGATCATTCAGACACTTTCAAAACCTTCAGATGTAATCTGAACGCTACACTGTTGTGTGTATGCATGTAAACACTATGTACATGTAGGGAAATGATTTTGACTGATAGTTATGGAATAACAAGGGGTGGTTCCTACCATGGAGAACACCCATCCTCAGTTCATACACCCATTCTCAGTTCATACACCCATCCTCAGTTCATACACCCATTCTCAGTTCATACACCCATTCTCAGTTCATACACCCATCCTCAGAACACCCATCTTCAGGTCACACACGCATCCTCAGTTCATACACCCATCCTCAGAACACCCATCTTCAGGTCACACACGCATCCTCACTTCATACACCCATCCTCAGAACACCCATCTTCAGGTCACACACGCATCCTCAGTTCATACACCCATCCTCAGTTCATGCCCTGAGCATCATATTCATCGCTAAGCATGGCATGGTCAATAATTGCAACCTATGGGTCAGAACGTCGGCTAGCATTTATACATGTATAGTGGTGGTGTGGGGTCAGACTCCCCTAGCCCCCAGGGGCTGAGGCATACACGCTCAAAGCGGTATCTCAAGCTCGAACTAAACGAGTCTAATAGATAACTTTATCAAGTAAGGCTTACTAAAGTTCCCAAATCAGGGTAGCCTCTCTGAAGATATGAGCACTGGAAACCAATGGCACCGATCAAGCGATCAATGAAAGGTCTGCTCTCCCGTAACTGCATTTGATGGGTCCTTCCTGGCACTAGCAAAGTACAGTAATCACTTCCCGTACAGAAACAAGTATATGTTGTAAAGCATGTGCCTGTGTACAGCTGCACGAGGGATAGTGCACTCCTAGCAGAAGCAGGATAACAGCAGGGGGAAGAGGAATCCATAAAAACTACAAGTGCTTGAATCACACACACACACACACACACAGCTTGCGTACTCACGACATACAGCATGTACACACACACACATGCGTAATTAGTTAAGATGCAGTCCTCAAATAAAGGTGATCGAGTCACACCTATGTACCATAAGGTCCCCAATCTACCTTAGCTCGGACACAACTCACAGAGTTCCTACAACATCATTTAAGAGCCAGTATGGGAGTTTAACTGACTGTCCAGAACACGTTCCTACAAATTATCACACTGAAAAACTACCCACACCAAGTGTCAGCTATCACGTGCAGGCAGTTTACCACACAGGACCTGATTCACGAGCAGCCACCCACCCACAATGGCAGAAACCATGATACACTACACACCTCTTCACAGTACAGTCAGCCTAACATTTGTAGCTATGCACTCACCTAGGGGGATTTAAATTTGTGGTCCAGAGGGCATCAAGACCCGACTTCCTCTTACTTCCCGCCTCCTTTCAAAACACCACAGTGATACAGATGAGACGATAACACAGCTCTTCGGTATCAGTACGGCCAAGTTGTAGCGCCACCAAGTCTGAGAATTCTACCCGATACCATGTACCATGAAAGCAGCACAACACTCCACATTTAGCCAGCACTCTCTTGGTGAACGGCTTCTTTATGTACCTCACACTTCCAGGACGAGTGCATGGAGCGTTGTCACAGCGGTAGCAGTCACTCTGCTTTGTGTTGCATGTCGCATGCAGACGGCATTCATTATTGACAGATTGATTTACCGAATATGGAATACTTGATATAAATTAACGAAACAAATTCAAAATTACTTTCAGGATACCGGATGTGGTGATATAATTATGTCTGATGTTCAGTTCCGGTTCCCGTTGTGATATGTTGGGAATGTTCATAATTATGTTGGTAATACACATGCAGCTGATAATGATGGGATGAGAAATAGAGATGAATAACATATGGATGGTTGTCTCAGGGTTCATGCAGGCTCCTGCTTTAGCTTCTTAGTCGGTGGGACGCCCTCCTCCTCCTCCTCCTTCTTGACTGCCACATGTTCACCTATGTTTAGTGTACGTGTGTATAGATGTGTGGTTGCATGCATGTATGCACATATAAATGTGATAGGATATGAATAAAGACATTATCATCTAGCCTCGTTCCCAGGCCCCGCCCAGCTTTTCGTTGTTTGCAGTACTCTCGTGCAACCGAAAGCAGCGCGCGGGCCTGGGAACGAGGCAAATTATCATCTGCTTGCAATCACATTCATACTAGTACATGCATTCACTAGTGGAATGCAGCACATTGTGATCCAGGTGAGCCTGAGTGAGACATATGCAGTCATGGCAAGCACATGACACTACGCACATTGTCAATGAGCAATGTAGGATCTCAGACTGCAGCCATATCAAAGTACTGTGCACAATCAGGAAGTGTTGACAGACACACACATGGTGTCACAACAATGCGCTCAGCAGGCCTGAATGCCTTGGGGGGGGGGACCCAAGTATAGTAAATTGCTGCTGCACTGCTCCTGTTCCTGTTGCTGCCCACTTTCAGTTCCCATAGTATTCGCTCTGGCAAAACCTCACTGAAGCCTATGGGCCTCTCACTGTTGTTCTTGCCATGTGGTATTTGCTGAAGCCATTGATGAAGAGATGGGGTGGTCAGGCGAAAACAGTCTCACCGTCTTTGCTGCCATGCATTAGCCCCCACTGCAGTAGCTATTGAAGAGGTAGGCAAAATTATGAGTGGTCTTTCCATCCTTGCTGTAGCCATCGAAGAGGTACATTGTTGTTCGTGTTTCATGTCTCCAATGCGTTGATGAGTTTAGTCAGTCTTATTCTTCATGATGCAAGAAACTTTGCAGAAGAGTGGAATTTATGGCAAGACATATAACGTACACGGCGGCTCAAGCTTCTGTGGGACTCGCCAGGGCCGTAGCCGCCGGTGCGGTTGGTGCGGTTTCAACCGCACCACTTTTGAGGGTTCCTAAAAAAATTTTTTAACAATAGCTCTAGTATTTTGTCAAGTATTTTGTCAAAGACTAGTCTCGTTCCCAGACCCTTTCGGGAGGGTCTGGGAACGAGACTAGTCAAAGACTTGGCGCAATTGCGCTTACGCGGCGCGCACGGCAGACGTTGCAGCCGGCCACCGCTTGATAATCGATACGAAGATGGCTGCGAAAAGCTTGAAGTTGAAGTCACTTCCTAGTCTTCCTGATGAGCCCCATCATCCCAAGAACTTACGAATTTCCCAAACAAACGTTTGGTAAGGCCAAACCTGTGCTGTGCTCCGCGCAAAGCCAGTGGTTTACTAGCTGGCCGTCCCTGCTGCATTGCTCTAGCTAGCAAGCACTGTGGCCACAGTTGCAGATCTAGCTATATAGACCCCGGTCGCCACATTCATACCCAAGAATTGCATCAGAAACCACCTCAGAAGGCCAGAAATCCCAAAATTTTCCTGGGGGTGGACCCCCACACCCCCCTACAGCAGCGCGCTACGCACGCATTTTTCGCCGCGCCCATAAGCCAACACTGCTGTTCAACCTCACCACTTCAGATCTCATGGCTACGGCCCTGACTTGCTCAGGCTCACCACAGAAACCAGCATTAGTTCATTATCACTTAATTCCTATGATGTTATCCTTTATGTGTGTATGGCAGGAAATGCATGCGTTTTCCCTCACAAAATGTTGCTATGACATCAAATCCACTTGCATATTACACAGGTAATAATGATACGCTACATCAAACCCAGCACTATGCACGGAAGAATCTACATTCCACACGGCATAGCAATCTCATGAGCAGTTTCCAGTGGAGGAAGTTATCGTACACAGCTACTATGGCATCAAATCCACTCACATTACATGCAGCTGCTTCCAATAACAAACCCAGCACTATCACGGAAGAGTCCACTGTCACTTTGCCTACCATAGCAATCTAATGAGCAGTTTCCAGCGGAGAGCTCACAAAGAAAGTTGCTGTGCATCGGGGATTACATGCTAAATTTTTTCGCAAACTTAAAGCATTCACAATTTTTTTCATGACCTTGCGTTACTTGACGTGCTTTCATTCACACGCCAAACCAGCTTCTTGGTTGAAAGTAGTGACAGAGAGCCATGAGTTGGACATGGCCAGTCCACATGCTCATACAATCATTTCGTTATCCGTTACCGTAATTTATTCCTTGCCCTTTTAACATTAACTTTCGGGTAATGGTTTTTTTTGAGGCAATTGTGAAATTGTAACAAAAATTTCCCGATGTACGGTACTTTCTCTGCCCATTCATTCCATGCATACTCCAGAACCAGCCAACAGCAACAACTCCAACATTATTTGATGAATGGTTATTCGAATTCACCAGAGCAATTCAATTACACGCTCATATGCAAACATTTTGATCCATAAGCAGACAGAAATGTTTGCAAATAGCCTGTAAAGTGGAGGAAATGTTTCCATACAATCTGTGAAGCGCTATGGCAGTAATGCTCCAATACCCAACTATCTGATTACTTGAGACACCGCAGCAACCTCTACACAACGTCCAGACTTGTACACCATAATAGAAACAGCACAGTGTGCCTTGATGCCACGCAGTAATGTTGACTAGATGGCTAGTGTTCAAGCACGCACGGGTTCTGTTCAATGCCAGGATCACGGTGCTGACACAAACCACCTCCATGAGGTGGAGCAGTATACAAATTCTTAGTTTTGGTACCAGACCATCAAGGGAGCAAATTCTATACATAATACACGCAGGAGAACTGCAGGCATCAATCAGAGTCACACTCACTTCCTCCCTCTTCCTATGCAGTCTTGGGAGCATCAAGCCACACGAAGCTGTACTATGAAATTATACCACTAGTCATTCCCAGGAAACCTCATTCCCAGGCCAGCCTGGGAATGAGGTTAATGCCTCACCGGAAGAAGAGGTTTCTTTCGGTTGCTTCTTGGGAGACTTTGTAAACCAGTTCAGCAGCGTGTTTTGTTTGCTGGAGATCTGTTTGCTGAGGGTTGAGGGGGAAGAGAGAGGGAAGGGGGAGGATTAGTTTAGTCAGGTAGTAGGTGAGGTGTTCAGCACAGTTTTGTCATGCAATATGATGTTTGGTAACCATGTTCCCAGGCTCCACCTCAGCTTTGTCACATACAGTACTAAACACGACAAAAGCTGGGGAGGAGCCCAACCCTCCTCCACTCCGCCTTCAGATTATCCAGCTTGGTTGATCTCCACTCTACCCTCAGACTATCTACCTGGGGTCGATCTCCGCAATGCACTCCGGAGTCTTATGCCTCACGTTGTTCACGACCGTTGAGACAGGGTGCCACTTCAGCACGACAGACGGTTCCAGCAGCTTGGCCACCTCACGTGTGGAGAGGGAGGGGTCCAACCATGTCCGAACGGCGTCATCTCCATCCAAGATGGCTGGCATTCGGTCGTGGATGTGACCGAACTTGGGATGAGCATCCACTGTGATCACTGTGTAGGTGAAGAGGGGCTCGTCCTGGGAGGGGTAGAAGCAAGGGGGCATATTAGTTAGTGGTAGTGGGGGGGGGGGGGGGGGGGGGGGGGATAGTAGGGAAAGAAGCAGCTGACAATGACCACTTCCTTAGAACAACTTGCTGTCTGTAGTTGACCTTCACACTTCTTTGTCCTGTGTCTTGTTTGGGTTTCCGTTCTGCACTTGCTGCTACACATCTACTCATACCACACTTCCCCCACTCCCTGTACCGATACCGATAGGGTCCCTTGAATGGAACAGTCTGTGTATGATGAAGTACCAGCCAGCCTGTGCACAAACTACAATAGACTCACAGCTGATAATCACACGGTACAAAGTCACTCACATTGGGGCCCCGTCTCCAAACATCAAACAGCCCGGCCATGGTAAGCATCCGATCAGAGACACCTGGGCTCCCCCCACCACCCGCTGCAGTGTCAGTCTTCTTTGCCTCACCCACTGCAATAGGATGTGAGAATCAAACACCCACACACAATACACAGACTACCCACCCACCCATACACACACAGCAGTGACAAACAGCTACAACCCACATCTCTCCTCTTCTTCCTCCTCCTCATCCTCCCCTCCACACTCTGCTAGCTCCTGCATCTCCGCAGTGGGGGCATGGTCAGCGAAGTAGATAAAGTATGGCTGCTTGTGGCTGTTCTTGCGATCCCACTCGAAAAACCTGCAATGATCAGTACATTCTTGTGCATAGAATCCCATAGAATAAATGCTCCCACAAACATAACACTGTTACACTTCTCGTCATTTTGTTCCGCGTATCAAACCTCACAACACTGACAGGTCAGCAATGCTCATATTGCTGCCACTCGGAATATTTCTTCCCCCCCTCCTCCCCATCCCTTCCACTTCCACTCTCTCCCTCTCCCCCCTCCTCCCCCAAATGAGACTGACCCATCAGCCAGGACCACGCATCTCTGCCTCCTCTGAATGGCAGTCCTGAAAGAGGCCTTCTCCATCATCCCGTCTGAGCGGCAGTTGTTGAGCAGGGTGGGGAACGTTCCGGGTTCCCCCTTGTGCCAACTGGGGACGAGACCCCACTTCATGGTCTGGATCACCCTCTCGTGTGTATCTTCCTCCTGTTTGAGAGTGTCTTCCATTTCTTTCTTAATATGGGCATGGCAACCAGAGAGAAGTACTGGGCTGTGGAGCGTGGGGGATAAGAAATTGGAATGGTGATACTAGCAGGGTAGATATCGATTATCACAGTAATGACATTTCCAAGTTTGCTAGAGTAAAGAATCGATTATCGGACACTTTATTATCAAGGCAACACTACTTCAAGACTTTCACCAACCAGGATACACTAACACAATGCGTTGAGACTACCATCCGTGTGCTTTAATACAAAGCAAACCACATTTTCGTAGACCTAGAAGTTTTTGTGGTATGGCTTTGAATATGTTGGGCTCCGAAACCTCGTTCATCAGCACTTGGCAACTTTGGACTCCTGCGCGTCTGCTACATGAAAGGCAGGATGATCACAGCAGCTAGTTGCCCAGATCCACACCTATAAATGCTATATAACTATATACCTAGCTGACAGTTAAACCCTGACTTCTGAACAATAGAACCAACCCCCAATACCATCTTCACTCAGTGACCATTCTCTGACCAGCATAAAATGCAAGTGGCGATAAAGCTCCGCCCACACACCTGCGAGCATCACTTGGAGAAACAGCGGAGGAGGCAGGACGCAACCTTGTAATGTAAGCAAAATCTTTAAACATAGGCTGTGCAATGTCCGTTTAGCTGGGGCACCATCAACAGATTTTTTCAGATAACAATCATAGTATACATAGTCAATAGAGTATCTACAGATTGGGTGCCTTGTTGTAGAAGACTGTGACGGCTGAGTATCTGCACTCAAGCATGGTAGCAATAGTTAACCACCTCATTTCACTACTGTCACTCACACCCAGCCTCCTCTGAACAAATAGCTTAGCAACTGTCAGTGATGTGGCTGGTTCACATCAGAGAATGTTACCGTCAAATATCGATCCTGTATATATGCAGCAGTCAGACTACTGCTATGAAGGCCGGAGGTCCTAGGAGCAGCCTATACCCTATGGGGGGTGATCAGTGTCAAAATGGGGGTAGCAATCTAGAGGGGGGTGATTTCAAGTTGAGAGGGGGTATGCTTCCCAAGTTGAGAGGGGGTATACTTTGCAATAGGGGGTGTACTTCGTGTTGAGAGGGGGTATACTTCAAGTTGAGAGGGGGTGTATGTCAAGTTGAGAGGGGGTGTACTTCAAGTTGAGAGGGGGTGTACTTTGCAATAGGGGGTGTACTTCGTGTTGAGAGGGGGTGTACTTTGCATTAGGGGGTGCACTTTGTGTTGAGAGGGGGTACACTTTGCAATAGGGGGTGCACTTCAAGTTGAGAGGGGGTACAATTCAGTAATATGGGGGTGCTTTTGTTTAATAGGGATGCGTTTATAAGTTAAGCATGTCACCTGATGTCCAGTGCGCATGCGTGATGATTAACCTTTGCGCCCGTGATGGTGGTCACAACTCTGAGAAGAATTGCTGAGGACTTTCCAGGATTATGACGACATTGAAGGTTTAGTTATTTGTCTAGAGCTTGTCTTACGGGAGCTGATAGCTCAAGAACACCTTGCTGGACTAGATGAGAATGAAGAGGCAGCATGTGAGTTGGTGAAGACGTCCCTTGGATACCTCAGGGTACTAGCAGATGACAATGAGATACAGCAGGATCAAGCACCACCTGTGGTATACACAGGGAGTGTTGGTCGTCCCAAGTTTGAAATAACTCGTGAACAGATTAACTTCCTTGTGGAGAGTGGCTTCACTGTTAGTAACCATTTGCAAGTGCATACCTTATTAACTTGTGGTTGCCATCCATATGCCACAGAGAATGAGGTGAAGGTACTTGGTACCTTCGGCGATTGACAGCTTGAAGATGTCACATGATGCTGCCTTCAGGATCGACTCGTCTTTGAGAGTTCTCACTCGTCACTGCTGGATTCGGAATCCATGAGAGGTCAAATTACCTTGTAGCTACTTGTTTCCACACATGGGAAAACACTGCTTTATCTCTTGTACAAAGTCATCCAACTCACTAACTGTAATAGACGAGTATTGAGCGCCTATGGATAACCCAAAGTAAACCATTCTTCTCACAGTACTGAGAGACACACCAATCAGTGATGCTATTTGGGGACCAGTGAAGCCACTCTCCACAAGGAAGTTAATCTGTTCATGAGTTATTTCAAACTTGGGACGACCAACACTCCCTGTGTATACCATAGGTGGTGCTTGATCCTGCTGTATCTCATTGTCATCTACTAGTACCCTGAGGTATCCAAGGGACGTCTTCACCAACTCACATGCTGCCTCTTCATTCTCATCTAGTCCAGCAAGGTGTTCTTGAGCTATCAGCTCCCGTAAGACAAGCTCTAGACAAATAACTAAACCTTCAATGTCGTCATAATCCTGGAAAGTCCTCAGCAATTCTTCTCAGAGTTGTGACCACCATCACGGGCGCAAAGGTTAATCATCACGCATGCGCACTGGACATCAGGTGACATGCTTAACTTATAAACGCATCCCTATTAAACAAGAGCACCCCCATATTACTGAATTGTACCCCCTCTCAACTTGAAGTGCACCCCCTATTGCAAAGTGTACCCCCTCTCAACACAAAGTGCACCCCCTAATGCAAAGTACACCCCCTCTCAACACGAAGTACACCCCCTATTGCAAAGTATAACCCCCTCTCAACTTGAAACATACCCCCTCTCAACTTGAAATCACCCCCCTCTAGATTGCTACCCCCATTTTGACACTGATCACCCCCCATATATACCCTAGTGTTTGAACTATATACATGATTGTTAGTGATCCATCAAGATATTTCATCAATCAACCAGCTCTATGCATCCAGTGTGAGCTCAGTGGCTGCCACGGTAGAGTTCAAACTGATTCTGTAGCTACGTACTGATCTTCCTTACCCAGACCACCTTGCACAGCAGTGATCTGGCTTTATCTGACTGTGCGGAAGCACATCCAGTAACTCCTCACGTGTTGCTCTGAGGGCTGATGTTGTAAGAAGGGTAGTACTTCTGTGAAGAGCAAGACACCCATTTTGGTTTCACTGCTTTCTTGCTGCCTCTCGGTCGGTAGGCACAAGCATGCCGTACTGCACGTCGGTCACGATGGCTATACGAAGCAAGCAATAACATGTGTTTACTTTGTTTATCAGACTATGACAATTTGACAAAGCTTACCACGCACTCCTACCACACATGGTTGCCTTCTCCCGCGCCATGGCGCCAGCCGCCACTGCGCATGCGTCCACGATCCAGCTTCGTTCCCAAACGGCTTGAGATTCGGAAGGCTGCACCACACACGTTAATTACCCATCTCGCTGCCGCGCCCATGCCCAGTGATTAGTCTCGGCTGGCCCGCGAGACTACCCAGTGATTGACTAGACTCGACACTTGAGTTTCAAGGTAATCAGTCGTGCACGGCGCAGAGAATAGAGGGGTTTGCATTTTGCATGATAAAGGTACTAGCTAGTAACAATCTCAGTATCTCCAAAAGTCTTGCCCTTGTACGAAAGTCATCTCCACCTTGTGTGTTTATCAAATCATGGATTACGTAGTCTTAATTATCCATGATCAAATTATCTATGGTTACATTGGGGACCCCATATTTGAGGATTTCCCACCCCCAAGTATACATAGAAACAGGGAGCTCTGCATAAATTTAGAGACCCCCACACGTGTGCACGTGTAGAGACTTCTAGTTATGCCACAAATGATTGGCTAGATACGTATGACCAAGGGGTGACACTCCCATACATGCTGTAGTCAGAGCTGCGACCGGGCTTATCAGTGAATCTTGACCCCGTATACTAAGGAAAGGCTGCAGTCGCTACGCATTCTTCCGTATACTATCAGCGGTCAACGGCTGAAATACAGCGCAGTCAAACGGTCAAGAGTCTTTTTTTGCGATGCGGTCACGTGGTCAAGCAGCAAAAATGACGGTCAAGATTTCTTGACCCCGGTCGCAGCTCTGACTACGGCGTCAATGGGAGTGTCACCCCCTTGTATGATGCTTCAAGCTTAGTATAAAAATAACTTGCCAGCAAAATGAGGCATTCTCAGCAGATGGAGACTGCAGTGAAGGAAGATCAGGAGAGTCTCATGGTTGCAGCCATTGTCCAACAGAAAACTGGCGGTACTCTGCGGACTTCCTAGTAATGTGTTTGCATAATTATCATGCAGAATAAAGGGTGTGATGTTTGGAACCGATGCACCAACATGTAGTTCACTGTAGCAGTTGCAGCCTTTCCCCCATTCCGGGCATTGTGAAGAGGAAGAGCCACCTGTTCATTCCTCAAGTTGTGTAAACACTTGCTCTCTACCAGAATCTAATGCAATATAGTACTGGTTAATGTACAGTCTCGACGTGTTGAGTGAACAACGGGATTTATTGTACAAGGGGCTTATCGAGAGGCATACTGTGTGAACCAAAGTGCTGCTGTATTTGTCTCAAGACCCACGCTGAGTGAAACTTGTGGTACATTAACTGGTTTAGTGTCCTCAAGTTTCTAGTGGGCCCCCATAGCTACATAGTTTTGGGGATAGAGAGGTCCCATACCTATTATTACCATGATGTATGCATGCAGAAGAGCCTCGCGCAAAGCGAGCTAATACATGTATAGAGCTAAGTATGCATGGGCATTTTACCTGATAGCCTGGTAAGTATATTCATGAAGCAGCTACAAAACCGAATCAAATGATCCACTTACCTTTTATTTTAAGAGTTGATCAAGGGATGACAACAAACTCTGCAAGTATAATCAGTGGCTGGTTTTGTGATGATCGATAAAGATTACAGATAACATTGATAACATTGAGAGACAATATCATGCTTGACAAGTTATAGCATGGCAATGAGGGCTGTATCCCAATACCTGGCATGCAGCCCGCATTGCCATGCTATAACTGTTTATTGCATGCGCCTAGATATTGGCAATGCTCTGACATCACAGCTGTGCCATATGCCAGATATCGGCACCTTTGAACTTGTAGGGTATCATGTAATAAAGTGGAACACTGCAATATAAGTTGTCCTAATACAGTACCACAGCTATGCAGTGGACTTCATATGAACTCTTGACTTTGTGTACTTTGTATTACCTACGTGGGCGACATTTGTTTTCTCACTGTGTAAACACTGTAGTAGTGTAATAATGCCTGGAATAGCTTTGCACATGTGTAGCAGCTGTAGCTACCTACATCCACCACTGACTGGAGTTGCTCACTGCTGAGTAACCTCTTTTACCCGGTATATGTGCAAGCAGGTTAAGAAATTGCTTCTGTCGTCTGTCGTACAACCAATGTGCATGCTATTTAGAGGATTTGATCCATGACATTTTCAATCAAGTTTGTCGTTCCTAGCGTATTTGTTCCTTGTAGAGGTGAAAGCCTGTTCGGCATTTAGATTTTTGCCAGATAGTTAGAGAAAATATGAACATTATCAAATTAAATTAACAACGTTTTGTAACCTCTCTTTGTCTATGCATGGCCATGGGATGGGTGGCTTATTGTGTGAGTCTAATGCTTAGTAGTGCTTTGCTACCGTTTGTCCTCAGCCGTTACTTTCCTCATCATGTTCATCTATAATGTTGCATTTCCCTCTCTTAATAACAATGCTTTTACAACACCAAACTAAGAGTCAGAAACTGCAGTCTTATAGTAGCTATCTCTTGCCTGCTCTCTTTCTCCAATGCTTAGCTATTCTTCTGATCTTACAGTGTGGGGTATGTATTTTTGAACACCTCTAGTTATTAGTTTTTTATGACTCTGACAACTAGAATGAGTCAAATACCCTAGAGTTTAGCACACCAGATAAAATTATAGCAAAGGTTTGATTGCTGCTGTGAGAGAGTTGGCATGTTAACAGTTTACTGCCTAATCATAACCTAGTACCGGTACCCAATAATTGTAATGACACCATCAACAGCAATATTTCTATTCCAATTCAATTCACAGTTACAAAGAAAACCTTGAACACAACCAAAAAGCATCTAGAAAATTACAGTAGGGGCTGACGTCATAGCTCCATGAACACTGCAGCAAATTGAGCAGCTCAGGTCAAACATAACCATCACAACCATCAAACCTGTAGCCACTGTCCCACCATGACAGCGCAGGAATCTACACCTGATCAATTGGATCAACCCCCTGGAGAATTTAGTTCAGCTCCAACCCCTTCTGTCGAGGACAGGCTTTTTAGAGCCATAGAGGGTGGAGATGTGCGGGCCATCAGGCAGTTCATTTCAGAAGATGTGATCACTCCAGAATTACGACTGGGTCCTGATCAACTCACTCCTCTTCTTGTGGCCTGTCAACGTGGACAGAAGGAAGCAGTTCATCTCCTCCTTACTGAGTGTCATTACAACATTAAAAGTCGTAGTAGAACAGGCCAAACTCCACTCCACATTGCAGCTCAAAATGGACATGTTGAGATTGTGAAAATGTTGCATCAAAAGTGGAACCATAAAACAGAAACTCCCCAACCACAGACAGCTGAAACTCCCCAACCGCAGACAGCTGAAACTCCCCAACCGCAGACAGCTGAAACTCCCCAACCGCAGACAGCTGAAACTCCCCAATCGCAGACAGCTGAAACTCCCCAACCGCAGACAGCTGAAACTCCCCAACCGCAGACAGCTGAAACTCCCCAACCGCAGACAGCTGAAACTCCCCAACTGCAAACAGCTGAAACTCCCCGACCGCCGACAGCTGAAACTCCGCAACCAACCACAGCTGAACATTTACCCTCTGTCCAGTTTGGTTTGGCGGTCAACAACAGTGGAGACACTCCACTTCATCTTGCTGCTTCTCATAACCACCTGCCAGTGGTCCAATACCTTCTTCACGAGGCCAATTGCAGCCCACGCCTCACTGATTACGAAGGCCAGAGTGCTCTTCACTTGGCTGCTAAGCATGGGTACATGGATGTTCTAAAGGTGCTAATTGATGCTGTCAAAAAGGAAAAAGAGACATTTTGTCATGCGATTGTCCCAGCTAATTATAAGCCAGACTACCTCGGCCCCCCTGAGGTTCCAGATTGGAGTGCCCCCTTGTCTATCATCATAGCTACTGGAGATGAAGGTGGAGATACTCCACTTCACCTTGCCGTTACCCACAACCACCAGCCAGTAGTTCAATACCTCCTTTGTGAGGTGAAGTGCAGCCCACACGTGACTAACAGCAAAGGTCAGAATGCTCTTCACTTGGCTGCAAAACATGGCCATGTACATCTTCTAACGATGCTAGTTGATGCTCTTAAAGATGATGGAGAACAGCACGACGCTGCTATGAAGAGTATAAAGCATCTTGCTTCACCTGGAGATTCTTCGTTCCCCAAACCTGCAGTATCACCTGTTGGGTCACCTGAAAGCCCAGTCTCCCCCAGCGTTAACACTGCAGCAATGGCTCAGGAAAGTTGTATGGGAAATTGTGATGCTAGTTCAAGTACGCCAAAGCTCTCTACGGACCACTATGCCAGTGTGTCTTCTCAAGATAACAGTGGAAACACTCCACTTCATCTTGCTGCTACTCACAACCACCAGCCAGTAGTCCAATACCTCCTTTGTGAGGTGAAATGTAGCCCGCATGCCACAAATAGTGATGGCCAGAATGTCTTTCACTTGGCTGCCAAGCATGGCCATTTCAGCATCCTAAAGGTGCTAGTTGAAGCTATTGGAGATGATGGAGAACAGCACCAAGCTGCTAACAAGAATGAAACTGAACCCAGACAAACAAACTCTGAATTACAGAACTCTCTGCTCCCAGAGGATGCTTATCCCACCATCACATCCTCTGGAGATAACAATGGAAACACTCCACTCCACCTTGCTGCTGCTCACGGCCACCAACATATAGTCCATTACCTCGTTCATGAGGCACACTGCAACCCACACCTCACTAATGGTGAAGGCCAGATTGCCCTTCACTTGGCTGCTAAACAAGGCCACATTGCTTTGGTGAAGTACCTGATCCAGGAGGAAAACTGTGCTCTCATGCCCATGGATGATCTTGGTCAAACACCTCTCTACCTAGCTGCAGGAAATGGACAGTTAGATGTAGTGAAGTATTTCGCCCTTGAAAAGCAATGTGATGTTAGTTTTGCAACTGTGAGGAAAGAAACATGCACGGTTGCATCTTCTTCCGGTCGTACACCGCTTCACATTGCTAGCCGAAACGGTCACATGAACGTTGTTAGATTCCTAGTGGAACAACTGTATTGTACAGATGAGGATGGTACGTCACCACTTCATCTAGCTTGCCAACAAGGCCACACGGAGATTGTTAAGTATTTCATTGAAGATCAGCAGGTAAGCCCGGCTAGCAGTCGACTAGATGGGTGTACTCCACTTCACTTGGCTGCTCTAGGTGGTCATATTGAGGTTGTAAGGTACCTGGTGGAGAGGAAGAACTGCAATCCAATCTGCACCGACAAATATGGCAATACCCCACTTTTCTGGGCCGAACTTGGAGGTAGCTTGGATGTCATCGAATACCTCAACCTAGTTGGGAAGGAAAGCAGTACCAAGGCAGATCACAAGGATAAAACACATCCTCTTTGCAATGCCAACCGGGGTATCCTTAAATACTTGATCCAAGAAGATTTCTCACCACCAGATGGCAAAGGTGTCAGTCCGCTTCACATAGCATCCAGAAATGGTCACCAAGACTTGGTTGAATATCTTGTGAACAAAAGGAAGTGTGACCCATCGTGTAAAGACAAGGATGGAAATACCCCACTTCACAATGCTGCACTGGGAGGAAACTTGAATACTGTCAGATACTTTATAGGTGAGAAGCAATGCCGTCCAATGGTGAAAGGCCACTCGGGTAAAACTGCTCTTCATTTTGCAAGCCAGGAAGGCTACCTGAATATTGTGAAGTATTTAGTTGATGAACACCGAGTAGATCCTTCGTATCCAGACAACAGAGGTGCTACTCCACTTCACATGGCCTCCAAGAATGATCACCTAGAGATCGTCAGATACCTTGTTGAAGAAAAGAAATGCAGCCCAATGTACAGAAACAAGGAAGGAGACACTCCACTTCACTATGCAGCATCAGAAGGAAGCATGTCTGTGCTTAAATACTTCATTACAGAGAAGAACTGTAATGCAATGGAAGGAGGAAACGATGGTGAAACACCACTATATAAAGCAAGTAGCAATGGCCGTCTGAGTGTTGTCAAGTACCTAATTGATGAAGAACAAGCAGACCCTTTTGTATCAGAAGATGATGGCTTTACTCCACTTCATGTAGCATCTATAAATGGCCACCTGAATGTTGTAAAATATCTGGTTGAGGGGAAACAATGTGACCCATTGCTCATAAGTTTACAAGTGACCCCTGAACATCTTCAGTTTGCAGTAGATGTTGTAGAAGGAAAAATGAGAATTACCCTTAAAGAGTTTGTTCTAAAACGTCCTAGAACACCACTTCATTGTGCAAGTGCGAACCATCAGCTGCCTATAGCAAAATACCTCATTGACAACCTTCAGATCAACCCTTCATATCCTGATGAAGATGGAGCTACTCCGCTCCACATGGCATCTGCCACTGGACACACAGAAATGGTCAAGTACCTAGTGGAGGAAAAACAATGTGATCCAATGCTCAGAAACAAGAAGGGCAATACCTCACTGAACATGGCTGCAGCTCATGGAAACGTAAGTATATTTAAATATTTGGTTGACCAGAAGCACTGCAATCCAATGGAGGGAGGATGGAAAGGTAGGACACCACTTCATGACGCAAGCCAAGAAGGCCATCTCCATGTAGTGATATACTTGGTTGAAGAAGGACTATTTAATCCCTCAACACCAGATGATGAAGGTATAACTCCTCTTCATTTAGCATCTGCCCAAGGACACTTAGAAATAGTAAAGTTTTTTGTTGAACAGAAGCAGTGTAAGCCATTGAACTATCAGGACAGTAATGGTAAAACCCCTGTTGACCGGGCAGTACTTGCAGGAAGCTGGAGAGTGGTTTTGTATTTTGCTGTCCATAAATATTGCAATCCTTCACAGAAAGATCAGAAGGGTCGTACTGCTCTTCACTACTTCAGCATGGAAGGTTGTTTGGATTCAGTGAAACAATTAGTTGATGAACTTAAAGCCAATCCTTCATGTCCAGACAACGATGGTATCACTCCGCTTCACCTGGCATCTGCTAATGGACATCTAGCCATAGTGAAGTACTTTCTGGAAGAGAAGTCGTGTGACCTGTTATATAGAGACAGTGATGGAGACGCTGCACTCTCATTTGCCACATATGGAGGCAGCTTGGATGTAGTGAAGTACCTAATCTCTGAGAAGAAGTGTAATCCCACTGAGAAGAACAACAAAGGGGGAACTCCTCTTCATTATGCATGCATGAATGGCCACATGAGTGTGGTGAAGTACTTTGTCGATGAACTAAAAGTCAGTCCAATGAGTAAAGACAATAATGACATCACACTTCTTCACCTCGCTGCTCGTAAAGGCAACCAGGAAGTTGTCAGTTATCTTGTGAAGAAAGCTAATTGTGATCCTTTGTATTGTGATGGGATAGGCCTGACGCCTCATAAATTGGCTGCAATGAATGGCCAGTGGGATGTTGTGCTATTCTTTGCTAGAGAAAGAAAGTGTGATCCCCTTGTTAGTGATTCAGAGGGCAGAACAATCCTGCACCATTTCACTGGTGCAGGTAAATTGGAAACTGTAAAGCAGATTGTAGATGAACTCCAAGCAGACCCTTCCACTCCAGACAATGAAGGAAATGTCCCACTTCATGTTGCGTCAGTGAAAGGAAACCTCGATATCATAAAGTATCTTGTGGAGGAAAAGCAGTGTGACCCAATCATCAGGAAGAAAAATGGCAACACATCTTTGAATCTTGCCACACTCAATGGGCATCTAAACATTCTCCAGTATTTTGTCCACGAAAGACACTGCAACCCAACAGAAGGAGGGTGGCGAGGCAAAACTCCCCTGCACGATGCTAGCCAGGAAGGCCACCTAAATATAGTAAGGTATCTGGTTGAAGAGGAAGGGGTAGAACCGTCATGTACCGATGCTGAGAACAGTACGCCTCTTCACTCTGCCTCTTACAATGGTCACCTACAAGTTGTCCAATACCTCATTCAGAAGCACTGCCATCCAATGCAGGAAGACAAGGATGGAAACACCCCACTGAAGAAGGCTGCATCTCGAAAGCAATGGGGGGTGGTTATGTACTTCGTTACAGGCGGATACTGTACTTCAAATGAAAGAGGTGAGGGTGTGAGGATGTTCCGCCAAGCTTGCTCAGATGGTCGTTTGGATGTAATGAACTGCTTAGTTCAAAAATTGCAAGTTGATCCTTCTATTCCAAATGATGATGGTATCACACCACTTCACATAGCTTCAACCAAGGGTCACCTCAGTATGGTCAAGTACCTTGTAGAATGCAAATGTAGCCCATTGTGCAAAGAAAAAGATGGCAACACTCCCATGAATTACGCTGCACTTGGAGGTCACCTAAATGTACTTCACTACTTCATTACCGAAAAGAAGTGCAGTCCAACAACCAAGGGATGGCATGGCAGGACAGTCCTTCATGATGCAAGCCAGAGAGGCCATCTTCATGTTGTGAAATACCTAGCAGACATGCAACCAGTTGATCCCTCATGTAAAGATAATAATGGTCTGACTCCTCTTCACACAGCTTGTAGCGGAGGTCACATGGGTGTAGTGAAGTACCTAGTGAGTCAAAAGTACTGTGACCCTAGCATCTCACAACCCCAAGTTCCATCTCCTATTGAGTTGGCATTTGTAAGTGGGAATATAGAGATTGCTGTGTACCTAGTTGGCAAGTGTACAGTGGCTCCCAGCAGCAATGAGCTGCTCAAAGCTGCTTTGAAACTATTCCCAGTACTGTCACCTTCTGTAAAGGTCTATATAATTGGCTATCGTTCATCTGGAAAATCGACTCTAACAAAAGCTCTTCAAGATGAAGATTCACAATTCACAGGCAGATTCTTAAATGTGAGTGGTGTGACTGCTGGAACTGCCGGTATCGATCCAGTCCAGTTCAACAGCAAATGGTGTGGCAAGATCACTCTGTATGATTTTGCTGGCCACAAAGAATACTATGGCAGCCATGAAGCCCTGTTTGAAAGCACATCCCATCCAGTATTTTTGATTGCTGTTGACCTCAGATTGGCAGATGAAGAAATATTGAAAACTCTCAAGTACTGGATCTCACTTGCTTCAAAAGGTGTGACTTGCGCCCAGTCCCAAGCCGACATCATTCTTGTAGGTAGTCATGCGGATGTGCTGAAGACAAAGGAACTCAAAGCCAAACGTGTTCTACTTGCTGAGTTTGTGAGAACTTCACGAGAGTTAAATTTTGAAAATGTGGAATGTGTTGGTTGGGCAGAATTGGACTGTCGCAAGTCTGCATCTGATGGAATGTCCAAACTACGCCAGCTGCTTGAGCAGAGTTGCAGATTGGCACGGTTCCGAGCTGACTACAACAACACCAATGCCATACTTCTATTGAAATTTCTAACTGAGAGATATATAGGTAGAAGGAAAGCTTGCACATTCAGTCAACTTTTTGATGCACTTCTTCACGAAGAAATGGAAGTTTTCAACACTCTGAAACACCCTCTTCGACTCTGTGAAGCATGTGAAAGCCTGAACACGAGTGGAGACATCGTTTTCCTGAAAAACCAGGAGAATATGGAAGATAGTTGGATCGTCCTGGAAAAGGAACACATTCTCTCCGAAGTTCAAGGGATCCTCAAGGCCATCAAGTCTCTAACCAGTACAGGTCTAGTCACTTGGTCACTTCTGCATACCAAGACAGAGGAACCATCCCTTGTGGTTGAGTACATGCTCAAGATGGAATTCTGCTCAGAAATTAATCGCCATTCCTTCAAACAAATTAAGGGAGCTATTGAACCAAAGAAAGGTGAAAGGTATTTCTTTTTTCCAGATCTCACAATGGAGAAAAGACCCAAAGATGTGTGGCAACATTATGATCAGCTCACCTATTCATTTGGATGGATACTCAAGTGTTCACAAACTGATTGTACAAACTTCTTCACTCCACGATTCCTCCAAGTCCTCCTAGTTCGTCTAACCTGCCGATTTGCCCTAACTCCTCGCCCTGACTCACCAACCGGTGTTGTTGATTCTTCTCCAGGCTGCAGGATATGGATGAATGGAATCAGCTGGAAAGATACTATGTTAATGGTTGAGGTATTAGTGGAAGTTATTCAGCAAAATAGTGCTGTGGTTGTGCTTTTGAAATGTCAGCAGGAGGCTACGGAAGAAATGGAATACTTCAAACTTCGCTCCTCCCTTATTCAGGAAGTACGTTCCGTAAAAAGCAAACATTGCCCCTCTCTTGAGACCACTGAGTCTCTCATTCTGCCTGACCACATCCAGCAGTACCCACTGCAATCGTTCCCAGAATTGCCCATTTCTGCTGTTGCCAAAGCCATTGCTACGAAACACAGAGGAATTATCCATCCAGACACAAGAAATTTCCTATTGCTAAAGGAATTGCTTCTATTTGATCCGTTTGAAAACTTTGGAGTAGCTTTGCTTCAGAAGCTATCATCGTATTATCAGAAGTCTCGTGAAGTTAAGGTCCAAGAGAGCGTTCTCGACACGCTATCCATTGCTGCAGTGGAAGCCTGGCAAAAGCTTGCAGTGATTCTACAAGTTGGCCCAGACATTATTTCAAAGGTCCAGATTGACCCTACGAAGACTGAGATTGAAAAGTGCCGAAGCATTTTGGATCATTGGTCATCATCAAGAAAGAATACCTATTCAGACCTGTGCAAGCAGCTGAGCAGCTACAGCATATTTTCTGGAATGGTATGGATGATCATTTCCCGTATTTATCTGCTAATAGTGTATGCTTATACTAGCTAATGGAATAGCCTATAGGTTAGTGATGCTGGGTGTATGGAATAGCCTATAGGTTAGTGATGCTGGGTGTATGGAATAGCCTATAGGTTAGTGATGCTGGATGTATGGAATAGCCTATAGGTTAGTGATGCTGGGTGTATGGAATAGCCTATAGGTTAGTGATGCTGGGTGTATGGAATAGCCTATAGGTTAGTGATGTTGGGTGTATGGAATAGCCTATAGGTTAGTGATGTTGGGTGTATGGAATAGCCTATAGGTTAGTGATGCTGGGTGTATGTAATAGCCTATAGGTTAGTGATGCTGGGTGTATGGAATAGCCTATAGGTTAGTGATGCTGGGTGTATGGAATAGCCTATAGGTTAATGATGCTGGGTGTATGGAATAGCCTATAGGTTAGTGATGCTGGGTGTATGGAATAGCCTATAGGTTAGCGATGCTGGGTGTATGGAATAGCCTATAGGTTAGTGATGCTGGGTGTATGGAATAGCCTATAGGTTAATGATGTTTGGTGTATGGAATAGCCTAAGCGGCAGTATTGCTTGGCAATGTTGGCATGAATCTGGCTAATGTAGTACCGGTAGAATCAAGGAGCACATTCAGGCACACAAATCTGTGAATTGCACTACCTAGCTATACTTATGCTGATATGGCATCTTGTGTGTTGTGACCTACATAATAACTATGAACATCTGTAAATTATTTGGTAGCTAGTATAAGTTATACGTATAACTCACATCTGTCATTATCAACCATCTGACTACTACTTCTGGTCACCTGGCTCATTAGATAGCTAGTTGGTTGAACCAGCATGATGACTTAACTCAGAGGAATGCTCTGCACATAGAATGGTATGAATACTGAGAGCACAAAGTTTGAATACTGCATGCATATTTATCTCAACAACGTTTACATTTTTGTCTCTTCAGGAGTGTTTTCCAGATGCTGCCAGTACTCATGACCGTGACCAGAGTTTTGCTTCAATGTCCATGTCTGTAACGTCTGCAGGAGCATTCGCAGCAATGCTTCAGTGAGGTAATATCACTAGTTGCAGAAAGTTTAAAAAGTGCATGGAATTTGGGGATCTATCCATATAAGCTATGCATGCTAACTAGTATCTATATACCCTAGCCCCAGTTTCTTGTAAGGTCACAACCACTAGCTACAATTATAGGGTAGGGCCACGGAGTAGCTACTTGGCTAAGCTATAGTGTGGCACCAACTTATCCAAATCTATGGCACCCTATAGAAAAACAGTAGCTCAGAACTGAAATGTGTACTTGGTACACCACAGGGCCGTCGGAAGCAGTTGCAGAGTGGTCAGGCTAGGGTTGGTGTATGTTGCGGCGCGAAGCGCTGTGGAATTTTTTGTGCGCATTTAGGGGGGTCTGGGGGCATGCCTCCCCTGGAAGATTTCCACCTTCTGAGGTGCCATTTCAGAGTACATGTATATATATAGAACGAACGCTGTAAACGCAAACGATCACTTCGGAAAGGTCAGGGAACGAGGTTGGTGAGGGACAGCCATGATCCGATGTTGCTGCACAAGGTACGCATAATAGGTTTTTTTAAGCCCCAAAAAGTGGTCCGGCCATGGCCGGACAAACCGGACTGGTTTCCGATGGCCCTGCACCATCAGGTCATTGCCATACCTCTCATTGCTTTAAAAGCTGCAAAAGTGTGTATAGTCCCTCTTTGGTACTTATGCATGCACGTGTATACATAGACTGTTGTGTATTTTTTCTTTTGCAGTAATCCTACACCAATACACCAGTAGCTATAGCAAGAAAACATTTCCAGATCTGTTTGTAATTAATTGCACCCATAGTGCTTGTATTTATAGTGTAGATTTTGCAGTGCATGACAAACTTGATTATGTATACTTGCTTGTACCCCTTGTACCGACTTTGATCGAATATTATAATGTGCCACCTTGTACTTAGTTACTGTTTTACCATTCTTTTATTAATAACCCTGTAGCTAGCTACATATTATTCCACTGAAAATTGACCAATTTTGTAGACTGATGAATGTTGTTGATGTCGTAATTTGTTTTTGAAATCAGCTCAAAAGAACCACGAGCTTAGTCACATTCACTATAGATGAACTTTGAACTTAAGCTCCACCCTTTGCAAGTGAACTGAAATGGCGTGGCTTGTTGTTGCAGCATCTCTTCTCACTTACGCGGACACTCTCAACAGCGGCTTCGTATTCGACGATCACAGAGGAATTTTGACCAACAATGACCTCGACCCGGAGAAAACATCTCTTTGGGATCGAGCTGTTCCAGAACGACTTTTGGGGCGGGTGCATGTCCAGAGTGGAGAGCCATCTTACCACCCCCTTACGGTGCTAACGTATCGTTACCTTAACTACTACTTCACCGAACTGCATCCGTTCAGTTATCACCTGCAAAGTCATTCTTGGGAGAAAGTCAAAGTGGCCAACGTTTGCAGCCTTCTTGTTCGCAGTTCACAGCTCAGTGACCATTCTTTGACCAGCATGTAATGCAAGTGGTAATAAAGCTCAGCCCACACACCTGCAACCGTTACTTGGAGAAACAGCTGAGGAGGCAGGACACAACCTTGTAATGTAAGCAAAATCTTTAAGCACAGGCTGTGCAATGTCCTTTTAGCTGGGGCACCATCACCAGATTTTTGAGATATTTACGATCATAGTATATAGTATATACAATAGTCATGCAATAGAGTATTTACAGATTGAGCGCGTGGTGTAGCAGACTGTGATGGCTGAGTATCTGCACTCAAGTATGGTAGCAATAGTTTACCACCTCATTTCACTACTGTCACACCCAGCCTCCTCTGAACAAATAGCTTAGCAACTGTCAGTGATGTGGCTGGTTCACATCAAAGAATGTTACTGATATCGATCCCATGTATATGCAGAAGCAAAATCAGACCACTGCTATAAGGCCGGGTGGTCCAGGGAGCAGCCTATACAATTGTGCTATACCCTAGTGTTTGAACTATATACATGATCGTTAGTGAACCATCAAGAATCAACCAGCTCTGTGCAATGATTCAGTGTGAGCTCAGTGGCTGCCATGGTAGTTAGAGTTCACATTGCTGCAAAATTCTGTAGCTAGCTACGTACTGGTCTTCTTTACCCAGACCACCTTGCACAGCAGTGATCTGGCTTTATCTGACTGTGCGGAAGCACATCCAGTAACTCCTCACGTGTTGCTCTGAGTACCCCCCCCCCCCCCCCCCCCCCCCCCCGCAGAAGGGTCTGGGAACCAAACTAGCTCTGCTGAGGGCTGATGTAACAGATCTATGTTGTAAGAAGGGTAGTACTTCTGTGAAGAGCAACACACCCATTTTTGGTTTCACTGCTTTTTTTAATTTTTTAAAATGAAACTGACCATCATCGGAACAAGGGTACAGTCGGTCCCAATAGCCAGAGGCTTGCTGCCTCTCGGCCGGTAGGCACAAGCATGCCGTACTGCAAGCAATACGAAGCAAGCAATTTAGCTATATGTGTTTACTTTGTTATCTGTAAATCCGAAGCTTATACCACGCACTCCTACCACACACGGTTGCCTTCTCTATGGCGCGCCGTTCTACGTTTTACCCGCGGAGACCACTGCGCATGCGTCCACGATCCAGCTTCATTCGATCGAATTCCCAAAACGCCCCGCCAGCATGTAGCAGCCCCATTAGGGCGGTTGCCACGTTAGGGCATCCGCTATGAATGCAATTAAAATCCGCCGCGCTCGTCCGGATGCTGCCCTAATCGGGCAAACCGACCGTCATAAGCGCCCTGCTAACATGGATAGGCACCAAGCATACATTGCATGTTGTACTACTTACCAAAGAGGATAAGCATCCTTGCTAGTACCACAGTTGAGCTCAGCATGCAATAATGATATATTCACATTCAGGCACCCTTAACCATGCAGGTGAGCACTATAGCTAAAGGAAACGTGCGCAACCTGCGTGCATGGTTGTGGTTATAGATATGAATGAATGAATTGAACTAGGCTGGATTGCAATGCACATTTTTTGCTCTGCCCTAATCGGGCACCCCCCTGCATCCAGCCTGGTCGACAGTACAACATGATATGGCTTGATATAAACTACCTCAGTCATGCTTGTCACACTCATAGGGTATGAAGTCTTGCAGCTGATTAACATTGCTAAAGGCTGTTGTCACCAAGTTGCACAGAAGGAACTTAGCTACTAATGCATTGTAATTGTTTTGTGTGAATGGGGTTTTGTTACTTTGTGTACTCAGTGACTCAGTGCATGATTCTTTGTGCAGTGATTCTTTGTGCAGTGATTCTTTGTGCAGTGATTCTTTGTGTAGTGATTCTTTGTGCAGTGATGCTTTGAGTATTGTTTTTTGTGTTATAGCACTGGCTAAGCTCTGTTCTATGGCTCAATCCTTTGTGTATTGTTAGGTTTGGCCTCGCCCTTGCATGAGACTATTGGTGTATGGTTGTATTGGGTGTGCTGTGTAAGATAGATTGAAAACTCAGTAGTCAGTTGCTTGGCTTTACAAAGAGCAAGCGGAAGACAGGATCAAAGACATGCACCGGCCCAATGGGTCAGCCTGTACAGCTATGGGAGCTAGGAAACTAGAGAAAACCTTTAGTGCCACATACTTTGTGAATGATGTACATGTGTACGACGACTTGTTCAAGAAACTTTGGACAAGTGTACGTACAGGTACATGCAAAGTGATGAAAACTCTAAGTGTTTCTGCACCTTCTCCAAAACTAGTCCGTACCTCGTACATAATGGAAAGGGTTAAGATGGATTTATTATTATGGCCCCAAAAGCCCTTTCTGTTCTGAAAGTGGTCACAACTATCGCCTTATCCTTTCAGTTATGGACTGTTTTAGTAAGTATTGCTGGTTGGTACCTCTCCAAACTAAACAGACAGTTGAGGTAGCCAATGGACTTTGTGCAATCTTTAAGCAGTTTGGTTGCCCACACATACTTCATTCTGATAATGGTGGGGAATTTGTGTCAAATGTCACACAAATTCTTTGCTCCCAATTAAACATTAAAGTGATTCATGGGAGGCCTTACCACCCTCAGTCACAAGGGCAAGTTGAGAACCTTAACAAAAGAGTGAAAAGAGCTCTGGTCTCGATGCTTTTGAAGTTCAAGAAAGATGATCAGGCTAAGATTTGGCCATCAATCTTGTGTGAAGTAGCACAGCTGCTGAACAATACATTTAATAATATTAAGGATATTCCATTCAGAGTATTCTTTGGTCGTGACTCTGGCCATTTTGGTTTGAAAGGTATTAATGATACTCTGCTGTGCATAGTGCATGTACAACTGGATAAAGAAATCTGATTGTTTTGTTGTCAGTTTGCAGAGTGTGCGATTTGCAAGGACAACTTGCAATTTAGTGGAGATGCTGATGTCCTCAGAAAATGGTTACTGCATGAGCTCATGACAAGGTTATATTGCATCCGACATAGATGGAACGTGATTGTAATTAAATGTATGTATGTGGCATTTCATATTAAAGCATCATCCATTTCAGCCCAAACTTGAGTGAATCGTTCAATAAAGGAAAAGGGTATATATATATATATGAAGAAGTTGTTGAAGAGTTCATGGAAGCCAGCACCACAGAGGTACACATAATTATGTGTTTCTGTAGGTTAGATTAATCAAAATAACCTGCTGATGAAATACTCTTCCAACCCTATTCCCACCAAACTAATTTTATGGGTTGCTCTATTCTTTAGTTTAACCATTCCAAACTTCAAGAATACATCACTCAACACCATTCAGGTTACCACCATAAACTTCATTTTAGTCAAACAGGATAAAATACTGAGTTGATGATACTTGTTCTTGTTTTGTCATTGCCATTCAGCTGATGATGCACCGGATGACGAACAAATATCAAGCTCTGAGTCAGAAGATGAACAAACTTTACCCCAGATTGGTACATTGCACATTAACTTTCTTTATAACTGTTGTCAGTAAGCAGTAACAATCTTATGTCCATTACTGTCCACAGATGAAGGTGACATACTTTTTCCGGACATCTGGCCAGAAAATGCCACAGAAAAGACATGATATTCTTAACCACACCAAAAAGTTCTTATATAAGGGCTGTGAAGAAATTTCTGTCTTCTTCTACTAATGGTATCCCAATCAGGTGAAGTACTGCTATCAGTTTGTTGTACCATTAACTTACAGTCCTTTGTTCAGTTACTGTACATTGTTCTTGATTCTCAGAGATGGAAACATTGAGAGGAGTAAAATACACGCAGCATTGAAAAATGCAGAAGTGAGTATTTTCCTGTGTATGATCAGTTATAGCAACACAAATCAAGTTTATAGAGACTTGTTACTATCATTGCTGCAGGGTCATCTAAGGGACGTGGCCTGTAACCCGCAAAGCTCCTCCTATTATACCAACCTTGCCAAGTGTAGTTCCAGGAGAGCGACCTGGTTGCCAATGGACACTTGGCCTCTGTCGAATCCAATTCTTACTATATAGGCCAAGAGGCATAATAAAATAAACCACACACACACATAAAGTTGGTTTTTTTGTTACAGGTTAATGAGGTATTGTACTTTCTTCGTGCTGGTCAAAAAGAGACCAGAAAGCACTCAATTTCTCCTACATTACTGTCATCTGAGGTGTTATGGCCTGAGGTAAATGCACCAGTATCCCTGTGTTTCGTAGCTGTGCATTAATACTGTTCATCTAATTGCATGTACACGTATGTACTCAGGCAATGGCTGCTACTGTACAGCAAAACAAAGCAAGTGAAACTGTGATTAAGAACAGAGACTAGTACTCAAGAATATGTAGTTGTATTGATTATTATTCTACACTGGATTACTTAGATGGTTTACCCTACATGTTTCACACAAAGATTATTAGTTTTAGTCTGGTATGTCTGGTCAGCTGCAGCCTGTATTATATTAAAGTCATGCTTTGTATTGATATTATAATTGTGAATGTTTCATTGATTTGGTTCACTTTTCCAGCCAGTGTATGTAAAGTACATGTTTTGTGCAAAGTTTAATTTACTCTCGTAATGACATTTCAACGTGCACAAGCAAACACATGGGGTTAGTAGCAACACTGCATGGAGGTTAGGAGTTAACAGTAGTAGTAAAAAGATGACTGTATAACGATTGTCAATTATAGATAGTGGTGATTCTGCAGCATGCTAAAAACTGTCTGCATGCAACCTGCAGTAGTTTCCATACCTCACTTGCCCTAATGTGGCAGACCTGGTTGAGGGTGCCCGATTAGGGCAGAACTAGAAATGTGCACTGCAATCCAGTTAATATCAAGCTACAACATTAACATTGACCAGGCTGTAGCAGTTTCCATATATACCTCACTTGCCCTAATGGGGCAGACCTGGCTGAGGGTGCCCGATTAGGGCAGAACTAGAAATGTGCACTGCAATCCAGTTAATATCAAGCTACAACATTAACATTGACCAGGCTGTAGCAGTTTCCATATATACCTCACTTGCCCTAATGGGGCAGACCTGGCTGAGGGTGCCCGATTAGGGCAGAACTAGAAATGTGCACTGCAATCCAGTTAACATCAAGCTACAACATTAACATTGACCAGGCTGTAGCAGTTTCCATACCTCACTTGCCCTAATGGGGCAGACCTGGCTGAGGGTGCCCGATTAGGGCAGACTCTAGAAATGTGCGCTGCAATCCAGCACTCATAGTTACCCACTATAAGCAGGTTTCCTTTCATATTGCTCACCTGGTTGAAGGTACCTGAATATTATGGATATAGTACACCATGCAATGCACGCTTGGCGCCTATCTATGTTAGCAGGGCGCTTATGACTGTCGGTTTGCCCGATTAGGGCAGCATCCGGACGAGCGCGGCGGATTTTAATTGCATTCATAACGGATGCCCTAACGCGGCAGCCGCCCTAATGGGGCTGCTACACCAGCACACCCTGCGAAATATTGCGCATGCTCAGTAACGGTTTTCGTTTTGCTGAATTTGCAAGATACATTGTATCAGCAAACCGTAGTCTCATAAACTCGTGATGTTTTCCCCGACATAACAATCTCGCTCCCGCGCCCAGTGATTGACTCCTGACACTTGAATTTCAAGGTAATCAGTGAATTAGGTCGTGCACGGTGCAGAGAATAGTGGGGTTTGCAATTTACATGATAAAGGTAGAGAAATGATCTCAGTACTTTCAAAAGTCCATGCCCCTGTATGAAAGTCATCTCCACCTTGTATGTTAGATAATTTTGGGGATTGAGGATTCCCCGTCCCCAAATATACATAGAAATAGGGAGCCCTGCATAATTATTATAAATTTAGAGACCTCCACACGTGTGCACATGTGTAGAGACGTCTAGTTGTGCCACAAATGATTGGCTAGATATAATGCTTCATAGCATAAAATACCTTACCAGTGAAATGAGACATTCTCAGCAGATGGAGACTGTGAAGGAAGATTCAGGAGAGTCTCATCGTTACAGCCATTGTCCAGCAGCAAACTGACATACTTCCTAGTAATGTGTTTGCATATCATGCTGAACAAAAAGGGGGAAGCAATGTGCCGATATCTTGTTCACTGCAGCAGTACGTGTGTAACTATGGGGGCCCATTAGAAACTTGAGAACACTAAACCAGCTATGTACTCAGTGTGGGTCTTGAGACAAACAGCACTTGGCTATTGTCACAATGTATTAGGTTCTGGTATACTATAGAGAGTAGACACAATGCAAGCCTTTCCTCCATTCCAGGCATTGTGAAAGGAAACAGGAAGAGCCATGCATGCATCTGCTCAATAGTATCGTGTCTACTCTCTACCAGAACCTATAGCCAAGTGCTGTATTTGTCTCAAGACCCACACAGTCACTGAGTGGTACATTAGCTGGTTTAGTGTCCTCAAGTTTCTAATGGGCCCCCATAGTTACATGCATGTTTTGGGGGATGGAGGGCCCCACAATTATTATTACCAGTGCATCCATGATGTATTCAGAAGAGCCTTGCGCAAAGCAAGCTAATATCAATACATTAAGATTTTACGTGTCTGTGTGTGTGTGTGTGTGTGTGAGTGACGGAAGTGGGATGTTTATACGTTTGTGGGGCGGGACTAGACTATAGTGACGCGCGACCTTCGTACTTTAATTTATTTACTGAACCTCGAACTCCGCGAAGAATGTTCGAGAACATTGGGCCCGGGCATGGGCTGGATTCCACGTATGCAATCGGGGAGCCGCAGTCGAAGCGGACGCAATCGGGCGAGCAGCAGTTCAAGCGGACGCAATCGGGGAGCAGCAGTCGAAGCGGACGCGATCGGGCGGCGAGCAGCAGCTGAAGCGGGCGCAATCGGGGAGCAGCATGCGCAGCTGGACGCGAGGCGGAGGCAAACGGGGAGCAGCAGTGGAAGCGGATGCCACAATCGAAGCGGATGCCGCAATCATGGATAATGGCCCGGGAGCAGCAGCTGAAGCGTACGCAAGCGGCGAGCAGCAGCTGAAGCGGACGCAATCAGGGAGAAGCAGCTCTTCAGAAAGCTGTCCGGCGCCGGATTACGCACGGTAGGCGAACAAGGGGGAAGTAGCTGAGCGAGCGAAGCGAGCTCAGCTACTTGTAATGTATACAGCTACTTGCCAGCTGAGTATGAATGGGCAATTGACTACTGGCAGCGGAGTATAGGCATTTTACCTGATAGCCTGGTAAATTGCCTCCTCGAAAGGCCACCTACTCGGCCAGCTACTCTAGTCCACGTATATTCATGAAGCAACCACGAAAACACATAATCATGGAATCAAACGATCCATGTACCTTCTATTTCAAGAGTTCATCAAGGGATGACGACAAACTCTGCAAGAATCAGTGGCTGGTTTTGTGATGATCCATAAGAAAGGCAGACCCAGATGACAGTGAGAGGCAATATGGATAGCATGTCTTTCATTGCATCATGCTTGACAGAGTGGAACCCTGCAATAACCTCACCATAAGCTAGCTACATAGCTGTACAGTAGACTTCTATAATTATTGTGTAAACACTGTAGTAGTGTAATAATGGAAAAGGTGGCTTGCACATGTGTAGCAGCTGTACCACCATTCACCACTTGCACATGTGTAGCAGCTGTACCACCATTCACCACTTGCACATGTGTAGCAGCTGTACCACCATTCACCACTTGCACATGTGCACAGTAGCAGCTGTACCACCATTCACCACTTGCACATGTGTAGCAGCTGTACCACCATTCACCACTTGCACATGTGCACAGTAGCAGCTGTACCACCATTCACCACTAGCACATGTGCACAGTAGCAGCTGTACCACCATTCGCCACTAGCACATGTGTAGCAGCTGTACCACCATTCACCACTAGCACATGTGCACAGTAGCAGCTGTACCACCATTCGCCACTAGCACATGTGTAGCAGCTGTACCACCATTCGCCACTAGCACATGTGTAGCAGCTGTACCACCATTCACCACTAGCACATGTGCACAGTAGCAGCTGTACCACCATTCGCCACTGATTGGAGTTGCTCACTGCTGAGTAACCTCTTTATACCCTGTATACCGGTATGCCCTAAAATGTGCAAGCAGGTTAAGAAACTGCTTCTGTCCATCTGTTGTACAAACAATGTGCATGCAATTTAGATGATTTGACCTGTGACTTTTCAATCAAATTTGTCATGTCCTGGCGTATTTGTTCCTTATAGAGGTCAAAGCCTGTTCTGTTTGTAGCATTTAGAGCACATCATCTCAGTTAGAGGAAATATGAACGTTAGAACATCAAGGTCAACCTTCTGCAACGTTTGTAATCTATTCCATTTCTATTCCAATTCAATTAACAGTTACAAAGAAAACCTTGAACACAACCAAAAGCATCTAGAAAATAGTAGGGGCTGACGTCATAGCTCCATGAACACTGCAGCAAATTGAGCAGCTCAGGTCAAACATAACAATCGTCAACCTGTAGCTAGCCACTGTCCCACCATGACAGCACAGGAATCTACACCTGACCAATTGGATCAACCCCCTGGAGAATTTAGTTCAACTCCAATCCCTTCTGTGGAAGACAGGCTTTTTAGAGCCATAGAGGGTGGAGATATGCGGGCCATCAGGCAGTTCATTTCAGAAGGTGTGATCACTCCAGAATTACAACTGGGTCCTGATCAACTCACTCCTCTTCTTATAGCCTGTCAACGTGGACAGAAGCAAGCAGTTCATCTCTTCCTTACTGAGTGTCAGTACAACATTGAAAGTTGTAGTAGAACAGGCCAAACTCCACTCCACATTGCAGCTCAAAATGGACATGTTGAAATTGTGAGAATGTTGCATCAAAAGTGGAACCATACAACTGAAACTCCCCAACCGCCGACAGCTGAAACTCTCCAACCGCCGACAGCTGAAACTCCCCAACCGCAGACAGCTGAAACTCCCCAACCACAGGCAGCTGAAACTCCCCAACCGCAGACAGCTGAAACTCCCCAACCACAGGCAGCTGATACTCACCAACCGCAGCCGCAGACAGCTGAAACTCCCCAACCACAGACGGCTGAAACTCCCCAACCACCGACAGCTGAAACTCCCCAGTCAAAGACAGCTGAACATTTACCCTCCGTCCGGTTTGGTTTGGCGGTCAACAACAGTGGAGAAACTCCACTTCATCTTGCTGCTACTCATAACCACCTGCCAGTGGTCCAATACCTTCTTCATGAGGCAAATTGCAGCCCACGCCTCACTGATCACGAAGGCCAGAACGCTCTTCACTTGGCTGCTAAGCATGGGTACATGGATGTTCTAAAGGTGCTAATTGATGCTGTCAAAAAGGTATTTTGTTATGCATTTGTCCGAGCTGATTATAAACCAGACTACCTCGGCCCCCCTGAGGTTCCAGATCGGGGTACCCCCTTATCTATCATCATAGCTACTGGAGATGAAGGTGGAGATACTCCACTTCACCTTGCCGTTACTCACAACCACCAGCCAGTAGTCCAATACCTCCTTCATGAGGTGAAGTGCAGCCCGCATGAGAGTAACAATGAAGGTCAGAATGCTCTTCACTTGGCTGCTAAACATGGCCATGTCCATGTCCTAACGATGCTAGTTGATGCTATTAAAGATGATGGAGAACAGCACGACGCTGCTATGAAGAATGCAAAGCATCTAGCTAAACCTGGAGATTCTTCAGTCCCCAAGCCAGCAGTATCACCTGTTGACTCACTTGAAAGCTCAGTCTCCCCCAGCGTCAACACTACAGCTATGGCTCAGCAACGTTGTGAAGATGCTAGTTCAAGTATGCCAAAGCTCTCTACGGACCACTATGCCAGTGTATCTACTCAAGATAACAGTGGAAACACTCCACTTCATCTTGCTGCTGCTCACAGCCACCAGCCAGTAGTTCAATACCTCCTTCGTGAGGTGAAATGCAGCCCACATGTCACAAATAGTGACGGCCAGAATGTCTTTCACTTGGTTGCGAAGCATGGCCATTTCAGCATCCTAAAGATGCTAGTTGAAGATGATAGAGAACAGCACCAAGCTGCTAACAAGAATCAAACTGAACCCGGACAAACAAATTCTGAATTACAAAACACTCTGCTCCCTAAGGACACTTGTCCCACCAGCACATCTGCTGGAGATAACAATGGAAACACTCCACTCCACCTTGCTGCTGCTCACGGCCATCAACATGTAGCCCATTACCTCATTCATGAGGCACACTGCAACCCACACCTCACTAACGGTGAAGGCCAGATTGCCCTTCACTTGGCTGCCAAACAAGGCCACATTGATTTGGTGAAGTACCTCATCGAGGAGGAAAACTTTGTTCTCACAGCCATGGATGACCTTGGTCAAACACCTCTCTACCTAGCTGCAGGAAATGGACAGTTAGATGTAGTGAAGTATTTCACCCTTGAAAAGCAGTGTGATGTTAGTTTTGCAACTGTCAGGAAGGAATCATGCACAGTTGCATCTTCTTCCGGTCGTACACCGCTTCACATTGCTAGCCGAAACGGTCACATGAACGTTGTTAGATTCCTAGTGGAACAACTGAACTTTAATGCTTCCTGTACAGATGAGGATGGTACATCTCCTCTTCATCTAGCTTGCCAACAAGGCCACACGGAGATTGTTAAGTATTTCATTGAAGATCAGCAGATACGCCTGGTTAGCAGTCGACCAGATGGGTGTACTCCGCTTCACTTGGCTGGTCTAGGTGGTCATATGGAGGTTGTAAGGTACCTGGTGGAGAGGAAGAACTGCAATCCAATTTGCACCGACAAGTATGGCAATACCCCACTTTTCTGGGCTGAACTTGGAGGTAGCTTGGATGTTATCGAATATCTCCAGCTAGTTTCGGGGAAGCAAAGTAGTACCAGGGCAGATGACAAGGATAAAGCACATCCTCTTTGCAATGTCAAACTGGGTATCCTTAAATACTTGATCCGAGAAGATTTCTCACCACCAGATGGCAAAGGTGTCAGTCCACTTCACATAGCATCCAGAAACGGTCACCAAGACTTGGTTGAATATCTTGTAGACAAAAAGAAATGTCACCCATCGTGTAAAGACAAGGATGGAAATACCCCACTTCACAGTGCTGCACTGGGAGGAAGCTTGAATACTGTCCGATACTTTATAGGTGAGAAGCAATGCTGTCCAATGGTGAAAGGCCACTCGGGTAAAACTGCTCTTCATTTTGCAAGCCAGGAAGGCTACCTGAATATTGTGAAGTATTTGGTTGATGAACACCGAGTAGATCCTTCGTATCCAGACGATAGAGGTGCTACTCCACTTCACATGGCCTCCAAGAATGATCACCTAGAGATCGTCAGATACCTTGTTCAAGAAAAGAAATGCAGTCCTATGTACAGAAACAAGGAAGGAGACACTCCACTTCACTATGCAGCATCAGAAGGAAGCATGTCTGTGCTCAAATACTTCATCACAGAGAAGAAATGCAATGCAATTGAAGGAGGGAAAGACGGTGAAACACCACTACAGAAGGCAAGTAGCAATGGCCATCTTAGTGTTGTCAAGTACCTAATTGACGAGGAACAAGCAGACCCTTTTGTATCAGAAGACAATGGCTTCACTCCACTGCATGCAGCATCTATAAATGGCCACTTGAATGTTGTCCAATATCTGGTAGAGGAGAAACAATGTGACCCATTGCTGATAAATTTGCAGACTGAAAACTCACAATTTGGTGTACATTTTGGATAATCACAAATGATATTTGCGTTCAAAGATTTTTTTGTAAAGAGTCCGCCTAGAACACCACTTCATTGTGCAAGTGTGAACCAACATCTGTCAATAGCAAAATACCTCATTGACGACCTTCAGATCAACCCTTCATATCCTGATAAAGATGGAGCTACTCCGCTCCACATGGCAACTGCCACTGGACACACAGAAATGGTCGAGTACCTAGTGGAGGAAAAACAATGTGATCCAATGCTTAGGAACAAAGAGGGCAATACCTCACTGAACGTGGCTGCATTGAATGGAAACTTAAGTATATTCAAATATTTGGTTGACCAGAAGCACTGCAATCCGATGGAGGGAGGATGGAAAGGTAGGACACCACTTCATGACGCAAGCCAAGAAGGCCATCTCCATGTAGTGATATACTTGGTTGAAGAAGGACTATTTAGTTTCTCAACACCTGACGATCATGGGATAATTCCTCTTCATCTAGCATCTTCCAATGGACATTTAGATATAGTGAAGTTTTATGTTGAAGAGAAGCAGTGTAATCCATTGAAATATAAGGACAATGATGGTAAAACCCCTGTTCACCGGGCAGTAATTGCAGAAAGTTGGAAAGTGGTTTCGTATTATGCTACTAAGGGACTTTGCCATCCTCTGGAGAAAAGTACGCGGGGTCGTACTGCTCTTCACTACTTCAGCAGGCAAGGTTGGTTGGATTCAGTGAAACGGTTACTTGATGAGCTTCAAGCCAATCCTTCATGTCCGGACAACAATGGTATCACCCCACTTCATCTGGCATCTTTAAACGGACATCTAACAATAGTGAAATACCTTCTGGAAGAGACGTTGTGTGACCTGTTATGTAGAGACAGTGATGGAGACACCCCACTTTCACTTGCTGCAAATGGAGGCAGCTTGGATGTGGTGAAGTACTTGATCTCTGAGAAAATGTGTAATCCCATGGAAAAAAACCACGTTGGAAGAATTGCTCTCCATTTTGCATGCCAGAATGGGCACATCAATGTGGTGAAGTACTTTGTTGATGAACTAAAAGTCAGTGCAATGAGCAGAGACAATGAAGGTATCACAGCTCTTCACATGGCTGCTGGTAAAGGCCACCTGGACATCGTCAGTTATCTTGTAAAGAAACCCAATTGTGATCCATTGTATTGCGATGGGACTGGCTTGACACTTCATAAATTTGCTGCAATGAATGGCCAGTGGGATGTTGTGCTATTGTTTGCTAGAGAAAGAAAGTGTGATCCCCTTGTAAGTGACGCAGAGGGCAGAACAATCTTGCACTATTTCACTGGTGCAGGTAAATTGGAAATTGTAAAACAGATTGTAGATGAACTCCAAGCAGACCCTTCCACTCCAGACAATGAAGGAATTGTCCCACTTCATGTAGCATCAGTGAAAGGAAACCTTGATATTGTAAAGTATCTTGTGGAGGAAAAGCAATGTGACCCAATGATCAGGAACAAAAAAGGCAACACTTCTCTGAATCATGCTGCACTCGATGGTCATCTAAACATTCTCCAGTATTTTGTCCGTGAAAGACATTGCAACCCAACAGAAGGAGGTTGGCAGGGCAAAACTCCTCTGCACGATGCTAGCCAGGAAGGCCACCTGAATATAGTAAGATATCTAGTTGAAGAGGAAGGGGTAGATCCGTCATGCACCGATGCTGAGAACAGTACGCCTCTTCACTCTGCTTCTTACAATGGTCACCTACAAGTCGTTCAATACCTCATTCAGAAGCACTGCAATCCAATGCAGGAAGACAAGGATGGAAACACCCCACTGAAGAAGGCTGCATCTCGAAAGCAATGGGGGGTGGTTATGTACTTCGTTACAGTTGGGTACTATAATAGAGCTCAGGGTGGGAAAATGTTCCACCAAGCTTGCTCAGATGGTCGTTTGGTTGTAATGAACTGCTTATTTCAAAACTTGCAAGTTGATCCTTCTATTCCAAATGATGATGGTATCACACCACTGCACATAGCTTCAAGCAAGGGTCACCTCAGTATGGCTAAGTACCTTGTAGGATGCAGTTGTAGCCCATTGTGCAAAGAGAAAAATGGCAACACTCCCATGAATTATGCTGCACTTGGAGGTCACCTAAATGTACTTCAATACTTCATTACCGTAATGAACTACAGTCCAACAACTAAGGGGTGGCACAGCAGGACAGTCCTTCATGATGCAAGCCAAGAAGGCCATCTGCATGTTGTGAAGTACCTAGCGGACATGCAACCAGTTGATCCCTCATGTAAAGATGATGATGGTCTGACTCCTCTTCACACAGCATGCAAGGGAGGTCACATGGGTGTGGTGAAGTACCTAGTCAGTCAAAAGTACTGTGATCCTAGCATCTCACAACCCCACGTTCCATCCCCTATTGAGTGGGCTTTTGAATCTGAGAATATAGAGATTGCTGTGTACCTACTTGGCAAGTGTACAAAGGCTCCCAACAGCAGTACGATTCTCAAAGGTGTTTTGAAAGAATTCCCAGTACTGTCACCTTCTGTAAAAGTCTATATAATTGGCTATCGTTTATCTGGAAAATCGACTCTAACAAAAGCTCTTCAAGATGAAGATTCACAAGTCAAAGGCAGATTCTTCAATGTGAGTGGTGTGACCTCTGAAACTGCAGGTATCGATCCGGTCCAGTTTAATAGCAAAAGGTGTGGCAAGATCACTCTGTATGATTTTGCTGGCCACAAAGAATACTATGGCAGCCATGAAGCTCTGTTTGAGAGCACATCCCATCCAGTATTTTTGATTGTTGTTGACCTCAGTTTGGCAGATGAAGAAATATTGAAGACTCTCAAGTACTGGATCTCACTTGCTTCAAAAGGTGTGACTTGTGCCCAGTCTCAAGCCGACATTATTCTAGTAGGTAGTCATGCGGATATGCTGAGGACCAAGGAACTCAAAGCCAAATGTGGTCTACTTGCTGAGTTTGTGAGAACTTTGCCGGAGTTACATTTTGAAAATGTGGAAGGTGTTGGTTGGGCAGAATTGGACTGTCGGAAGTCTGCGTCTGATGGAATGTCCAAACTACGCCAGCTGCTTGAACAGAGCTGCAGGTTGGCACGGTTCCAAGCTGACTACAACAACACGAATGCCGTTCTTCTACTAAGATTTCTAACTGAGAGATATATAGGTAGAAGGAACGCTTGCACATTCAGTACACTTTTTGATGCACTTCTTCACGAAGAAATAGAGGTTTACAACACTCTGAAACACCCTCTTCGACTCTGTGAAGCGTGTGAAAGCTTGAATGCAAGTGGAGACATTGTTTTCGTGAAGAGCCAGGAGAATATGGAAGACAGTTGGATCATCCTAGAAAAGGAACACATTCTCTCCGAAGTTCAAGGGATCCTCAAGGCCATCAAGTCTCTAACCAGAACAGGTCTAGTCACGTGGTCACTTCTGCGTACCAAGACAAGTGAACCATCCCTTGTGGTTGAGTACATGCTCAAGATGGAATTTTGCTCAGAAATCGATCGCCATTCCTTTAAGCAAATTAAGGGAGCTATTGAACCAAAGAAAGGTGAAAGGTATTTCTTTTTTCCAGATCTCACAATGGAGAAAAGACCCCAAGACGTGTGGCAACATTATGATCAGCTCACCTATTCATTTGGATGGATACTCAAGTGTTCACAATCTGACGGTGCCAACTTCTTCACTCCACGATTCCTCCAAGTCCTCCTTGTTCGTCTAACCTGCCGATTTGCCCTAACTCCTCGCCATGACTCACTAACCGGTGTTGTTGGTTCTTCTCCAGGCTGCAGGATATGGATGAATGGATTCAGCTGGAAAGATACTATGTTAATGGTTGAGGTATTAGTGGAAGTTACTCAGCAAAATACTGCTGTGGTTGTGCTTTTGAAATGTCAACAGGAGACTACAGAAGATATGGGATTCTTCAAACTTCGTTCCTCTCTTATTGAGGAAGTTCGTTCCATAAAAAGCAAACATTGCCCCTCTCTTGAGACCACTGAGTCTCTCATTCCCACTGACCACATCCAGCAATACCCACTGCAGGCATTCCCAGAATTGCCCATTTCTACTATTGCCGATGCCATTGCTAATAAACACAGAGGAATTATCCATCCAGACTCAGGAAATTTCCTATCGCTAAAGGAATTGCTTCTATTTGATCCGTTTGAAAATTTTGGAATAGATTTGCTTCAGCTGCTATCGTCCCGTTATCAGGAGTCTCGTGAAGTTAAGGTCCCAGAGAACGTTCTCCACGCGATATCCATTGCTGCAGTGGAAGTCTGGCAAAAGCTTGCAGTGATTCTACACGTTGGCCCAGACATTATTTCAAAGGTCCAGATCGACACTACAAAGACTGAGATTCAAAAGTGCCGAACTATTTTGAATCATTGGTCGTCATCAAAGAAGAATACCTATTCAGACCTGTGCAAGCAGCTGAGCAGCTACAGCATATTTTCAGGAATGGTATGGATGTAGTTCTGTGCATGAATATGCTCCTTGATACTACTACACTAGCCTCATTATACAGATTCATGGCAACATTGCCGAGCGATGTTGCCGGGTGATATTGCTGTGGGCTATTCCATTATATAAGCATTATTATAGCTACACTCTACACTACTAGCCAAGGATTCCAGAAAAATACCGGAAATTCATAACCAAACTATTATTGCAGTACCTGTCTTGTCCATACCTATCCTAGGAAGATTCATACTTACCCGGTATGCTCCATATGGCATCTCTATGTGTTGTGACATAGCTACGTACATCTGCACATTAGTAATTTATCTTGTATACGTGTCACTCACATCTGTCATTACCAACCTGTGACAATGTAACCTGCATAATGAAAGGTCCAACTGAATGTGGTGATCAACTCTTTTACAACTGCATGGTTGCATATGTGAGTAGCACTGAGCTTCCCGGTCTAGTGCAGACTGTGGTGTTCTAGTGAAGCCAAAGTAGCTACCTCTGTGCGATGATAATATGATTCAATGGAAGAAGCTCCAAGTGGCTTGATGAACAAGAACTAAGTCAGGCTAACCAGCGCCATGTGACTACCACTCCTGGTCACCTGGCCCATTAGAAAGTTGGTTGGACCGTACCATGCAGGGCAGACAAAACTCTTGTAGCTATAACTCAGTGGAATGCTCTGTACATAGAATACTGAGAGCACAAGGTTTGATTACTGCATATTGATCTCAACCATTTTGTCTCTTCAGGGCTGTTTTCCAGATGCTGCCAGTATTCGTGACCGTGGCCTGAGTTTTGCTTCAATGTCCATGTCTGTAACGGCTGCAGGAGCTTCCGCAGCGGTGCTTCAGTGAGGTACGTATTGTAATGTCTGCAGGAGTAGCTAATGCTTCAGTGAGGTACATATTATAACATCTGCATGAGCATAATATTATATACATCTAGCAATGCTTCAGTGAGGTATATAGTTGCAGAAAGTTTTAAAAAGTGGAATCTGGGGATCTATCCGTACAGTAAGCTGTGCTAACTACTATACCTATATACCCTAGCCCCAGTCTCTTGTAACAAATCTATGGCACCCCCCCCCCCCCCCCCCCCCCCCCCCAAATCAGCTCAGAAATGTGTACTTGGTACACCATCAGGTCATTGCCATACCTCTCATTGCTTTAAAAGTGAATGTATAATCCTTCTTTGGTAGCTACTTATGCATGCACATTGCACGTGTCTACTGATAACATAGACTGATGTGTATTTTTTCTTTTGCAGTAATCCTACACCAATACACCAGTAGCTATAGCAAGAACCTTTTCCAGACCTGTTTGTGTACTCATAGCTAGTGCTTGTATTTTTAGTGTAGATTTTACAGTGCGTGTGGCAAACTTGATTATGTATGTACACTTGTATATTGAACACCTTGTACGGCCGACTTTGATTTGTGTGCCCACCTTTGTACGTAGTTACTGTTTTGAAGCTAGCTACATATTATTCCACTGAAATTTGACCAATTTGTATCAATGTTGTTGGTAGTTTCTTACGCAATTTTGCTGTCCTGAATCTGAAGTCAGAACTTAATCCCATTCACTATAGATGAACTTTGAACTTGAGCTCCACCCCTTGTAAGTGAAATGGCGTGGCTTGTTGTTGCAGCATCTCTCCTCACTTACGCGAACACTCTCAACAGCGGGTTCGTATTCGACGATCACAGAGGAATTTTGACCAACAATGACCTCGACCCGGAGAAAACATCTCTTTGGGAGCTGTTCCAGAACGACTTTTGGGGCGGACGCATGTCCAGAGTGGAGAGCCACAAATCCTACCGCCCCCTTACGGTGCTAACGTATCGTTACCTTAACTACTACTTCACCGAGCTGCGTCCGTTCAGTTATCACCTGGTTAACGTACTCATGCACTGCGTCGCCTCGGTTCTCTTTCTGTTTGTGTGCAAAGTCGTTCTTGGGGGAAAGTCAAAGTGGCCAACGTTTGCAGCCTTCTTGTTTGCAGTTCACAGCATCCACACTGAAGTGGTGAGTTTGCGTTGTGGGCTCAACAGTAGTATTGCAAGGGTATACTCAGCTAATCCATTTTGATTGCAGGTGGCTAGTGTAGTTGGGCGTGCAGAGGTGGTGTCGTGCATATTCTTTCTACTGGCGTCGCTGCTCTATGCAAAAGCAGTCTCGGTTGGAAGTGGCAACTCCATTCTACCAACTCCCAGGACTCGGTGGCTGTATGTGCTAGCCAGTGTGGCTCTCAGTACATGTGCCATGCTGAGCAAAGAGCAAGGGATCACGGCACTTGGAGTGTGCGCTAGCTTTGATGCTCTGCTGCACTGGGAAGCACTGCAGGAAATGATACAGAGAAGATTGCTGGGAAGAGCATTTGTGAAGGACTTGTCAGAATCATCCACTGAATCTGGAGGGAGCTTACCTGAGAGCTGCAGGGTGATGAATGGACTGAGGAACTCAAAAGCAGGTTGGGAGAATGGGATGAAGCGAAAATCCTCCATTGTGGACGCTAAGATGCTGGAGCACCATGATGTGCATGCCAGTGTGCAGAGAGCTATATGGCGGTTAGGTACGTTTAAATGAAACTATTAAAACTATCGTACAATTACTAAAACTTCTCTTGCAGCTGTGCTGACAGGGGCCGGGTTACTTCTCTTGTGGTTCCGTATCTCAATGAACTATAACTCAGACCCAATATTCAAGTCTGAAGAACTCAAAGCTGCCTTTCATCCCAACAGAAGTATCCGGTAGGTCTAGCATGACCACAATCATTTTCAAGGACTGCATCTTGATCTCTCAATCCAATCTGTTGCTGTCATTCATTCAGGATTATGAGCTTTAGCAACATCTACACTATCAATGCTTGGCTGCTGCTGGCACCGTCATCCCTGTGCTGTGATTGGTCACTTGGATCTGTACCGCTGGTGACATCCTTCGTAGATGTCAGAAATATTTGGTCAATGACACTTTATATAGGACTGGTAATCCTCATCCTATACGTTTTCAAATCAAAAAGGTATGAAACTGCTGGACTATAGGTTGGTCCATTGCCATATGAATGCTTACATGCCCTATCCATCTACCTGCATCAGGGATCGTTTCCATGTTGGCATGGCGCTTGCCCTGCTGCTGCTCCCATTCATACCAGCATCTGGGGTAGTCTTCAAAGTAGGCTTTGTAGTAGCTGAAAGGTAGGTGCACCACAATGTGAATCTATAGAACGTCATATTTGTATGCATAATTAATGTCATGTACGCCCATGTATGCATTCAGGGTCCTCTACATGCCTAGTCTTGGGTTCTGCTTGCTGGTCACTCTTGGAGCAAGGAGACTGTCCAGTTACATCCACTCTAAGGTTTAGAATTGGACCGGCTGCACTGATGCTACCATTGTACAGAGTTTGTTGTATAGATGAGAAGAAATGACGACCATATTTCATACTACTTCCACAGGGTCTGAAGGGAAGCTTCTATGCATTCATGATCTTTCTTGTGACCATAATGGCTCTTAAAACCGTCAGGAGAAACACGGTACAGAATACAGCCGTCTTCAGATTCAGCAAACAAAGAATTGCAGTATGCATAGATTGGCTATTGTCCCATATTGGCTGAACATAGTCTTGCAAGCCAGCTGCATTTTATGTTATTGTAGGAGGAATGGGACTCCTATGGGGACAGGGTGGCTCGTCCAGTACATACATATTGTGACCTGATAAAATCAGTTCTACCGGGTATATTGCCACTACTGCAGGACTGGGCATCGGACATTAGCTTGTTTGAATCCGGTGTTCAAGTCAATCCAAACAATGTGAAGCTGCACAACAACTATGCTATGGAACTGAAGTCTGCAGGAAGAGTAGTGGAGGCGCGAGAGCAATACAAGGTCTGTACCTGATGCTTGATGCTATGCTGATTGATACGTGAACAGTGTGTTCTGGTTCTGGTGTCCCCAGTTGGCAATGAAGATTGATCCTGACTATGGTGAGGTGTACTTCAACTATGGGAACTTGCTTTCCGATGAAGGAGAGTTTGGGGCGGCTGCTGCTAGGTACAGAGCACATGAAACAAATAAAAAAAAACTGTGTAATCATTCTCTTAATTTCTTTAACACAGTTTTGAGAAGGCAATCCAGTATCCGCAGATGTATGCCAAGACACTGAACAATCTGGCTACAATGCACTTCAGATTAAGTCAGTTCCAATGTAGTCAATTGCATGCAAGACTATATAAAGTTCTGTGAATGTTATGACGTTTCGCTCTAGGTCATTGGAAACAGGCTGAGGAAAGATTCAAAGAGTCTCTTGAGCTCACTCCTAACCAAGCTACTACATACAACAACTTAGGTAAAGATATCTATGTATGGAGACTGGAATTTGTTACCATAAATTATATAGCATGTTGTCTTGTACTGCAGCGAGCTTGTACGGGGAGACAAAGCGGTACCAGGAATCTGAGGAGATGTTCAGGAAAGCATTGGAACTGAATCCTACCTATGTAGAAGCCTACTTCAACTTGGGTGGGTCCATGCAGTAACTTACACAGCATGTATGGCCTAGCATTGTTTGATTTGGTGACAAAAAGGTAACTAGAAGCAGCCAGAAACTATAGCCATGCATTTCAAATTAGTGTTAGTTTTCAATTTTTTTGCTTAAATTCTAAACACAGAAAAGCATTGAAATGAAACTAATGTACAGACCCTTTGTTGTATAGTAATAGTTTTATACTGCAGAGCTCAGTGTAGTGACTCAAGAATACTACCCATATATTCTCAGGCACTCTATTGTTCCAGATGGGAAGAATGGAGGAGGCTGAGTCCTCACTGAAGCACGCCCTCATGCTCCACCCCAACCACCATGGCGCAGCTAACAACCTCAAGGTGGTTCAGCACCACAAACTCAAGATGCAACAGCAGAGACAACAGTAAAACTGTGGTAGATGGACCCTCTACACTAGGTTTGATTCAATTCAAATTTTAAAGTTTACACTCCCAACCAATTCTTGCATGACTAACCACACTCTGTGCAGTTCAAAAGCACGGACTATTGTACACAAACCAGTACTGTCTGCCTTACAGTTCTGTCTCAAAATATCACCGAGTGTTTCAGGCAACTCATGAAGCAGTTCTTCTTTCATGGGAAATTGTTTGGAGTCAACTGACAGTGAACGTTCACATCCCTGGAGACTTGTTTGAATAACAGCTGTCATATTGTCCCTTGTAGTCAGTAGATCTAGCCTTCCAGGTACCACTTGGGGGCAAGCTTCAGCTGATTGCTCGCGGTTACCAAAGAAGGTGAAAACCTTACCAGTGAGTGCCGTGGTTACAAAGTGATTCAATTCAGAAAAACACACTCTTGAGCTGCAGCTGGAAGCAGCGGACTTTGGTGCAGCTTTCTCGACGTCATCAAAATCCCTCAGTCTTGGCAGAGCAACCAGACACAGGAACTGGTAAAACTCACTGTAATCCATGCCAGCACTTGCCCTCAATATAACCTGTGAAAGAAGACTTCAAATGATAGTAGTCTTGCAACACCACTCCCCTTCTGTTCACCAATAGACTTTTACAAAGTATGTGGTCTGCAGGCACTACAGTCACTAGTCTCGTTCCCAGACCCTCTCCGCGCGTATGAGGGTCTGGGAATGAGACTATACAGTCACACATCCAGTCTTTCCCACTTTGTAGGTAATGACTCCACGCCTGAAGGTTTTCTAATCACCAATTCATAAATGGAGTAGGGTTCCAACCAAAGAGAGTCTTGGACACAAAGTGATGGGGACAAACCTGGCATTGCTGCTCCCATCCATCCATTCCTATGCAGTCACTGATTTCTAGTTGTACCTGAACAATCAATTGCAAACCAAAATTGATGATGGAGTCCGTAAATGGATGGCAGCCCTATATAGTATGCTTCTCACCAGCTTAAGCTCCCTCTTCAAATGCCTCCACATGTGCTGCAGACCAAAGGCATTCACCCAGTTATGGTTGATGGAAATGGTGTCCTCCTGCCACGTACAGACCACAACGAAATCGATAAAAAAACAAACCCTCCAACAGCGCTAGCTAGCTGCAGCTGTATTGCAAGTCAGATCTCAGCTCACCAGATTCCTGACTTGGTGGTGCCATCCACTGCAAAGGGGATAACATCACCAAATTGAAACTCTTTAACCTCGATCGTTCCCAGGTGCTCAGTACAAGGAGAATTGAATATCAAATTGTGGGTGGTGAGCCAGGAGTTAGGCTTAACTTAGTCTCGTTCCCAGATCGACCCTCCTCGGAACGAGACTAGTCTTAACTTTGGGCAATCATCAGAACTTACCTAGGCACAAATATCACCTCTCCAGGCTCTTGTACCACACAGATAGGCCTACAAGCGTTGCCAGCATTGGGGAACATCTTCCTATCCTTCAACTCCGGACTAGTGACATCAAATGGCAGGCTGCCAAGGTAGTTTCTCAGGTGATCCTCCTCACCAGGAGGATAGAGCAGCCACTCCTTCCGGCCACATACATTAGCAGACCAGCTGTAGGACCTGATGGCCATAGATATCATTAGTAGACCAGCTGTAGGACCTGATGGCCATAGACATCATTAGCAGACCAGCTGTAGGACCTGATGGCCATAGCTATCCATTAACAGACTAGCTGTACTAGTCGGACCTGATGGCCATAGCTATCATAGTACTAGTCGGACCTGATGGCCATAGATATCATTAGCAGACCAGCTGTAGGACCTGATGGCCATAGCTATCATTAGCAAACGACCTGATGGCCATACCATTAGCAGACCAGCTGTAGGACTCAATGGCCATAGATAAGTAGCAGAGCAGCTGTAGGTCATGCAATCACTGTGAGATGATGGAGTGCTACATGTATGCATCCTTGTTCATGCACTGTAATTGCAAATACACACTTTGAGTACAATTACGAGATGAATGGTTGCTGTATGTAGGAGATCCCCAATTGCGTCATGGAAGAGTGTTTGGTTAACTAATAGTGTAGGGAAATATAATTATTGCTATAGACATTGTAATCTATTCCTTTGAATGGCCTGTGCAGGCAATTTTGCCACTGCTGAGGCTACTCCAATCCATGGCAGCTGCAGCCTCCAGCTCAACTATGCATAACCAAATCACAATTCTTCATTGTGGTCATTTTCTCGCCACCCACCCAAACTGCTCTACACAGTAACTGCAGCAGCAACACCCACAACAAGTACAGAGCAGTACCACCTGCCAGTACGACATGAGCAGCAGGGCCGCAGAACTAAAACACAAGTAGGAAGTGTGTAGCTCTTTGACCAGCTTGTCTATCTCCTTCTCCTTCTCTTCCAGTTCCCTGTGGAGTACATCAACTTTGGCTTGCAACTCTTGTACTGTCAATCCTTCTAGCTCTTCAGAAGTCATCGTTTCTCTTCTCAGCTCACCAGTAAGCTGTTTCTTGAGTCTGCCAATTTCCAACTGCTGCTCTTTGTAGAGTTCCAGGAGTAGGCTCTGGATGCACTGCAAGGTACCGGTCACTGCACTACTTGAGTTGCTATGGTACGTTTCACTGCTGTTGATGCTGTCATTACGATTTGAACAGTTCTTCACCCTACAGCAGCTGTCTGCTGGGAAAGATGTAGGCCCGGATTCACGCTCCGCTCTGCACCTGCACTGTTGTTGATTGCCTTTCATTTCCACACTCTCACGTTGCTCAGGAAAATCGTGGGCGGGCGTGGTACAACTCGCAGTAGTACGTAGTCGCTGATCAACGAGGAACGCGTAGGCAACGACTATGGTAATGGCATAGTAGCACATCTTGTTAGGAAAGTCCCACCGCCAGTGCCAGAGCTCGAGGAGAGATCGTCCATTTGTTTACCATGGCGGACATGTCCACGCCTACTTCCGGTATTGGGCATAAGGTCTCGTTCCTAGACCAGTTACGGAATAGGAAACCTTCCCACCAATAATACTGACTGTGAATATTGAGCTTCATGCTGTATGCTGTATGACTGTAAGTAGTGGATGCAGAGAATGCCATATCTTAGCTGGGTTTCCAGGCCTACCATGCAACTCACCGAAAGACATCTGCATGAAATGGTGTCCTGTTGCATGTGATGTACGGGAGGAAGAAAAGATCAAGACAGAATCTCCTCATCGACATGGATATTGGTCCGGCAGGAAGTACATACTTTAGGTGTCCGGTAATCAGCGTGCATTTAGAACTGGCCCTGGCCTAATATACCCCCTACTTCCTGCCGGACCAATAACCACTTCGTAAATTAACGCTATATGCATACATGCACTGACCATGTACCCTTGGGCCCCATATAGACGAAGCGATAGTCATCCCCCACGTCTCTTCTCAAGTCCCACACCTCATTCAGCCAATCGGAGCAGAAGTAACCTGGAACAGTGTACGCACCATAGCCTGGAAAATCCCTGAATAGAAATAGAACTTGGTCTACTTTGTCTGTTGAATGCGTCTAATTCAAAGTCGGAATTGCTGGAGAAAATAGACCTGTGATACTCTTTTCATACTACAGCTATTTTTCTGAAAACTATACAACAAATAGCCTGTAACTATACAACAAATAGCCTGGGGTGCTAACTATACCAGATCAAGAGTGCATGATAAGTACACTTATGTACTCTTGACCAGATTTAAAAGGTATGTCATGAATATCTGCACCGTTGCTTAATATTTTAACTGACCCTAATTTTCTCAATGTATTGACCTCACAAAGTGCCAGTCCTTGAGGTAGAGCAACCGAGTCCTCCTGGCAGCTGAAGATGTGTTGTCAGTACATGTGCTGGGTGGATCACCGCAGGAGGCGGACACGGCCTTCCAGTAGCTTATGAAGTCCGCAAACTTCATCTCCATTTTGGAATGGGATGTGAATTGCTCAGTGGTACAATCTGCTACGGGCACCACCACATCACCTATGTATGTAGAGACCATACTTCAACCAATCAGAAGGCTGCAACAAGAATATGTCTTGCATGAAGTATGTGTACAGTCAAGAGTGCACTACGACATCATCGTCATTGACGTTGATGTCCTTGGTACAGTGGGACCACCTCCTACAGAGAACACCAATGCTGTCCCATTGCCAGGCCACATGTGACCTTGCAGAACTCTATACGTACGCGTGAAATGCACTCTGTTGGGGCTAGAAAGATCATTCTCAGAACCGGACGGAATTAAGGATGGACGTAAGGAAGGATGTGCACTGCAATTAGCAGTAGTGATCCCAAACGTTTATCCAGAAGCATCCCTTATCTCACTGCCTAAAGCAGTAACCACTGACCAATATGCAGGTGCAGAGAGCAAGAAGGAGAGATGAGCAGGTTTGTTTCTGTTCCACAGGAGTTAAAACTCATTGATCTGATACAATCAAGCGTTTTATTGGTCACTGCTTTAGGCAGTGAGACAAGGGATGTGGTACGAATTTCTGGATAAAAGTTTTGTGCAGTCCAAAGAACTAAATAGCTTTATATTCTCTGTTTGAGTTTCTGCAAATTAGCAGTAGTGATCCCAAAATTTGTGTTCATCTCATACCAAATTCCTTGAGCAAGTAGTCAAAGTCTGGCCTCCCTCCCTCCCCTTGCCAAAGCCTCCTAGCTTTCCACTCCATGGTCACACTCTCGGCAAATATACAGGGTTCATTCTTTAGTAAGCATTCGTCTACAAACATCAGGAAATTTCCTGATTCTGGAAATCTTTTGATAGAAGCTGCAGCCATGATCACCTTTGTTACGTAAGTGGAATTCCTCGGATTCCGTAAAATTTCTCCGTATTCTTCGGATGTGGGGGAACTAGCTGCGGTCGACAAACGCGGGCAAAGCCGAAGAATCCACTCCGTTGTCGCGAGAAAGGGGCAAGGAGCGCCCGAAGAGACAAAAGAGTGAGGGGGAAACGATGCTTGGGATCGCCATCACGGTTTGGAAGGGGTGAGTTCGGTTATAATGGGCGAAAACGGTAGCGTGTAAAAGTAGAGTCGAGTCTAGTCCAGCTGACAGAGCCATGGCGGCGTACCCGTACTTTAACTGCTAAGGTTTTAGCGTTAGCAGTGTATCCAAATTTTCTAGCTTTCCAGATTAAGAATGTGGTCAGTAGTAAAATGATTTTCTCTATTACTGGAAGTGTCGGTTCTAGTTCCAACTTCATGCATTCTGGAAGGTATGCGGCTAGTTCTAAAAATACATTCATGACCTCGCTCCATGCACATGCTGCTGACGTGTATGGATATGCATATCATAAGCTTAGAAGCAGCCTTATCAGCATCAGCATGGGATGTGTATATAAAGGAAGGATCGCGTAAAGGCGTGAAATCATTGGCTACTGTGTAGCTGTACTTATACTGTTAGCTATAGTTATAATATTATAGTTCATAGTTTTTGTTTTGTGTCTTCTAATTGTAGGTCGTTGCTGCCTGCAGCGTGTGTGCAGTGCTTCTAGACCTCATTTCGTATCACCGGAAATTTGTTGCTGCCAGGCACGAGTCTGTTTGTTGCTATTGTAACTTGCCTTTCCGAAAGTTGTTTAACATTGCAAACCTCCTCTCATTTGTTGCCATCCCACCAGCTGTTTGTTCTCGGAACACTCTCATTTCTAGTACCCTGATCACTAAGTGGTCTATGTCTTCATAGGTAGTCCTTTGTGTTGTGTTCTCCCCCGTCGACGTCGTGCTCTGCTAATCGAAACCATCACAAGATGCAAGCGCCAAATTGGACAGATTTCCTGCAGTGCTCCGTCTGTACCAACAAGTACGATGCCTCCCAAGTGGTCCCCATCAGTCTCAGCTGTGGTCATACCCTCTGCAAGAAGTGCCTCACCAAGCTGAAAACCCGGACATGCCCCTACGATAAAACGTCCGTCAGCCCCAATGTGGAATCCCTACCACCGAACAATGCACTTTTGCAACTCCTAGGGCAGAAGATTGACGAGAATAACGCAGATTTGTCTCTGTTGAATCTCTCTGAAGGAGACTGTGATCAGTTCAAGGAGTCTAGGTCGTCGATCGAAGAATTGGCCTTGTTTTTGCAGCCGCTAGCTGAGCAGGGAATCACAGCCGCTGTCAGTCACCTCACAAGACCGATGCTTAAGAAGCTGGTGACTGTTGTCAACTGTCAGGTCCTAGAGTCAGAGGGGAGGGCTCGGGCATTGAGAGCTGCTCGCTCCATTGCTGATCGTACCGTCACTGAACTTTTAGTGATGCATCAGAACCAGCAGCAGATCTCGACGCTGCTGTGGACGGCTGTCCGGAACCGTGGCTGCCAGTTCCTCGGCCCGGTCATGCAGGAGGAGGCACTGAAGCTGATCCTGAAGGTGCTCGAGATCGGCAAGTTCCTCTCGCGGAAGACGATCGTGCTGTACGTTGTTCAGCAGCTCCAGCAGGACTTTCCCCAGGCCTCCAAGACGTGTGTTGGCCACGTGGTCCAGCTTCTCTACCGGGCCTCCTGCTTTAATGTGAGTACAGGCCTGCTGCTGTTGCGTGGTTCTATAATTGTGTATGTAAGAGCGGGATCCATTGCTGTCCATTGGGGTCGTCCCTGCTATAGTTCAGCTAATTATGACCCCCATGCCTGAGTATTGAGCCTCACAGTCTACCCGCTAGCCCCCCTCTGCCTTGACCGGCCAGGAGGAGAGGGGCTAGCGGCTAGACTGTGAGCCTCCCTGGCTCAGCTATACATGTACATGTAGTTATGGCTGGTATGATCTGTGGTTATCTGTTATGAAATTGCTCTGCACTGTGCTGAACTCGTCACAGCTGTGTACAAAACTGCACATATAATGAAGATAAAGGTCGTGCTCAATTTTACCTCGCACACGCTTGGCGTGGGTAAAGCAATGCCTTTGCATCTGCTTGTCTGTTGGCAACGAAAAGTGCTTCAAGCAAGTTAGTTGTGGTGTTACAGACTTCATACTCAATGCGAACAGTCAACATAATCCCTGGGGTGTCTCCGTACCTGATATGAAGCAAGGCAGTTCATTTTGCTGGTACTTCTTGGTTTGGTGACTCCACCCCTTTTACTGGATGTTGATGCATCAATGATTGGTTGCCAGATTGGTTGCCATATGCCAGACGCAAAGGCTCTACAAACCCAGCACAGAATAAGTATCCATGAATACACTCTTTGTTGAAGGAAATATTTGGTGTGGTAAGTAGTGGCTAAGTGTTGGCTTGTGTATGCAAGTGAAGCCGTTGAAGTTGGTAAGGTGAATGTCGTATGATTTGGGTGAGTCTTTCAAGTTTGCCATGTGAAGTTCACCTGCAAGACCCGCTCAGCTAATTTGTTATTGCTGGTACAAGCTTACTCTATGGCATGTGAGCTATGTTGCTAGCCGGCCACCTGAGGTTGTCGTGGTTACCAAGTGTGGACCAGCAGGCAGCTTTTGTTGAAACATGTCAACACATCTGCTTAAGGCGCTTATGCTTGGCTGCTTGTGATCTGACCAATCAGTTGTCACTCTAAACAGGAAGAGTGAATCTAATTGGCTAGTTAGTAGCATTGTGTAAATAAACTCCAAATTTTATAACAACTGTCCACTGCACTCCTGGTAGGCGATATGGCACTGAGCCTAGGAACTACCCCCTACCAGGAGTATATTCTCCACTAGTCTCTATCTCGTAATTACATTGTTGCAAGTTTACTGACTTATAGAGGAAATTACTAGAGATTACTGGTATGTTGCCTTTGTTCTAGGTTGAGAAAAGGGAAGACGACTCCTCTCTCATGCAGCTCAAGGAAGAGGTACGCATGTCTGTCTGTCTGTCTGTCTGTCCACCCGTCTAATGTATGCGTACACACTACATACTGCAATGTGTGATGTCATTGAAACTGTGTGTGATGTGGGAATAGTTAGCAGTGGGTAGGTCCTTCCTGCGCTGAAGCCAGAGTGATAGAGTGAGAAAGTCCCTGTACATGTACCTTTGCAATGGGTATTTACACTTGTCAATACATTAAGATTTTAACCGTGTGTTTGTCTGTCTGTGTGTGTGTAACGGAAGTGGGATGTTCGTGGGGCGGGACTAGACTAGTGATGCGCGACCTTCGTACTTCAATTTACTGAACCTCCTTGCCTCGAACTCTGTGAAAAATGTTCGAGAACATTGGGCATGGGCTGGAAGCTTCCAGAACAGCTGGCAGATGCAATATCGGTGAGTAGCAGTCAAAAGCGGATGCAATCGGGGAGCTGCAGTTGAAGCGGACGCAATCGGGGAGTAGCAGCTGAAGCGGACGCAATCAAGAACATGGGGCAGCAGCTGAAGTGGATGCAAACAGGGAGCAGCAGTTGAAGCAGATCGATGCAATCGCGCAGGGAGCAGCAGCTCTGCACAGAGAGCTGTTCGGCACCGGATTACACACGTAGGCGAACGAGGGGGGAAGTAGCTGAGCGAGCGAAGCTACTTGTATAGTATGAAGGTTCCCTGCCTCCTAGCCTCCCCTCCCTCCCCTCCCTCCCTCCCTCTCCCCTCCCCCCCTCCCTCCCTCCCCCTCCCCTCCACCCCCTCTGCCCCGCAGTTCCGCTCCTATGAGTCCCTTCGTCGTGAGCATGATGCCCAGATCATCCGCATGGCGATGGAGGCAGGATTGAGGATCAGCCCAGAACAGTGGTCCACCCTGCTCTATGGCAACCACAAACACAAGTCAGACATGCAGTCCATCATCGACAAGGTAAGAGAGAGAGAGAGAGAGAGAGAGAGAGAGTGTGTGTGTGTGTGTGTGTGTGTGTGTGTGTGTGTGTGTAAGAGTGTGTGTAAGAGAGTTACATGTATACAGATGATATTCTATGGAATTCATCATGTGGAGATGGGAACCTTGTCATGGGAAATTCATCATTCACACTATTTAATGTGCAGCAGTGTTCACTTGACATGGCATATTCATGGGACTGGCATTCACCTGGCATGAGAGTGGAGTTGAATCATAGTTTGGGAGGGCTGCTGTCTGACACTCATTGCACCCAGGTGCACGCACACAGCCATGTCTGCAGCGGACAGTGTGGGGTATTTAATCCATGCATTCTGAAGTGTGGTTTGGGAGGGAATCTAGGACTTGTGGTATGCAAGTTCAGGATGCCCCGCAGGCGCAATTATTCACATGTTCACCACGCTTTGCTGATTACATCACTTAGCTCCAGTAATCTACAGTAATCTCACATGTTCACCATGCTTTTGCTGATTACATCACTTAGCTCCAGTAATCTCTAGTAATCTCACATGTTTACCATGCTAGCTCCAGTAATCTCTAGTAATCTCACATGTACACCATGCTTTGCTGATCGCATCACTTTGCTCCAGTAATCTCACATGTGCACCATGCTTTGCTGATCACATTACTTAGCTCCAGTAATCTGCTAGTAATCTCACTTGTGCACCATGCTTTGCTGATAGCATCACTTAGCTCCAGTAATCTCTAGTAATCTTCTTACAAGGGATGTGGGAGTTTCTACTGCCATACTTGGAAGTTACACGCCTATTATGGAACCTACCTGGTTCCTACTTCTCTTGGCTTAGAGTCAGGTGGTGGGTGTATGTCAGTGGTGTCAGTTCCACATATATACCTTGGAGGAGATGATGTTTTCTGGAAGCATGACATGGCTGTAGTCTGATTGTATCTGGGCCATTTCCTATCTCATTATGCATTATGAGAGGTACCTTAGTTGGCTGCCATGACTCAGCTTGTTTGGGTATGACCTCATGGCAGTGAATTCCAGATAAGGGTGGCCCCAACGGCAATGAAGGGCCCCAACATTAGTTATCGGGTCCAGAAATGATATCATGTTATCTGGTGATGTCACTTTGGGAAATATGGTTGTATCGTGTATGTACATTACACATGCACACCCTCCCCCACACACGTACTTCCACACTCCTTCACCCCCCCCCCCCCCCCCCCCCCCCCCCCCACACACACACACACACACCCACAGCTGATAGCACAGGGGGCAGCTTCCTCGGGCCTGAATGAGCTGATAGTGGCCATTGGGCGCTCCCAGGATCCCTACAACCTCTCGGAGAAGCTCATCCCACATCTTGAAGTGCTGCTGAAGATAGACATCAACATTGACAGAAGTGAGTCGGGTGTAGTTTTGCAGGAAGTAGGAAAAAAAGAAAAAAAAAAGATCGTAGTCGGCAGGATTTGAACCTGCGCGGGGATACCCCAATGGATTTCGAGTCCATCGCCTTAACCACTCGGCCACGACTACTGCTTGTGTATGCTGAGCTGCTAGTGGTCTGTTCTACTGGGAAGTGTTCACAACATTCTAAATATACTTCATTACATGTACGTACGTATCTTTGACAACTCCCCAAACCTATTTGGCTTCAAGAATTGCAGTAAATATATCATTTCACTTCCTGCTTGCCTATCAAGGTGTTCTTCCTCCCACACAAAGCATGTGAAAGCCAGTACCTTCAGAGGAAGCTGAAGGAGTAGGCAAGACTGGCAGGACATGATACACAGTCACTTCCTTTCTGATGTGATTCATCGATAATCTCATCAGGCCGCCTGTGGGTGGGCATCCCAGATGGCTTGACAAGTTGTAGCTGGCTGTACAAGTGCCTGACCAGCACAGACAGCAGTATTATTCGTCTCCTCTCCCTCCCAACTTCCCTCCCTTTCCATCAAAAGGCTCTGAGTTGGTCAGCTCCTGGCAGATGTTTGCCGTGTCCATGAAGGCACTTCTCGCATCTTTGCAAGGTTTTTCCACGTTCATGCAGGTGAGGATACGCATGTGTGCAGCATGTGGCTCTCAAGTCGGTGCCATGGTCAGTTCAGAGGATACACACCAGTAGAAATTACTGTGGCAGTTGTGAGCTCACGATTGATCTGTGCGTTCCTCATGTTGCAGTTCAAAATGACTGTCAACATGGCTGTGGCTACTGGTCAGCTTCCCTTGTTTCGGGCTTACACTATTGCAGCCAGGTTTCTTACGCATTGGCATTATGTGTTTACTGCTTAACTTGCTGCATGGCACTGCTTAGCAAGTCTCAGTGTGATGTTCATGATCTAGCTGTTGCTACATGATGCCAGCTGGCAGTTCGAATTTCAAAGCTCATCTGACATGTGCGTGATAGTGATAGCGTAACTCGTCCCTCCCTAGTCATGGACTCTATGGCTATACAGTTATTCAGTGATTCTATTGGTCGGCTTGTACAGCTCAGGATTACTCAACTCCCACCAAAACGTTCTTGCTAGTTGCTACTGTCCCTGGTGTGCATCCAATTGAACTGGCCATCTTGATCTGTTCCCTTACCATGTCTTGCTGCTGCATTCCTAGTGGGGGAAGCCTGCGCATACACCTGGGACGTATGTACCGCAAAGATGTCAGCTATGAATGACCAAATTTGGTAGCATTCTTGAGGGGGGTTGCAGTTCTATCTTTTTGGCATTCCTTGTGGGCTTTTATAGCATTGTATATCAGCATAAGAAGTGAGCATTAAATGGAGTACGTTGCACTGTGGTAGTGTTTGACTTTGCTGTGTGTAATGCATGCTGCTGCTATGCTCTGCCCTCTGTTGCTCCAGCAACTAAGTAAGGATAAGCCTCCAGACCCGGTTGGCTCCCAGGTAGAAGCTTTTGGGGTCTTCTTCTCTCTTGCGTGTCTCTTGTTGTGTGTGTGTAGTTGTATAGAATGCTGTGTGTGTAGAATGTTTGTGTATACATCATGAGACTAAGTCCTTTAGAGCCTGCGAGCATTGTGGGTTGAAATGGGGCGGGTGGGGTGGGACCCATTGGGGGGGAGGACGGGGAGGGACCCATGGGGGGGGGAGGGGATGAAGGGAGGGAGCTAGCCATGTTCCTCGGCCTCCAACAGGTTTGTTGCTTTTATAATATGGCAGACCAGGAGACCCGGCGTATCTTCCCTCGTGGCATAGGATAGGGAAGATGGTTTTTGTGTGCTTTGAGCTTGGAACAGTAGGTACCAGGTAACTTACCAGATTGTTAGGAACGACTATCTACTAGGTGCTGATGAGTAGCTGCTCAAACAACGTGCAAACCATCTGCTTTTCATTCTGGATAGTTCTTGCCAGTAGTTCCTGTTCTGAGGTAGCTGTGCATCGATCCAGGGATGGAAAGGATGGCCGAAGGGTGTCTGAAGCTCAGGACAGCATGAGAGCAACGGTACAGCAATCAAAATCTGATGGAAGCCAGGGAACAACTTGTTTGCATGTAAACTGGGGATACATGGTTGTATAGCACTCGCCTAGCACCTCTCTCCTCTTCCCTCCACCACCTCCATCCCCTTCCACGTCCTTCACCCCTCCTCTGTGACCCACGTAGATTCAGAGTGGTCGCTATAAGACAGGGATGTGTTCCAACCTCAGCAAGGTGGGAGGGTGTCCCAAGGGAGACAAGTGCACCTACGCACACTCCGAGGAGGAGAGGGACAGGTACGAACTGGTGTGCAAGTGTATGTGATTGCCTCACGTTCTCACACTACTCACCCTCTCCACACACTACTCACCCTCTCCACGCACTACGTACCTCCATCATGCGCACATCAGGTTCAGAAGCATTTTGAAGACCAACAAGCCAAAGTCTCTCACCAACCCCAAGGCGGTGACCGCGCCCGTCATGAGAGTGACCCCGGGACTACCAGTCATGACCAGCAGAGGCAGAATGTCGGGAGACTTGGGACCTGTGAAATTGGACACTTCCCCTCTCTCCTCTCTTGGAGATTATGGGTACCCAACAAGCTATGTGGCAGGGATGCAGGATTCCTTTGATTCCTATGACGGGTACTCCCCTTACAATACAGGTATGTATGTGTGTGTGTGTGATTTGGAATCCTCAGGAGTCCTGGGTCGTAGTGTACCGCATGTAGCTGAGGTGATTTGGACCTCACATGGCAGTGTAGAGACAACATTTCGACCGGACTGTGCCGATCTTCTTCAGAATCCCTGGTTGTAGTGTGCAGTAACAATGTGTCTTCCTTCTTCATTGCATATTTCCATGACCGAAAAGTAGACGGTATTATGTCTATCCCCCCCTCCCTCCTCCTCTTCCCTCTTCATCCCTCCCTCACTCCCTCCTTCTATTCCTCCTCCCCCCCCCCCCACCCCACCCCTCCTTCCTCCTTCCCTGCCTTCCTCCCACCCCCTCCCCATCCTCTCAGGAGAGCATATTGTTCTCCATTCGAATGTCCCCGTAGCTCCCTCCCACTCCTCCCTTCCCATCCTCCCTTCCCACGGTGGGCAGGTCTATCACTCTGCTACCCCTCAGCCCCCACAACTTGTCGGTTATCCATCCTCCCACCGTCATTCCGGTTCTATTGCAGTAGCCACCGAACCAGTGCAGGTATACAATGGGAGTCAGATGGTTCCCATGGAGACCTACTACCCTCCCAACACCTCTCAAAGTAAGTTCATGAAATCGCTGCTCTGTCATCGAAATTCTGGTAATGATACTTGTCGGTAGTATTTTACTCAAGGCTAATTTGTTATGTGACTGATGAAACCATGATAGGTGACTTTTGTGGAATGCCATTTGATCCCATAGTTGAATTGATTTCACAATCCTTTGTTCCTTTGTGTGTCTTCTTTGCGTCCTCTTTGCTCCTCCTGATTAGACCTCCAGTCATGTATAGTAATCTCCAGTAGTCTCCAGTAATCTCTAGTATCTACCAGTAATCTCCAGTAATCTCTAGTATCTACCAGTAATCTCCAGTAATCTCAAGGTGGCATTGTGTTGGTTGACCACTCTTGCTCCACTGTCCTTCGCTCTCGCGTGCTGGAGCATTGTTGGTACTCTAGCGTTCCCTTCCCACATTCCGCCATAGGTCTGTGTTGTTGTAGCGCTTGCACAAGTGTTTTCACAGCTGCAACGTTGCTTGTGTGGCATGCACTGACAGTACTACTGCATGAGAAGAGCACCTGTAGCAGCTAATGATTAGGACAGCAATATGGGGAATACTTGGTCTGAGGATAGTACAACGACCCCCACATTGGCTTAAGCTGTGTGTGTAATGTATGGTTCTGCATTTGGTTTATCTGTTTCAGCAGCACGCACATATAATGTAGTTGAAATCGGTGCTTCTTCCGTTTGCAGGGAGTGGGCCAATGGCGGAGGTTGAATTCCCCAAGGTGTATGGGAGTAGGGGAGTTGTGCCCCCGTTTGTGGACATGGGAGCGCAGTACCATCAGCACGTGGTGGAGGAGCCGGGATCAAGAGCCCAGTATCAACACCTGGTGGACACTAGCTCGAGCGTTCCTGCTGCTTACGATGTCAAAATGGTACACACCAAAGCTGTTGTGCCCAGTAAAGATTACAGAGTTATCCAAGCCAAGTAGACTGATAGTGACAAGATTACAGAGTTATCCAAGCCAAGTAGACTGATAGTGACAAAATATCATGATTTGATTAGCGAGTGAACTTTGGTTTGGGAGTGTTGTATGCAGGGATTCAGGGCAAATAGCACAAAAAGGCAGACATGCAGGATGCTGCTTTCATGGACATGGCTTCAGGGAAACCCACTTCCTAGATTCTTTCTTGAGTCTGGCTCTCTGTGACTCCGTCTCGTCTCCTCTCCCTCCGTCTCCTCCCCTCCATCTTCCTCTCCTCTGTCTGCCTATGACTCCTTCCTCTCTCTCCGTGTCCTCTCTCCTTTCTCCTTGTTCTCCCTCCCTCTCTCCTCGTCCTCCCTCTCTCCTTGTCCTCCCTCTCCCACAGGTTTCTTCTTCTGGTGGGCCTATGATAGCTGGCAGCCTACAGTCAATCAGAAAGATGCACGAGACTGTCAAGAAATCCATTGAGGGTTCCAGTCGTACAGAGACGCCCACCTCAGCCTCTGACGCCGCCTACGAATACCCTTCCTTGACAGCTGTTGGGAACCCTCACACGTCCACTGGCGGGTACACGGTTGATGCGGGACGTTTGGAAAATGCGTTTGGAAAATGCAAGGGTGACTCCGTAGCTGAGGAGTGGAAGTATGTTGAAAGGGCCCAGCTAGTCCCTCCCTCCTCCTCCACCTCCTCTCTACACCCAACTGAAACATCAACCTACCACAATCTTGACGCTTCAGGCAAACCTCTGCCCATCAGTTCCGTTTCTTCTGGCTACTATCCTGCTTCCACTGCCGGGTACATCTCGAGTGCCAGTGGACGGATGGAGAGTGGTCCTTCCCTCTCCTCACAGGGGGGTGGTCCCTCCCCCTCCTCACAGGGGGGTGGTCCCTCCTCCTCCTTTCAAGGGGGTGGTCCCTCACAGATGGCCTATGACTATGAGGCGTTGCAAGACCGCTTGTCCGGTATGGCTGTTACCAGTGCTTCTGAATACCCTACTCCACATGTGTGCCAAAGCCCTGCACCAGCCAACTATCCTGTCTCATCCATTGGACTGGAATCAACCTACAATCATACCATGGCTGATTCCCGTTCTGTACCGATGGCAAGTCCTGTTCCGAGACCAGGATCGTATTCCAGTAGTCCTGTTCCTGACAACTATATCAACCCGGAGTTTACCAGAGGTGCAGAAGAGCAGCAGCTCCCGGACTATTCTTACTCCTCAGTCATGGAGACAAGTAAGACTGTCACGACCGTCAGCAATGTGTCGAGCCAGAGCAGTCGCAGTACGGAGGATGAGCTGCGCGACCGGATCAAGCAGCTGGAGCAAGAGTTGAAGCAGAAGGATGCCACGATTGAGCAGAGGGACGCTGCGATTGAGCGGCAGAAGATGCATCAGACATCGTCGTACATTTCCCCGTCAAAGGTGTACCAGAATACGACCTCCCCGATCCACTCAGGTCCAATATCTGTGCGGTCCTCTCACCACAGCGGACCCATCCACCACTCCTTCAGTGGGCCCATCCAGGTATGCAAACACAGCACGACAAAACTGGCTCATTTTGGAAACCATTTTATGCCTGAATGACTCCACACACACACCTGCACACCCACACACATGCACACACACACACACACACACACACCAGCTGCATTATTCTCCCCACAACACAATGCAGCAGTATCCCAGCAGTGGCTCCTACTATGTCCCTCCCTCCCCTGCACCTCACTCATACCCCCACCAGTGGAGCGGCCCCCTCAGCAACCCGCTAAGCGCGCCTACCAGTGGGCAGTTTGCCTCTGGGCTCTCCCATGCAGCCGGTCTCCAACATACCACGCCCCCTAACACGGGGCTGCTTGTGCATCCGTCTGCTACTGGTGGGAGGATTGTTCCTGTCATGCAGAAGACACACCATCAGGTGCAGGTGGGCAAGTAGTGAGTGAGTGAGTGTGTGCGTGGGGGGGGGGGGGGGGGGGGGGGGGGAGCTAAATACTACACACATTGAGGGGATTCGGTGGATAGGAGACATTGAGAATGGCAATTGTTGCTGTGGATGGCATCCAAATTCCTTAGGGGGGTGACCGAGCAATTTTCACCCAATTTCCATTACCTCTGTCATCTCTAGCCACAAGATCTTGGCCAAGAATCTGAGCCATAGTGACTTCCTGTTTGTCGTAGTTTCAGTGCTGTGGATTATCACATGCACATGCACATGCATGCACACACATACCACACACCACACCCCCACAGGACCTTCATCCTGAGGATGGGATGATAGCACAGTACGTCCAGGTGATGGAGCAGCACAAAGCTGCCCAGTATGCTGCGTACCCTTCAGAGTACTACATCCCGACGGCCTACGCAGCCGTCCAGCCCACCGCTAGCCAGTACATGTACAAGTACTACTGAAGCTGGAAGCTAGGGGTTAATGTGAAACCTCTTCACATCCCCTCCTGTTAGTTGTAATTAGCACTTCATAAGTACAACACCCGTTATTTCTATTCGAAATTTCATCTTATAATTAGAAAAAATTACACATGGCATTTTCTTGCAATGAATGCGTCACCAGTTCTGTCACATAAGACACTGTATTATATATATGCATAGACAACCTGTCTGGTTCTCATGCTGCTAACTTAGGGTAGTATTCTCAATCCTGGACTGTGCATTAATTTTCAATGCAGTTTTAATAACAAAGTAATTTTGGCATCTTATTTTTCATTCCACTTCCTCATGCATTCATTATATGGCGTACACTGTGCATCTACTTTCATTAATTTTTATACTGACATTTGTGTACATGTAGATTTGCACATAATTTTCAGTAAACTCTGTGTCTGTCATCTGGTAACCAGACAAGAAGTATGAACACAACTAGTCAAGAGTGGCAGCAAATTGAAATTGAATACATACCTGCATGCGTGATTCTCAAGGTTAGGCATCCAGCAAATTAGGTGATGATGATGAAACTATATTGTTGACAGGGTAGCCCCTCAGCATGTGGCTGCTGATCTTCCAGGGCCCTAATTAGGGTTTACTTTCTGTTGATGGGTAATGAATTCTGTTGGGCAGAAGTTGTGTGATGACTTATGTGGGAAATTAATGGTGGATGAGAGAAATTGCTCTGTGAATCCGTACACAGGGTGGTGCCCAATGACCTGTGCTGGACAAGAAGACTAGGTTCTAGGTTTGGAGGTGATGGTGTGATTGGTGTTTCTGTGAGAGAGGGGAGGGGGTGGGAGGATGGAGCCCCTGGTACATGTGATAGTACACTATTGTGGAGTCCGAGTCGACCATAGCCAAGGTCAGCCTGCAGAGGGAGACGGCTATGGTATCTGGGTCTGAAACTCACTGTTGTTAGTACGTGCATGTATACCTTGTGTGCTCAGCAGCTTCACACTTGTTGATGGCTTGAAGGTAGTCTTCAAAGCTGAATATGCAGAGGGAGAGGTGGTTCATGTGGCTACACAAGAGACAGCCTTCAGGGGAGGGGGAGGGACTCACTTGTCCAAAAAGAACTCTGTTGCTGCCAGGGGTATAATGCACTCGGGCAGATCCTAGATGTGAGTGAGAACCTGATGTGTAGCCATGGATCGGTATACGTATATATATCGTTGACTGGTGCTAGTGCTGAATAGCAAAATGACTGAAGGGATTATACTAGCACCGGTTGGTTGAGTGCAATCACGTCCATGGAGTGCCTGTCACAAGCTGAGCATGCACACAACGCTACCGTCCCAAGATACCCCTAGTCAACACCGCCACAGATCCTCATGATCTGTGTAGCTTGACAGAAGTACGTGCAGAATTGGGGCCAATCTCCATAGGCACAACTGTAAAGCCCAGTATCTGGGAGGAGACGTTCTTGAGCCTACACGTGATACCAGGAATTCATTAACTAGTCTCCTTCAGCGTGGAAGAGCTTCTCTTGGTCACCGTACAAGAATGAGAATGATTCCTACCTCCTCACGCTGCTGTGCTCTGAGGTATATCACTCGCTGGGAAGAGCATGGGTGTACAGAGACTCGGTGCCATTGTTTCACTGATGAGAGCATGGGAGGGAGAGGAGAAAAGGGCCAGAGGGTGAGAGAAGAAAGGGGAGGATAAACAGAGGGAGGGAAGATTAATTTGATGCACACAGAAGTTGAACCGGAAAAAAACAACCACCTTTTACCGGGCGACGATGACTGGTACTCCAATTGATAGGACAGCCTCGTTCCCAGGTTATCACTGCTTCCATTTTTTGCTTGCAGTATGCAAATACGAAGGCCTGGACAAGACAGTGCCCAGTGAAGGGTCTTGAGGCCTATTCTTGTGATGTCTGCCCAAGAGCTAGAGGCCGGAGCGTTTGCAAGGCAGCACCATACTGCTCATTGTTCAGGGCATTGGGGATGGTGGATGTTAAACGTAGATTATTACAGTCGGGCACTACCCACATATGTGACTAGATTTCCCAGGCCGTGTGAGTCTGTGGTTGCACACTGCAAGTGTTCAAAACTGGAGGTGGTGAAGGCCTGGAAACATGTCTATGACTACATGGGGTGATTCTTTCCACAGGGATATTAATCGGCATACAGAACAGCCTTCATTACTGGCATAACAGTATCCTACTAAACCTACTAAACAGAAATGTAAACACAATTACCTTCAGTCAAATCCAGGTAGGCTTGCAATGCGGCTTGGATCTGCAGAGGATCGGCGAAGCCATACTCCCTCATCTGAAGCAGCTTCAATGTGCATGTGTGTGCAGTGGGAATGGAGACTGTATACTACAGTCAACACTAATTATTCCTTGAAGTATAATTATGGCAGTAGGTTTACCATTGGGTGGTGAAAATACCAATCTTGAGCCTTCTGCATTCTGTGACGTTTTTGCAATGACGACATGCGAGCGCGAGACGTCATCGATCGTGCCTAATTTTGACTTTAACCCAGTTAACCATTAACCCTTTTGAAACCAAAACACTACAGTACAGTACATGCAGTATACAGTGCAGTATAGCTGCAGCTAGCTGTACAACGTATACAGCCAAACTTCATGGCATCCTCAGCTGCGCAGCTGGAGTCCAGGCAGCTGCTGCGACAGCTGTCCCACCAGTCATCAGAGGGAAGCGAGAGGTTGGCCTAAGATACGAATTCTTCAGTCCACTAGATTTATTCCCCCTCCCTCTCCACTCCCCCTAAAACTACTCACACACTAGCATTGTTTCTGAGGAGCTGGAGCTGCTAAGAAACGTGTATTTCGATGAACTGGACATCACCCATACTGAAAGGTCAGCTCAAACTGGCACAGTAAGGTAGGGGAACAATGTATAAAGCAGTTGTCCTAGTGGAACCCTATTGAGTATGGGTAGGCTATTGTGTCATGCTAGTACACCTAGCCTCGTTCCCAGGCCATCACCCAGCTTTTCGTCGCTTGCAGTACGGTAAAGCGTACTGCAAGTGACGAAAAGCTGGGCGTGGGACTGGGAACGAGGCTAAGTACACCAACGTGGAGCTAGTGAGCTGTGGCCCTGATCGTGTAGCATCCTTTCTGTTGAGTCACCAGCATTGTGGTGGGACAAGAACTATTTCCCGGACCTCCCAGCTACTGAGCTACAGCCATCAAAGATTTCTTCCCTTCTCTTCTCCCTCCCCAGTGGTGATGTTGTACTCAGCTATCACATCACACCCAGCACTGCGGACGACAAGGACAGACAGTTTGTCTACCTTGATCTCACCATCGCTCTCAATATCACGGTAACATTGTTACATGCATGATAGCATATCAATTAGAAAAGGGTGTGGTGACTGTAGTCAGGTGTTCATGTGACTCTGGAAAGGGTGTGGTCATGTAGTCATGAGTTTGGAAAGCAATGTCACATGGCTTTAGAACAATCAATCAACAACTACAGGCCTCCAGTAAAGGTTTCTGATTGTAGACTCTATCACTCTCTGTTCGTGCAGTATCCAAATCTGAAACCAGAAATCCACTTTGGGGAGTCTCGTGGGCTCTCAGATGCACATCTCAGAGGGTAAGCTCAGTATGTCAAGCCAGCCATAGTGGTTAATCCCCCCCCCCCCCCCCCCCCCCCCCCCCCCCCCCCCCCCCCCCTCCCCCTCCCCCTCCCTCCCTCCCTCCCTCCCTCCCTCCCTCCCTCCCTCCCTCCCTCCCTCCCTCCCTCCCTCCCTCCCTCCTCCCTGTCTTCCTACACAGTATATCTGAGGGTCTGCACCACAAGTCGCTGGAATACCTGGGGTCTCCAATGATCTATGAGCTGGTGGAGTACGCTAAGGATTGCCTGACCGACAACAACCGGCCATGTGGCCAGTGTGCCATCTGCCAGTTTGAGTTTAAAGTAGGTATGATATTCAACCCCATTCCACTGTCCACATTTCCATTCCACAGTCCGCATACTGTGCTGAAACCATACAATGTGGTGACAGATTTTCAGTATTTGCTGGAATTCGATGCGCTCCTGGTTCCCATGCATGTCACATGTTTTGCACTAACGCGATAATAAGAAACCACCAATAAGCATAGCCTCATTCCCAGGCTGCATCCTGGGAACAAGCCCAATAAGGATACACACATTCACACAATATAGGTTGGGTTTGCAAAGTGGAGACAGGAGAGCCAGGGACCTGGTACGTAGATCACAGAGTATGGTTATATCACAGTAGCTGTATCTTCACAATCATAAGTATCACTCAGCCTACTTGCACTCACAACACACAATACACCACACATACCCACATACTTCACACACACACACCTCACACACGTGCACAACACATATACACACACACACACACACACACACAGGAGACGGATGACTTCACAAAGACACACTGCTACCACTACTTCCACCAACCTTGTTTGGCTAGCTACGTGGAGTTCTATGAGCAGAAGCAGAGGGAGGGTCGTCAGGAAGAGTGCCAAATCGACCTCATGCTTAGGAAGAAACCGAAACAGGTGCGATTTAAGTAAACCACTGATAGAATAGTACCTTGACTAAACACCTTTACCTAATTCCATTGTGACTCGTAATCACTGTGATGTCACCATAATTATGCTATGTCTGTGTGCACAGCTGGAGTGTCCTGTGTGCAGGGAGCCCATTGCCATGGACACCCCATGCCTGGAGGCTATTCAGGGGGTGGTGCCCTCTTCAGCAGCAGATAGCAGTGAGGTACGTTCTAGATTGAAAGGATAGTATTGATTGTGCGTGGGCACACTGGGTCGCAGAACAGCAAGAAGAGCGAAGGTACCAGGAAACTTACCACGTGTCTAGCCAGCAGGGGTTACTGTTGTGATACACACCAGCCAGCTGCAAATGTGTAGTTGATTGGACAACATGCCGAAACATATTTGCAGTTTGTCATATGAGATTGTGTACCAGGCCCTCCTCATTTTCCATACTGCATGCAAGTGACCAAGGGCTGGGCCAGGGAACCCTCTCGCCTCTGATGGGAATGAATTATAGCTCAAGGTTTCAGAAATGTGATCCTTGAATTCAAGTGTCCCTCACTAATTGTATGCACACACTCCTGTAGACTTTCAGTCCTTCGAAGGAAATGCAGTCCTGGCAAGTTAAGATGGCGTCCCTCCTTCGGCAACAGAGGGAGAAGGGAGGTGTGATCAACCCCAGTGCAGAGGATGATGTCATTGATGACTCATGGGTAAGGTTAGAGGTCATCCTAATGGATGTAGTTTAGGAATCAAGTGGTGTATACCAGGAGCCTATAATGAGGGGCTTAGCATCATAGCGATGAACTAATCATAGCAACCGAAGTATGTCCTTATTTGGAAGCTAGCTCGAAGTGTAGTAATTCCCACGTGCCGTATATGGTCAAGCGCAAGCTGCCTGTTTAGAACAATGTCATCCCCCATAGTGGATGCTCCTTCTCATTATAGGCTCCTGTGTGTAACAGTGTAGAGAATCTCCTGAACAGATAGGCAAACATTTCTGTATACATTAATTGCTTGATTTATGACCTCCCTGTCTTCTATTCCCAGGTTAGCATGGCTGGCCACAGGAGAGAGGGGGGTGCCAGGATGCAGGAGCAGCCATCCCAACAGCAGGGAGGGGACAAGGAGCAGCTGTCTTGCCGGGCCCAACAGCAGGGAGGGGACAAGGAGCACCTGTCTTACCGGGCCCAACAGCAGGGAGGGAACAAGGAAGTTGGAGTTATGCAACATAGAAGTAATGATGCTACCACTCATCCCACTGATGTTCAGTCTTCAAATACTTCTGACACTAAAGAGAAGTCTTGCCAAGGGTCAAAGTACTCTGCTAGAGATAGACAACAGCAAGCTAGAAGAACCAACCATAAACATGGTTATTCCAGACCAACCAAAAATTACAATTCCAGACCACGAGATGAAGGTCCCTGTTCCAGACCACTAGGTGAACATCCTCATTCCAGACCACTAGATGATGGTCCCTGTTCCAGGCCACTAGATGACGGTCCCTGTTCCAGGCCACTAGATGAAGGTCCCCATTCCAGGCCACTAGATGAAGGTCCCCATTCCAGACAAGATGAAGGTCCCCATTCCAGACAAGATGAAGGTCCCCATTCCAGGCCACAAGATGTAGGTCCCCATTCCAGGCCACTAGGTGAAGGTCCCCATTCCAGACAATCAAATAAACGTCCATACTACTATCGTGATCACAGGCCAGTTAACCAAGTTCATAAGAACAGCAGGCACTCTAATGACATGAGACAAGCAGGAGGTTATAACAGTGCCAATGGTGGAAGGGACAGGAGGAGATACAATCCACACTGTATACAAGATGAAAATTATCACCGAGTCTATAGCAGTCGACCAAAGAGTAGCAGAGATGAACACTACCACAAGCAAAGAGATTCAAAACCTAAGCATGTACAGGAGGTTCCTGTAGGAGGGCAAGTCACCAGTTCAAATCAAAAGGTGGGGAACAAAGATGTAGTTGTGGTTGTCAAAAAGGAGGAAATCCCTGGAGTTGAAGACCCTCCCCGGGAACAAACTTGTTCAAGAGAGCGTGGTGCTGAGAGTAGACAGCCGTCTTCAGGAAGGAATGCACCGAGAGGAAGCAGTCGCGAGGAGGCAAGGGAGAGTGGTTACCATAGGAACCAGTGGAGCCGCAAAAGGACCGAGAAAAGGGACGTGAAAGGGGATACAGACTCCATGACAGAGAGGTCACAACAGGCTTGAACACTACAATAGTGTTGTTACAAGACAATGACAATCAGAAATTGCAATTTCATTTTCAATGCAATCTGTGTAAACTGGCTATAATGATACAGCCAACAAGTTTTTATCTTGCGATTGCCAGTGGTCAAAGAATCTGTTGGGTGCAACTAGAGATTAAAAAAACGAACTCTGAATCTATAGGAAGGTCCTGATTCTAGACCACCAGATGAAGTTTCCATGCATTTCAGACCACATGACATTTGTGTATAGGTCCCCATTCGCCTATAGGCTGTATCAATATTTGTACAAGCTATTGCCAATAAACCAGGTCTATAATAGCTATACATAGGGATGTATGTATTCAATGCATGTCCTACTATAGGGTGCTATAAGTCTCACGGGCCAGCCTCTCATGTGCACCACACCCACAATCTGGTCAGCAAGAATAATATGGCACTTTTACTTGTCATGGCAGATTATAATAATTATTATGATAAAATTAAATTAATGCTTGCATGAGTGTGTTGCATAATATACACCAAACTACAACTTTTTTTGTGGGCTTATATCACGGTTTCCAAACTGGTAACTGTCTGTAAACTCAGTATAAATCACCTGGTACTCATCAATTGTGCCTTTTGTCTGGCAAAAATCTTTGCACGAGCCCCTGAGTTGCTTGCAGCTCAGTCGTCTTCTTGTTTCTGAGTCCAGTGAATACACCAAAGCCACGAAAGCGCCACGGAATGGTGAAGAAAGAAGTCGAAGGTAGGCTAGCGGGAGGGAGGGATTGTCTGGGTTTACCGCATCATAAATTTGACTGATTAAGGAGAAGATATTCAGGGCTAGGTATACCACGGGGTACCAAATCAGTGGCTTAACTTCTTTCTTGATCGTTTCACTCTGCCACTCGGCATTGGGGTCAAACTTTCCCTGCCACCGAGAATCTCTTACTGCCTTGATGGCAATAGCAATGGTGGCGAAGAAAATGATCGTCAGGGATACGTAAAGTGGGATGTACCAGATCCCAAACTGCACCCATATCCCAAAGCGGAAAGGACTACAGTTTGCGTCAACAGTTCGTATTCCACACCACGGGCCGGCTGTCCCATAGGCACCTTTCCAGAGTGGAAGCCAAAACCATGTGATTGGGAGAAAGTATGATATGAGAAAATACACAATTTCCAGTTTCTCTGTTCGTTTGTTGAAGATTGTGTTTACAAACAAGTTGAAAGTGATGCACCAGATGTTTAGAAGTTCCACTGCAGCAGTGTAGTGGTTTAGCAGCCCGCCGAAATAGCAGTACGGGTCTTCGATGGGTCTCGGCGAGTAGTAGTTCACCCTGGCAAGTGTGTACGAGATGGAGTGCACCAGCGCAGCAATGGTCAGATAGAGGACGAGTCTTTGAGTGAAAAATTTGTACTTCTTGTACAGAACGATTACCAGCACCACGCCGAGACAGCAGAAGAACGAGAAGAGTCCCACGGACGCGCGGAGAGCGGAAGCTATTTTGTACTGGGTGGAATCCAGTGTCTCGTAGCAGCTGGTCTCGTTGGTAGGTCCCAGCCCACTGGCACTACCACTTTCTACCGACATGATCTTGTACGTACCGAATTAGTGATGTGTGGATGTGGGAGGGGCTGAAATGCATTACGTCACGCAGCAGAGTATATTATGTAGTCGAAGAGTCTGGTACCGAGACTATATAATTATTATTATGCATCACAAAATTGACTGGCAGTCTGGCGTCCTGGGACCCTGGGTCCCCATTCTCCTTGGGATATGGGAACCCCCTCCGATCCCAAACAGTTATAGCGCAATCATGATCAGCCTACCGGGGGTATATAGTTTCGTTCCCAGGCCCTCCTGGAAATGTGTTTTCGGGGGACAGGAAATGCCTAATCATCAGCGATATTGCCCCCCCCCCCCCCCCCCCCCCCCCCCCCCCCCCCCATGCACCCACACACCTCCTCGACTATACACTGTACTGCAGCAAACCACAACACAACTACAACTGCACACAAATGACACAAGGTTAATTAACATGATTCCTATAGCTCAAAATTGTGATGATTGAATCCGGAGGCGATATTCACATCTCCTTGCGACTGCTCCCTCAATGCTGTCCCCATACATAGAGTACATTTCAAAGTCATAATCAGCAACGTCTTGCTTGCGTGATTTAGGAGTGCCTGTGCACAGAACACGGCAAGAAGCCTTGAGGTGGGTGAGTGTCTCCAAGTCAAACGCATACATAAACGCGATAGCAGCACCTGCAAAGGGTGATGTCACAACTTGGAGCACCCACAGTGCCAATAAGGGATTTTGTGGTTCGACGGAGTCATAGATCTGACTGGCCAGAAGAGTTGTTCTCAGCACCAAGTAGATCAGAGGATACCAGAGCAGGGGCTTGACTTCTTCACGGATCTTCTGCTTGCTGATCTTTACAGTTGGAGTCCAAGGTGTTCCCTCGTACTTGCGAATGTCCCTCCTAACCTTGACGGTGATCACAATAGACGCAATAAAAATGACCAGGAATATCGTGTACACTGGCACATACCACAAGGCATATTGTAGCACATGTCCAAATTTGAATAATGAGCAGTCCTCTTCAAGACTCCGTATCCCACACCATGGACCTGCTGTACCGTAAGCTTGTTCCACAAAGGGTATCCAACACCATGTCAAAGGCAAAAGAAACGTGACTGTCAAGTAGATCCACTCCATGCACTCCCTCCTGGGCATCCGACTCAAGACTGTGATTGTGAACAGGTTGAAGGTGATGCAGCATATGCTCAGCAACTCACTCCAGGCAGCGTAGAGCTCAAATGAGCCAGCAAAGTGGCAGTAGGGGTCCTTGATCTGCCGATGAGTATAGAAGTTCACTCGGCCCACTATATAGGCCAAGGAGTGAAATGTGGCAGCTACAGTGAGGTACAGGACAAGTCTCTGTGTGAAGAATTGATACTTCTTCAAGCAAACACTGATCAAGATGACACAGACACAGGAGAGGAAGGAGAAGAGCCCTACGGATGCACGGGTGATGGCGACTGCCTTGAACTCAGGAGAATCAAACTCCGATTCATAGCAAGATGCTTCCTCCAGGTCGATTGAAGAACCTTCGTTTAAGCCAGACATGGCTATGTCATTAGTAGGTGACAGCTGAACTAATAGTTGGGTCTACACAAGCACTAGAGTTTAAGACCATGTGCAAAGACAATATATAGAGTTATGTAAACTACATTGATCATGTGAGTAGTCAGTACACACAGCAGCCCTAGGGATCCTAGTACACATGAAAATTGTTTGTAAAGTGGCATAATGAGGTGGTTTACTATGATGTCATACATATTACATACTCAAGTGATCAGAACTGTATCAGTCCCAGCACTCCTCAGGCATGACTGGGATGGGGTCTCTACTGACACGCTGATCCAGGTTAGTGTTGTCAGTAGGTGTTTGCTCTAAGTCGCTGCCGTCACTGTCCTCCTCCAAGCCACTCCATGTGTCCCTGTCTTGTGCATCAAAGAGCGCATGCATCCTCGCTGCATCCAACTGTATCAGCTCTGAAAGGAGCAGTGCTGAGCTACAGATGATGATGGTATTGGACAGTAGATGATATGCACACATTTAATGTAGGCTAGTCTTCAGGAGTCTCTCTCTCTCACCTTATCTCTTCTACAGACGAGCATAGGCTTCTTATTTTCGGAAATCGTAGCAAATCTACCAGACAGATTTGCACTGTACAAGACGAATCGTTCTGAGTCTCCTCCACATCAACTGTTCTTAAATGCTTTGCACACGCTTCATCATGGCCCAGAACGTTCCGTCTTTTCAGAACAGTAGTATCCATGTCACCGCTAGCTTGGAATGCCCCACATACTGAGGAGTCTGCTCTCGCACAACACTGACAATCTGACACACTCCCGGCATCATCAGCTTCTTGTAATTTCTGCTGAAACAGAACATGAAGGTAGTACTCAGCCTCCTGGCAAAGCTTCTGGTCAGCAGTGAGGGGGTTTTCATCATACGGATGCGCACACTGAGCAACCTGCAGCAATACCAACGACATAAGCATGACTTTGCATGTGATACAGTGCCGCTATGATGTCACTGGAAGTGTTGATGGCTCCGTGTTCTCCTGCATGCTAAGTCTGACATCTTACTAGCTTGTCTCTTAACTCATGCACTGACAATAACATGAACAGTGAGCATTTCATGGGATAGTTACAGGTAACAGTTTAGCAACTCACAATTTCATAAGGTGTCTTGCAATTGATTCTATCCACATCAGGATCTTTGAGGGGGTTACCTGCAATACATAAACAGTGCAATACTGATCCATCTTTGGAGAAAGAGGCTAAAGAATCATACCATTCTCTACTCTGGTAAAGACTGCCATTTGAGAGCAGTATCCAACATCGTTCAAACCATGTACGCAGTCAGGAGGTGGGCATCCCACTCCACTGAACTCTACCAAGTAGGGAAACCGCTCACACACAGAGGAACACCTATACATTTACACATGCATGTGTGTGTGTGTGTGTGTGTGTGTGTGTGTGTGTGTGTGTGTGCATGTAGCGGGTGCACGTGTCACGTGTACAGACATTCATCACTGGTATGGAAAGTGTGAAACTGCAAATCAAGAACAAAATTTAACACGACGTAATCACTGAATTTTCAGAACTTTGTCAGTGCTAGCTTTGGAACGTGCAGTAGACATGACAGAAGAGTTTATGTACCTGAACAGTAAAAACAATTTGTTACTCTAACGCAGTTACCTTTGTTTTTCTTAGTTTCAGTATGAACAACTTCATAACTGAGATAACAAAACAACTGTTGGAACGACTTGTTTTCTATAAATGCAGCTGAGAAATTTAAAATGACAGCTTTCAAACAATAGTCAGCTTTAATAACTAATGTCACAAACTCCATGTAGGAATTGCCTGCTTTCAAACGTACCATGCCTGGAACTGCACTCTTGTCCACTCAAATCGGTGGTCGTGGTGGCGGAACCCGGAAAACCCGGGAAAGAGAACGTTGAACTCCGAATTTGGGGTTGTCAACACCACAACTCTGGGCTGTAGTGCTCCGAACAGCGAGCCAGGCACCGCTTCAAGCACAGGTGGGTCAAGATGCTCAATCCTGCAAATTCAGTGGAAAAAAATGTGTGAAAGGAGAAGACTCCATGTGCAATATGCAGCTGTGCTGGCACAACTTACACTTCAACACATGCGATAAGGTCAAAGTTTTTCAATCGATCATCTGGTTCAGCTATTGAGCCTGCAAGTTGGATATGTAAGTGTATGCGTATCAACTGGTACACGGAGCCATCAACGCTTCCAGTGACATCATAGCGGCACTGTGGCATTGCTGCAGGTTGCTCAGTGTGCGCATCCGTATGATGAAAACCCTCTCACTGCTGACCAGAAGCTTTGCCAGGAGGCTGAGTACTACCTTCACATTCTGTTTCAGCAGAAATTACATAATATGGTTGTCACTCGTATGTCATGCTTCTGAGAATGCACAGTGGTACACTGCCGGTTTTTAACACGTGAGTTCCATTGCATGTGAGAGCATCTGCTTGCAATTGCCATAATGCCACAGTACTGTCTAGCGAGCTGAAGGAGCTGAGGCGGGGTGTAGTGGGAGGGAGATGGGTTGTTCCATATTTTGTATTGATGTTTTGAGTGGTCTCAAGGAATTTCACAGCTCTATTCTGGTGTCTGACCCATAGGCCCGTGTGTGGGTAGTTCTCCCAGGCAAAAAAGAAGCATGTGACCTTTCTTTGTAGTTAGTTGAAGTGTCGTTGTACCGCTGCTGTTCTGGCAAGTTAGCCATCGTACTCAGCAAGCGCAGGGTATGTGTCCTCCAGACATTTCTAGTTTCGAACCAGCTTACCTTTCATGAGCTTCACAAGCAGTGGCAGCTGTCTTGGGATGAGGAAGTCGGTAGTGAGGGGCTCAACAATGTTCTGGTTGACGTACAGCAGCTTTGAATCAACATCCACACCCACTAATTCCTCTACGTACTGCTCTCGCTTTAAGCGTCGTAACAATTTGCACTCAGCACAGCCCATGTCAATGACCTTGAAGCAGGAAGAGACATTAATTGCATTGTAAACTCAGTTACAAGAATTAATCTCCAGTAATCTCATGCCAAGTTCATCAACTAACACCGCTCATAGGGTGTTGTCAGTTTGCTACCCAGGGGATTCTACACACCATGAAGATATTCACAGGCACCTGATGTGCCCCCCCTCATGGCCTGGTTAGCAATCAGCAGCTGCTTGCCTCAAGCATCATCTCAATGACCTAATGATTACTGCTATAATTATTATGCATGTGCAATCATCATTTATTCTTCAAAGTATAATATCTATGCCTGGCAAATTCTACTAGTACCACACCTTTCTGGCCTGCATTTCTCTTGCAACTTTTAGAACAGCGTTGTAGCGTTGAATGTAAAGCGGGGGGTCGAACTTTGGGCCTCCCTGCCTGACTTCCTCTTCCTGGGGTCCCTCATTGTTTCTTTGCTCTGCATCTAGTGCAACAGCCATGCTTACTATATACATTATTCACACGTGGAGGATGCCCCGCAATTATCATGACAGAACGATTAATTTTAGTAAATAAATATTACATCATGATTAAGTCATTGAAGATGAATACAACTTTTACAAGTCGGTCACGTGACAATACACAACGAATGACTTGTTCTACACAAAAACAATAATTTATGAATATGCAATAATAATAATCTTCGCGCAGTGAGAAGATGTGATTGTTTTGCGCTTTGACTTTCAAAGTGCCAGTAAAATTACAATGTTATGTACATAATTAATCTTTCCCAATTTTCAATTTCAAAGTCAGTACTGGCTGGTACTGCTATACGTATACCTCTGCTGTCCCTGGGGAAATGGTAGCCGCACTGCAGAACCATGAGGGGCTCTTACCTGCCAATTTTGCCCAGGAGAAACCACATGTGATGTGTGGGGGACAACGTGGTATGCTGGGGTGGGAAGCAGAGCTCGCTTAGATGCTGAGTTTGCTGAGGGCGCTCTTGCGAGGGCCACAGAGGGGTGCTGAGGGGGTTGAATAGGAGTGTAGAGAGTCGAGTCTAGCATACCAGGGTTCTGGACTCTTGGGTTGAAAGTCATTCTGGGATTCAGCTGATTCAGCTGCATTCCCTTTGCCTGCAATTCTATTGCATTTATAGACACTCGGTCAGCCATGTGGGGATGGGATGACTTTCGATGAGGAATGTGGCTTTCTTGTGGCAGAGTAGTCATTTTGATCGGATGGCTAGGCAATTGCTCTTGCAAGAGGGCTTGTCTCTGAAGGGCATGAAGACGCTCCAAGTCCTGCATAGTGATTACCTGGTAGGCAGTTGGGTGCGTATCAGGATTCTGCACGTGCTGGGAAGGAATTGGTGTTGGTAATGGTGCCTTTCTCTGGATGTGCAGCTGCTGTTGAGGGGTAACAGGAATGGGTTGCAATGTTGCTGGTGCTATTTGTGGGGGTACAGGATGTGGGCCGATCAGTGGGGCTACAGTTGGGGGGATACCTGAAAATGTGTGTGGCAGTCCCACTTGCATATTTGGTCGGTAAAACAGCAAATTGGGAGGAGGATGCCTCTCAAAGCCTGGAGGATGAGAGAAGGTTTGAGGAATGGAGCTGACTGGTACAGGAGCAACAGCACTTTCGACAACGACTGGATTTGAGGAGCTCACTTTTCTCATTGGAGGCACAGAAACACTACTTGAGTGAGAATTCTCTGATCCGCTAGTGGGGATGAAAGGTGCGGCCGTAATGCTCAACCCCGACTTTGCTGACTCCACACTTTCTCCTCTCTGATCTCTGTCCAGGGACGGTTGCGGAGTGTTCTGTTCCAGCTGGTTTGCAACGCCCTGTGAGTACACTACAGGGTGACCACTTCCCGGGAGGAACTGCGCCTCAGACAACATATGCATGGGAGGGGTGACTTGGGGATGAGAGATGGGAGCAACTTTGAGGTACGGGGAGAAAGCACTGCTGGAGTGAGGGGGAGTTCGTTCTTGGAGGGTATTGGCCACTCTGGGAATCGGAACAGGGAATCCGCGTGGAAGAGAATCATTTGGTAGCAGTCCAACCAACGGGGGCTTAAACTGCGTCGTCTTGGGATAATTGAACTGAGATGCTTGCGACTGCAGGTGAGCCAAGTTAACCTTCTGTTGATGTTGATAAAGATGCTGCTGTTGGTGGTGGCGAAGTGTGTCATAAAACTGTTTATGGAGGAACAGCTGCTGTTGGCTGAGAACATGTGGATTGTGCACTTGTTGCTGATTCAAAGACACAACATGAGCATGTGATTGCTGACCCGGAACCTGATTTGCGACACCGACTCGATCAGTCGTAAGTGCATCTGGAGATCTGTATGGCACACCTACATGCTGCTGCTGACTAGTACTCAGTGATTCCTGGGGTGAATTAGATTCGAATGACCGTGAATGGTCAGCAGCTGAACGAGGGATTGCTGGAGTTTGTGCGGGAGGCAGTTGTGGTAGCACTTGAGAAGGTAAGCTGCGATGCCCAACCTCTTGTTGCATTGAAGTCTGCGTCTGTTCCAATCCTGGGGAATTCCTTGTGGTATTGCCACCTTGAGAGGAGACCCCTTGAAGGACCACTGGTTCACCTACAACTGGTGGAGTAGATTCAGTGAAAAGTTCTTGCTGTGGGTGGGCTCTATTTAGAGGTAGGCCCGGTGGTGGCAGTTTTGTCCCAGTTGGTTCGCTGGCTTTCAATGGTGACATAAATTCAGGTACAGCAAGCATTCTCACATTCAAGGAACTGGATTGACCAGGTTGACTAACTGCAGTGACATGCAACGGTTCAGAGGAAGTGGAACCTTCCACCATTTCTGTAGGTCCAGACCTGGACGGTTCAGCTTCGGGCTGGTTTTGAACCACTGTATTAGCAACTTCGGTATTTTTAGCTGCTGCAGTGTTCACAGTTGCCTCAGAAGTACCTGCTCTTTTATCAGTGCTGGTAGCAGTCCTGTCCAACTCAGGAACTTGCACGCTCTGGGGACCTGCAATGTCACTTGCGTTCTGCTCGCTCGGGTCTACCAACACACGCTGACTGTTAGCTCCGGAAAGTGAAGGGAGGGAGTCGGTCATTACCGCCTCCATAGAAGGTGGGCACAACTTGGCAACGATGTCCTCTCCAGTGACCTGTGCTGGCTGTGGTTCTTGAACATTTTCAGCCACAGACACACTCCCAGTTCCAGCGTCAGGTGTGCCGGACTGCACACTCTGACTCCTGCTCTCTGATCCAAGAGTCAGCTTGGATTCCGTGGTTGGGGTTGGGGTGGCAACCAGTTTGCTGGCTGGAGGTGTGCTGCACCTGGAGCTGGTGATGCTATGGCTCATGGCGTCCTTAATGCCGTGCTGAATGAGGGAGGAAGTCTCTGAAGGGGTCTGGCTTCTAGAGCTGACCTTGCTGTTGCTAGCACTCTGTTCTGGTGTGGTGAGTTTGGTCTTCAGAGCGTCAGCATAAGACACTGACTTCGAGGAAGGTGGAGGAAGCCTACTTCTCTGTATGTGGGACGCTACATGACCTTCAGGCCTACACTGACCGTCCTTAGGGGCGCAAGAAGTAGGTCTTCTAGGCAGCGAATTTCTGCCTCTTTCAGCATCTGCACTGGCACTTCCTCGGACACCACCGCACCCAGACTGGCCCCCTTCCGAGGGATGGAGAGTGGACGTGGGGGGCAGAGTGGGAGTAGACATACAACCACTATCACCCGAGTTTTGGTCCTTACAGTTTTGGTCCTTACAGTTTTCTAATTTCACTCTGTCGTCGTTACTTGTGGCTCTGGGCCAGGGGTTATCGCTGCCACTGCCTGCTCTTGGTGGTTGCTGCCCAGTTGCTAAGGGGATCACATCGGTCAGGTCAGGTGACGAGCTGCATGACGTCACCTCGAGCTCGAGCCCATCACCACTCGCAACCTGCAACAACACCAAGAGCAGGCAGAGGCAGCGATAACTCAACAACCTATGAGGGCAACGTGTCAATGCACATATTACATAGTAGGATCAGAGAAGAGGACATCAACACATTACTGGCTCTCAACATCGTACTTCACACGGCTATGTACCTCACAAGTGTATATTGGAAGGGGACACACATAACTTGGGCACAATCAGATGTGTAAATATTACGAAGTGTCAACTGAAGAACACGATTGGGCTGAGATTAGGGTATGTAAGGGCCAGACCAGGCTACAGAAATGATGTGTTCTTAGTTGATCCACACAAGTGTCTTTACTGGTATTCACACGCCTTGGGAGCTATTGATGGAACAAAGTGCTCCAGCAGACAGTTGCGGTTACCAGTCGAGTAAAGGAATCTTTGATCCTTTGTAATGCTGAATGTTTGCTGGCAAATCATGGCCGAATGCCAATTAATTCCACATAGCCCTCAGGCTCAGCAGTATAATGTGTGAACGTGATGGTACATTGCGCACGACACAATCACATGATACAACATGAAAGAGGGAAGGGTAACATTCTGGCATTCAATATACACGTACACGTAGCTACAAGTACATGTGATATGCACGGCTACAAATTCATACTGTAAACATTCAAAGGAATTTGGCAGCATATCAGTTTCGGTTTAAGAGAAGCAAATCTCTACACTACCTTAGTGGGCCTTTCGCTGCCTGCTTTAGGAAGTGGTTTTGAGTTCTGTTGCGAGTGGTGCTTCTCTCCACCACTGTCACCAGACTTCTGGCCCACTCGGGACACCTCACTCCTCGCTCGAGGGTGAATGTAAAAGCGATCTTCATTACCACCGCTGCCCCCACTGCCTTGTGGGTGCTGTATACATGTATGTGTAAAATGTACGTGTGTGTGTGTGTGTGTGTGTGTGTGTGTGTGTGTGTGTGCGTGTGTGTGTATGTGCGTGTTTGTGTATGTGTGCGTGTTTGTGTATGTGTGATAGTTACGTGTAGAACTTAACCCTTAACTCCCGATAGTGCCCGTTAAACCCGAGAGCGCTTGTATGCGCCCAAAACTGAATTCCAGCTATTTATCGCCATAGCTACACGATCAGACTTTGGATAAGTGATTTATGTGTCACAGGGAGTCGAGTGAAGCATAATTAGCTGTGGCGTCCCATAGGGACTTTCCCCACAATTCGCGTTAGAAGTTTACTTGTCGATCGATGTGTACTTGTGATGGCATAATACAGCTTATATCCTACGAGCAAGTTGTTGTATTGAGTTTGTAATAGCCAGTTATCTCAACCACACTGGAAACCTACCGTTGCTGGGCCAGTCAGCCAACCTCTGGCGTGGTTTTGCCGTCATTCTAAAGTGCACTGCGACAAACCCGCATTTCCACTGTTGTGTCTTTCTCAGGCCTCACTGTCAAGTCGTGGAACTACTTGCGGAACAAAGCAGGTTTGTTTTCAAGCCAAATAAGTAGAACTATCAATACCTGAACTTAGCCATTTTACAAGATACAATGCCAATGAATCGACACAACACTTCATTAGCATTTGTGTAACCACGCGATTGATTTCTGCGCATACGCCTCGGGGGCATTGACCTCTAAAGCATATCCCCATCTGAAGAGAGAACTGTCATGCGTTTACGGAGGTGAAAGCTCAACCTATGCACAGAGAGTTACCTGGCGCCAGACTGCCCACATGGCGAACAAGGGCAGTCCTGGCGCCAGACTGCCCACATGGCGAACAAGGGCAGTCCTGGCACCAGACTGCCCACATGGTGAACAAGGGCAGCAGCTGAGCAAGCCATGCAACTTGTAGAAAACATTCGGAGTGTCAGTAACACACCACATGACATCACAAAGAAAGTGATTGAATAAGCCCCTCTTGGGTGTGGTCTGTTAAGTCAGTCATGTGAAGTGGAACAGAAGATCTTGCAAACGTTCTCACCTTTTCACTTCTGTTGCCACTGCTTCCCGGGCCTCTCTCTCTCCTGTCACCACTCCTCCCACTCCCTCTTCCTCTACCACCAGAGCCGACCCTTTGTTGTTGCTGCTGATGATGGCGATGTTGTTGTTGATGCTGTTGTTGATGATGTTGTTGGTGTTGTTGTTGATGTTGTTGTTGATGTTGTTGCTGATGATGCTGTTGGTGCTGCTGTTGTTGCTGTGGTTGTGGCGGTGGCTTAGAGTTCTGGAACCGAGGTGGAAGGCTCTTTCCCTTCACGCGACCTCTCTCCACCTTCTGAAACTCTTGTATCTCTTTGTCTTTCTCCTTCGCTGCTGACTCATCACTTGGAGGAATTGGTTGAGTCTCTTTGGCTCCCGAATGGGCGGCTGCATCTGCCATTACAAGTGGATCCTCTTTCGAAGTACTTCTGAGAGCATCTTCTGAGAGGCCACGCATGGTCAAGTCCACTGCAGCGTTGAGCATACCGCTAGCCACCATTGACGAAGGCAGGGGTGAGGGGATGTAAGTACCGAACAATGAGTACGATGAGCTAGTAGTTAGTGGAGGCGTCGTACCGAGCAGTTCGGAACTGCCAGGAGTGGCCAGTAACGCTTTTGACTGCAGGTTATCTCCAATGACACCCACGTTCAAACCACCAGTTCCAGAAGGCCAGTTAGGAACAAGGTTTACGGCTTTCAGCTGTGCCCCAGGTGCTGCAGTACCGACAGGTAATAAGGGGGACTGCCAATTGGCGGCTTCACCTCCCCAGACAGGGTCCTGTGTTGAGGTCTCAGTGCCGTCTGTACCTGGTCCCCATGCTGAGAGCGGTTTGGGTGCTGACTGGGAGGGGGCGGATCTGTCCAGAGGTTTGGTAGACTTCCTAGACTTTCTGGTCCGCTCTTCGTCATGTCTTCGCTTCTCCTCGTCCTGTTTCCGCTGCTCCTCTTTCTCTTTTTTAAGTTTCTCCTTTAGTGTCTTTTTGGATGTTACTTCCACAAACTCAGCCTGTGCTGCAGGAGAGAGGAGCCCTTCCTCTCCACCCTCGCCACCAATCTCATCAACAATGGACACCTTGAGAGAGTTGAGGTCATACTTCTGAAACTCGTTCTTGTGAAATGATTCACTCTTCTTCTCAGATTGGGCTCCTCCCTTCTCCTTGGACTTCGCAGAAAGCTCATCAAGAGACTCTATTGATGGTACTCTGACTGGACCACCTTCTGCAGTGAGGCGCCTTTCCATTTGTTTAGAACCATTTTCTCTAAAGGCAGGTCTTCGTTGGCTGCTGTAACTACCAGGCCGTGTTGCTTCATGGCCCTTCCTCTCTCTTTTGCCATCTTCAACCCTCCCCCTTCCCCTCCCAGCTACTCGCCTGAACTCTTTCCCCACATATTCTTGTCGCTGACTCCCTCTCTCCCCCTTCTCCTCTCTCAATTGTTTTTCAGTTCTCATTGACGTTCTGTCACCCTGCTCAGCTCGTGGGTGCAACCGTGACGTTGAAACATTTTCACCCTTCTCACCCCTCTTCCTGGTAGGTTGTTTCCTAACGGGAGGCTTTGTATGATCTCGAGATCCTTCCTCTTCCCAATCTGAACCACTCTCAATGTCAATCACTTCCCCATAACCCAGAGCTGGTTTGCCAGCCTCGGTCTGGACTTCTGGCTGCTCAGCATGTCTGACTGGTGCATCTCTGGTCTCTTCGGGGACCTTGCGCCGACTGTCAACCACTGGTTCCTCCTCCCAGTCTGAACTGCTGCCTCTAGGTTTTCCTCTCGTCCTTTCAGGAGGTTTGTGCTGTGAAGAGACCTTATTGGTACCCCTCTCTGGGATCCTTTCGGCACCATGCTTCTGCTGCTGAGGGGGCTGCCTGTCCCTTTGTCTGCCGTGCTTCTCACCTCGTTGCGGAATTCTGGGGTCCTGGGGTGCCTTTTTGTCGTCGTATTTGCTCTCTCTGTCCCTATCTGATGCTTCACTCTTGCTAAAGTTGCTTTGAAGTGGCTGCTGCTTCCCATATGGTCTCTGTTTCCTATCTCTATCCTTTTGCTGCCCACCTCGGTCACGATCCCTCTCTCTTGGTGGATGCCTACCACTCCTCTCTCTGTCTCGTTCATGCTCTCCCCCTCTTCTCTCCCTCTCTCGTTCACGGTCTCCCCCTCTTCTCTCTCTCTCCTGCTCATGGTCACCTCTCCTCTCCCTCTCTCGGTCACGGTCTCCTCCTCCTCTTCTCTGTCCACCTCTGAATGACCTCATTGGTATCTGACCATCTTCCTGCTGTTCTCCTCCTCTCTCTCGCTCATGGTCATCTCTCCTCTGTCCACCCCTGGATGACCTCAGCGGTACCTGATCATCCTCTCTCCTTGGACCTTTTGACCGTTTACGTTCAGGTCTTTGATCTAGAGGCTGTTCAGATGGATTCTTGCCCTCAGTGGGAACAAGTGCTTGCTGGATAGGGCTTTCTGTGGCACTTCTGCCACCATCTTCTGAATCAGGAATAGGGATTGGGACATGCTCCTCCTCTTTGCTGAGACGACCTCCAGAGACTGAGCTTGGCTGTCCAGACACAGCACTGTCTTTGCCACCCACCGGAGGGGTGAGCACACGTTCTGCAGCCACTTTCATGCTTGAGGTGTCCACTTGCTCTGCATCTTCAGAACTATTTGGATGTTCTCTGGGCCTTCTTTCCTGCCTTCTTGGCCTGGAATCGCGCTTCGGAGGTTCACCTCTTGAAGGAAACCTTTCAGACCGTCCTCTACCAGTTTGGTTCTGATCCTTCCAATGATCCTGTTGCTTTGCATTATCGTGGGAGTCTCTTCGCCTCTCACCTTCTCGTCTTTCTGGACCTTGATGAGGCTCTTTTCGACCAGGTTTGTCCCTGTCCCGATCTCGTCCAGGATCGTGCCGGAGCTCCTGGCTCCTGTAACCAGCTCTGTCTTCTTTTCCCCCCCTCTCTCGCCCAGCCTCTGGCTGACGCTCTCTGCTAAAGGAATCTAATTTCCTGTGATCAGTCCTTTCTCTTCCTCTCTCTCTACTCTTCTCTTGGACTGTTTCCTGGTGCTCTGACTCCATACCACCTCCTTCCTGCCTCCTGACATCATCCTTACGGTGTCGCGGTTTTTCCCTATCATGAAGCACTCGGCCAGAATCCTGTCTCTGTGGTCTGTTTGGAAGAGATGGCCGCGGCTCAATCCGTTTCTCAATGGCTTTGCTAACATTCTCCCTTTCAGCAACCTGCACTCTTTTTTCCACATCATCTTCTTGAGGCTCCTGCTCATCCTTAGGCTGCTCTGTTTCACTTGAAGGAGTGGATGGACGCTTCCCGCCTTTCTCTCCTTTGCCCTTGTGGCTCAACTCTCCAGCATCTCTCCGGTATTTCATAAACTTTGCCTCGCTTCGTCTTCCCTCGGGCTCGTACAAAGTTTTTGGAGAAGTAATGACGCCCCTGTTGTTCACATTCCAAGCCATCTGTTTCCCTTTTGTAGCCGAGTCTGGTGTCCTGGAATCGGGAGAATCGGACGCATCGCCACTTTTCAACTCTCCAGATTGCAAAGTTTTGAGGTCTTTTGGCCTCTCTTTCTGACCTTTTGCTCCAGCAGGTTGGTCCTGTTTATCTGACGGAGATTCATTCTCTCCCAATTTCCGCATCACAATTCTCTTGGGATGTCTCATCGTCACAGGAGTCGCAGCAGCAGAGCTCGTCTGGTCATCTGTGGGTGACTCCGACCTCTCTTCGGCATCATCCGCAAATGTGACGTGGTGCTTTCGCTGTGTATCTGAGGAGGCACTGTCGGTTCTCTTCAGAGCTGACCCCTTATCTTTCTGCTCAGAATCACTTCTGCCCTCAACAACTTTGTGAGAGTCTGGTTTCGAAAGTATCCTTGGCCGTTCTTCGTCGCTACTCCATCTTCTTTTTGGTAGGTAGTCCACATCCTGTGTCCAGAGGGGGTGAAAGTCGTGCCGGCCATATGCCTCCTCACGTTCAGAGTGGCCTCGCTTTGTACCCCTCTGGGAGCCGTATCTCTGCTGCGAGGGAGGGGGGTAGCCACGTGGTGGGACAGGATACCCATGGGGTTGAGGGTATGGGTATCCATAGGGATCAGCGTAGGGGGGATGAGGGGGAGGAGGGGGATAGGGATACTGGGGGTAGTGGTAAGGCGGCATTTGCCTGGGATGACTTCCATCTGGGCCATAGTCACTCCAACCTCCCTCTGGTTTGTGGACTCTCTCTCTCTCATAGTCCCTGTCCCAGTTTCGACCATCATAATCTCCATCACGGGTTTCACGGTTTGGGAGTCTCTCTCTCTCCCTGCTGGGTTTCCTGCCGTTGGCCACTGAGCCTACTGCCTCCAAATCCTTTCGTTCCTCTTGTTCCTGCCACTTGGACACGTCACCATCAGTATCATCCTAAAGGTGATCAGAGGATAAGCATACCATCCATCACCATCATCTGATTGATAAACAATTCTAAATCAAGGGAACCAAAACCTGTTCCATGATAGTGACTAAGGCACACTTCTAAATAAAGCCCACCCAGATCTACATCAGTGACGTGCACTAACAGACCAGTCAGCAGTAAACCACGTTAGGTCGCTCAGGTAATACAGTAATGGTCTTGGGCAGACAATGCACTCACCTTTGCCTCACACACCTCATGCTATCACTACCGTAGTTGCCGATTATTTCGCGTGGCAATAATTTCGCGGTCAAGCCACTAAAAGTGACACACAAATATTTCGCGGAGGGAAATTTTCACCGCCAATAATTATTTCGCTTTGTAATAACTTACAATTGGGACGTGTAACCGCGCCGATGGAGGACGAGTTAGTCATCAAGTTGTGTATGCATAACCGCCACATTTACAGTGATTATGGGAAGCAGCTGTCCGGGAAGAGCTACTGCGTGAACGTGAGCCCAGGAACACGATGGACAGTTATGCCTATATAGCTAGCTGTGGAAAATACTTCGCACGTTTAGTCTTAATTCTCCCGCGAATATCGCAAAAATTTCCCCACCGTGAAATTAACTGCATGTATGGTATGATAGTTAGTAGCCTCGTTCCCAGGCCCGAGACGGCGAGGAGAAAAGGGCCTGGTTTCCACTGTTTGCGCATGCGCTAACTAGCGGTGGAATTCCACCGGCACCGTGGACATTCGATTATGTTTACACTTGTGACGTCGAAGTGGATAACGTGATCCGTACAGTTAACTAGCTAGCGAGTACTTAGTAGTGGCGTACGAAACAACAGCTCTCGATCGTGCTCTCCTATGTCCTCAGGCGGCAAGGCGCTCCTGAATTGAGCTAGAACAGCGACCTGCGATTGAACGATGGGATGTTTTCGTGTGGCTACCGTGGCACCGACCGGGTGGAGTCAGTATGCTACCAGACTCTTCCGTTTGTTTTGAATAAAGAATGTCCGGTAAGTCTGCTGCTGGTGGCAGTGCAATTGTGGTTGTGTCGCCCCTCATCTCGCGGATCGAGGACCAGTGTAGCAAAATAGGTAGCGTCACACCCTCGACCATGTGACTACGAAGACGTCATTTGCACCCTCCCCCTTATGAATACGTGTTACGGTTACAGATAATTAAGCGCATGCGCAAGCAGTGGAAACCAGGCCCTTTTCTCCTCGCCGTCTCGGGCCTGGGAACGAGGCTAGATAGTTAGGTATGTGTGGGCCAAAGATGAGTACAATACATGTACAATGTCTGCCTGAGATGAGTGCTGTACTGCTTGAGCATTGTACACCACAAAATATAGTCCCATCAATTTACGGTGAGGGCATCTAACTTGTTGAAGATCATATTACCGTACTCTCGTGAAAGTCCGCCCACTCCGCAAAGAGCGCCCACCCCCCACTTTTGGCTCAATTTTCTATATAGGGTCAAAGTTTACTCGAATGAGCGCCCACCCTCGCGCTATAGCCTCGTGCCTCGTGTAACAGGCGATGGAGCGCATTAGTGAGATGTTCCAGCGTATCTGAGGTAAGAACCTCCTTGCAGCAAGTCTCTATTATTCTGTGTATCCGTATCTATGGTGTCCATGTGTGTTGCCTGGCTTGCCTGTGCTAACGACGGCCCCGCAGCCTCCACGCTGGACCTCAGCCAGCGCTTGGCGGCAGCGAAGACGACGTGGTGAGCGGTGATGTTGCTAGTGACTCCAGCGATGTAGATGTGCTGGGAGGGCTTTGACTCACGCTCGCTTGCTGCTCGATCGCTGCTATCGCGCTACTTGTGTACGTAACAAAGGTGGGCGCTCTTTCAAGGTTGAATGCGGAAACACTCGAAAGAGCGCCCACCCCCCTGTTTGGTGAGAAAGTAAGATGCAGTGCCCATGGGCGGACTTTCGCGAGAGTACGGTATGTGCACTAAGCTCAGGTGGCCTATAGACAGGCAGCTGATTCTAATTAGTGCCCAACAAACATGATGCAGCAGATCGAATGCTTATACATCTCACATCTTTGTCTCTTATTTACATAATAAAACTGAAAGTATACATACACATACCTGTCTGGTTTCTTTAGACGGTTTGTCTTTATCCACTTCTTGCCTCTTTTTCGCTCTGCTCAGCTTGTTCCCAGATTCATCATCTGAAGAGTCACTGAAGATCACCTCCTTGGTATAGTCCACTTCCTCATGGTGCCCCGCCCACCCTCCCTCCTCCTCATCTGGCATGTCCATGCTCTTCAAGTCATCTGCTCTCACTGTGGGGGGCCGTGATACGTCATCACCCTTACGAGATGGCATCTTGTAGGGATCCCTGGCAATATGAATATCAGGGAAGGGAGGGGGAGGAGGGGGGAGGGAAAGGAGGGATGAAGGACAGGACAGGAAGAAGGGGAGAACGGAGGGAGTAAGGAGAGGGAGGCCGAAAGGAGCAAGGAGGGAGGGGAGTGAAGAAGGAAGGAAGGATGGAGTGACAAGGAGTGAGTATTGAGGAAGGCAGGAGGAGGGAGGGAGGAAGGCAGGGAGGGATGTAGGGAGGGAGGGAGGGGGGAGGTAGTAGGGAGGAGGGAGGGAGGAAGGGAGGGAGGGAGGAGGGGAGGAGTGAGGGAGGAAGGGAGGAGGGAGGGAGGGAGGAGGGAGGAAGGCAGGGAGGGGGGAGGGAGGAGGAGGGAGGAAGGGAGGAGTGAGGGAGGAAGGCAGGGAGGAGGGAGGGAGTGTTAACAGTGCAGGATGCACATCATCACATGTACGTATCTACTGCATTGCAAGATATGCATAAGCATAGATAGCACATACATCTCGTAGGGGTTGTGAGGAGGATAGCCAGGGTGGTGGTAGGGCGGTCTAAACTGCATGTGGGGAGGTGGGGGGTAGTGACCTCTGGGACCCCCAAGCATTGGGGGGACACCCACGAACGGGGGCATGCCTGGAGCCAAGGACGAAACAGACGTGGATAGACACCAGGGCACAAATAATAACTACAGACACATGTAACTAGCAATTTAGGGCTCCTTAGACAGCCCTAGTGATTGGTCCAATCTCAGACGCTCAGGCTCACAAAGCCACGGACTACAAGCACTGACTGTTAGACAGATAACTACAGACACATGTGACTAGCAATTTAGGGGGTTGTACTTCCTCCTTAGACGCCAACCACAGCCCTATGATTGGTCAAATCTCAGGTGCTAAGCCTTTAAAGTCACGGACTGCAAGCACTGACTGACTACTGTCTTAATACACAGCTACACTGCATGTAAAGACACTAGTTGAAAGGACCGATGAACAAATTGAACATGTCAAACTGTGCAATAAACACAACGTAGATGTACTCCATTCCCAGAGGGAATCCATTAGCTATACAGCAGTCAAGATGAAACACAAGACCCAAGTGTGACGGAGACTGATTGTCGTACCGTGTCTGGGAGGAGGCATCATGTGGGGAGGAAAGTGGTGAGGGTAGGGTCCCCTAGGGGGGTATGGCCCCATGTTCGGTGGGAGTGGAGGACCATGGTGACCGTGAGGAGGGTGTGGTGGGGGAGGCTCCCTCCAACCTAGGATCAGAGAAGTTGAAACATGAACTGTCTGATTTATAACAACCATTACACACGAATGGGAATGTCAGAAGAAAAACCCAATTACCTCGTGGCCTGCCTCCGCCTGACTCAGGAGATCGCTCCCTCTCCTCCTCCCCTTCTCTCTCCCTCAGCTCCTGCTCCTCACGCTGCCGCCGTTCCAGTTCCTCAAGCTCCCTCTTACTCATTGCCTCCTGCTCCTCCAGCGATGGGAAGTCCACCTTGAACTTCTTCCCAGGACTCTTGGGGGGTTTCTCAGGACCCAGTCGACGAACCTCGCTGTTGACAGCCTTGTTCTCCTTGTCCTCCTTCTTGTTCGTCCATCCACTTCCCCCTGTCGGCACCAGATTGACGGTGGGGTCATTGCCAGCGTTCTCACTTTTGAGGCTTGGGAGGGAGGCAGGAGCTGGCATGCGACGGCTAGTGGCACCGATGCGCCCAAGGGTCTGCATGCCATGGCTCTTCCCTACACGTGGGAGAGAAAGAAATCGTTTTGCTGGAGGTTGTTGATAGAAGGAGCTATATCATTATTGAACACAGAGTAGACCTCATATTGGCGCTGACAGAGCAGTGGGTGGGTCACAATATGCATTCATTTGCCAACCAGACATCATCATATTGCCATGGAAACCACCTAACACTTGCTATGATCTTACACAAAAGGAAGGAGAGATAGACCAAAATTAATAGGCAGACATACATGGCCAACAACCCAGCCTAAAAACGATACTGTTGACTGGCAATTTTGGGCTGAGATTCTTGTATCTTCACATAAATAAATAATATACTCTCCTCAATACAGCACAGACACAGGGGGTGGCGCCAAACCAAGGATATATTGAAGCCCTTTCTTGTAACCCATGTCCGTCCAAGGGATGTAGGCCAGAGCATTCACAAAGTCTGGTTGTTCTTCAGGATGACAGTGGCGGGTCAATGCGAAGTGCGACCCCTATTACAGTCTGGCACCACCCGAGTGTCTACCTGACGTCAAGTATGCGATCAAGGGGAGGTCACTCCAATAAGCACCACAGTCACAGCTGCAACCACGCTCGGTCAACCCGTATACTAAGGAAGAGGTGGAGTCGCTATGGATTCTTCCGTATATTATCACAAAGTCAACATTCAAAACCCCCAAAATCAGTGCGGTCAACAGTCAAAGCCTCAAAAATGGCATGTTCAACAGTCAAGCCACACAACAGAGTCATCGAAGTTTTGCGCCACGGTCACAGCTGTGACGGCAGAGTCAATGGGCGCAACCTCCCCATGATGATCAAATCTCCCATACCTTCCCACCTCTGTATTTGCATACAGCAAGCTATCAAAGACTGGAGGTGGCAAAGGCATGGGGATGAGGCTAGCAGCCATACCACATGTACAGTCCTCAATACAACCCTGGTTGAATTGAGGACTGTGGTTTGGTACTGAAAACAGTCTCTGTTATGTGTCTCAGACTTTGTACCGGGGTTAATAAGCTTACCGGAACCTTTCGACTCGGGCCTGCCACCTTTGTAGGACTGGTGGAGGTTCAGAGAAGTGAAGCCGCCCCGCTTGCTGACGGCATCCTTGCGGCTTGAAGTCGACATCCCGGCGGCGAAGTCATTCAGGCGGTTGGTGCCTCCCAGCGTGACCGACCTGTGCAGAGAAATACGGAGTCATTCATAACATTATAGTCACTGTGTACGTGTAGTCCGCCACGAGTCCAGCAGTACAATAAACGTGACGAACAACTCAGAACAAGTTCTGTACACAATGAAGATGGCTGCTTTCTCCAACCTTATACAACACCAAAGGCAAAAGAAGCTCCTGACACAGCCTTTTTCTTCTTTCCGAGATACAGAAACAGCCAACAATACGGATTCAAGTGGATCTATCGTAGTTTTTAATGGCCAGAAAGGAGGCCATTTACAAGCAAAAAGACCGCGAAGTGATGGCAGCACGTGATTATTATGTAATCGGAGGTGATGGTTCTAATTGGAGCAAACCACTGTTGGAGATGCAAGGACAGTCTTCTGTAGCGGTGCAGGAGAGAGTTCTACGGGTAAACCAGCTGGATGCAGGGGAGCTGGATGAAGGACTGTCGGGAATTCTACAGAACCAGTTTGTGGACATTTTCAAGGTCCTCCCCAGCGTACATCTGCTACAGTTCAAGCCTGAACTTAAAGCTCTCGTGCGAGCTCTCATATGGAAGTATTCTATCCATGCTCGTGGCCAGACATTTGGCCAAGGGATGCTTGGGTTGAATTACTCCCTGAAAGACGGGTGCACCCAACCTCTTGCTTCCCAACACAAGTTTGTTCTTTTTGCTCTGACAGTAATGCCAGAATGGTTGCAGGATAGGATTGATGTCATCTCCCAATACCTGCTACCTGTCAGACCTTCAAATTTGCAGAAAGCAATGAACTGGGTACTCACAGTTGCGAATACTCTGTCCTTGTTGAATTTCCTCATCTTTTTGATAGGAGGTCGTTTTCCAACCCTTAGGGAGAGAGTCCTTTCCCTATGGATGGTCACAGAACGGCCTCAAACGTTGCGTGAGACAAGTCACGAGTACATGAATCGGGAGATTCTCTGGCATGGATTTTCAGAGTTTATCTTCTTTGTGTTACCCCATTTCAATGTGTTTGCCTTGAGGAACTGGTTCAGGCGGGTGATGCATTCCTGGCGAGCTGACAAGACGGAAAATGAAGCGTCCGCAATTACTCTCAAACCAGCAGACTTTTTAACGTGCTCGTTCTGTGAGCTGCTGCCTACGATGCCTCATGTCACCAACTGTGGTCACGTGTACTGTTACTACTGCCTCAGGGCAAACTGTTTGGCAGACAGCAACTTTCCTTGCAGTGTGTGCAGCACTCCTGTTAATGAATGTCTACCTGCTGCTGAGTGTGTTGATGAAATTGAGATGTGATGCGAAAAGCTGATTTCAGGCAGTTTGTGTACGCGTATGCACGAGTGATTTCTTAGTTCCTATCTTGTGACCTTCAGCAAATCAAACACTTTGTGCATGCAAATGCTGGAGTAATTTCTGCAACCTTCAGCGAATCAAACACTTTATGCGTGCATATGCTGGAGTGAATTTTTCTGAGTTACTTTCTTGTGATCGTCTACACACTGTACAAATCAAATGCTCGAGATTACCAGTACCACCCTCACTCGAGACCACTCCTTTCCACTGGGTCTTGTGTGACTACTGAAACACCGTCTATAGTTATGCTGAATGGAACCTGTCTATATTAAGGCAGCCACCTGTCTATTGTGGTCATACTGCTGGTCCTATCTATGGTGGGCAAAAATGACCACCATAGAGAGGTGCCTTAAACAGAGGCAGGTTCCACTGTATTTCTTTGGTGGAGCAAACCAGTAATGTCTCCCAGCACAGGAGGTCAGAGGGACTGGGTGCAGGTGGTATGTAACAGCGGTGTGGCCAGTGCTGCTGCCCTGCTCTATAATTATATACCTGTTCTCAGCTGGCATGCATGGGGAGCTCCCACTGAAACTGTCCCCAGTGCCTGTCGGCACTGTGTTGCAGCTGTGGGGATACGTGGGCCTCTGAGGTGGGATCCGTACTGGGAGGCACTCCACGTCTTATCACCACATGGCAGACTGTCCCACGAGGGACCAGTGGTGGAGTGACCGGGGTCGGTATTCTATGTAGCATTGGAGGCGGTTTGATTGTTGGGCTGGCTTACTTTCTAACACTGCTTGTGTCTCTTGGTGTGGGCGGACTTGGCAGTGTGTCACTGATGTCACAGCTTCCTGTCATGTTGATTGGAGGCACAGCTGGCCTGTTTGGGTCAGTCGTCGATTCCTTCTTGGGAGCAAAGTGCAGTACACTGGGTACTCGGAGCAACTTGGAAAGGTGGTGAACAAACCAGCAGAGGCACGTCTTCGGAGTTGACGTTCTGGACCCATGCAGTCAACTTTTATCTTCTCTCATCACTGCTATTGCCATTCCCGCTGTCTACTACTACAACCCAATAGGTGTCCCTTGAATGGGAGAATTTCACATCTCTTCCTGTGATGTAGCAATTGCAAGTGATTACTTTTTAGGTACTTGTAATTGTGATTGGGCTGTTAGATCAGTAATTGAATAGGCATTAATAATGCAGCACCTTTCCTGTCTGAAATGTCAAGAACTAGTGGGTGCCAACTGCATGAACTAATGGGTGCCAACTGCATGAACTAATGGGTGCCAACTGCATGAACTAATGGGTGCCAACTGCATGAACTAATGGGTGCCAACTGCATGAACTAATGGGTGCCAACTGCATGAACTAATGGGTGCCAACTGCATGAACTAATGGGTGCCAACTGCATGAACTAATGGGTGCCAACTGCATGAACTAATGGGTGTCAACTGCATGAACTAATGGGTGTCAACTGCATGAACTAACGGGTGCCAACTGCATGAACTAATGGGTGCCAACTGCATGAACTAATGGGTGCCAACTGCATGAACTAATGGGTGCCAACTGCATGAACTAATGGGTGCCAACTGCATGAACTAATGGGTGCCAACTGCATGAACTAATGGGTGCCAACTGCATGAACTAATGGGTGCCAACTGCATGAACTAATGGGTGCCAACTGCATGAACTAATGGGTGCCAACTGCATGAACTAATGGGTGCCAACTGCATGCTACCCAAGAACTTCCAGTGTGGAATTGGACGTCAAAGTCAAGAAATGGACAATAAGTGATTAATGGTAGCCTCCAGCTAACCTTCCACACCTCCAGTTTTTGATCCCTCCGTTATTGCATACTGCAAGCGATCAAAACTTAAGCTGGAGGTATGGGAATGAGGCTAGATTAATGGTCCGGCAGAAAGTAGGGCATTCAAAAGAAACCACCCAAGTTCGAGGGGGCACGCCTAACCGACCAAGACAAATTAAGGAACAGATTATTGGTCTGGCAGTATAGGGCAACATTAATGGTTAGTGTTAGCTAGCCTCAGCTAGGGACAGAGGCAGTGCATGCTGAGTGTTCATTTGTGTCCATTGCCTACATTCGTATATAAATTTTAAAGTACTACATGTACTATCAGCCTTCCTCCATAAACAACAAAAAGAAGACAGCGAAGGAAAAGACGAACAAGCCTAGCAGCTTCCCTCCATAAAAAAAAAACTGAGAAAGAAAAGGAAAAAAGAACGAGCCTAGCCTTATAGCAGTCTCCCTCCATGAAGGGAAGCAGGAAAAAAAAAAAGCCAAAAGGAAAAAAAAAAGAAGAAAAGGAAAAAAAACAACCTAGCAACACACCCATCCCTCCGTGACAGGTCGGACACCGAAGTGTAAGCCTCAGGAGCGCTGGATAGGCGGCGGTGACTGGAATCACAGGAGGCTAACCTGCTTTCCACCAGACACCTTTCTTTAGCTTCGGTGGTCAGATGGGAACCGGCGTACTCAAGCTGCTAGGCGGGGAAGTCAGGAACCGGTGTGTACGGAGTGGCCCAGACTCGTACTCGGTTATTGGGGAGACGAACACTCAACCCCCAGGCTGTAAAGCAAGTGCTTAGCGAGTGTGCCATCCCAACTTCCCGCCAAAACTTGGTGCAAATTCAGTATTTAAACCGTAGTCAGCCGGCCGGAAACGGTTGCGCGCGCCAATTGACTTCCACCAAACGCATGCGCACAAAAGCAACTCTTGAACTTTGAACCCAAAAGTCATCATATACATGGCCGATGTATTCATAGCCTCGTTCCCAGGCTCTCGTTCTCGGAGAACGAGAGCCTGGGAACGAGGCTAGGATTTTCAAAGCGTGTCACTTAGGAAGGAACTCCTTCGCATCAAGTGTCTGGTGGACCTGTCCCATGGACTTCTGTGGCTGTTTACCAATTTATGTGTCTGGTTCTTGAGGTCAAAGTGGGTGTGTTTGCAGTAAAACTCCCTACAGCATCATGCATGTAGTAATATATGGGTATATATAGCTACTGAACTGTTTAGGTATGCACACTTCTACGTTGCAAGTCCACAAGCGTCCATGTCAGTCTCAGTGAGTTAGACAGTGTGATGCACTATAGAACCTGACAGTTCTTGCACCGTAGGAAGCTGTGGGCAGAGCATAGAGAGAAATGGCGTAGCTCACGTGCTATTGGTAGTTGTTGACCACGGTAATGCAGTGGGTAATTCTAATAGAATTTCAAGCAGTCTCCTTTCTGACGAAAATCAGTTGCTATGGCAACAGCCATATCAAACTCATCCTGACAGAAAATATGGCTGGTTCACAAGACCATGTGAGTGCCAATATGGTGCAGCTTGATTGAAGCCGAGATAATGCCATTACGAGGACATTCCAATTTATAATCATTGCCAAAGAAAGAAGAGCAGAACATTCAGGAAGGTGTGCACGTGGTAGAGAATTGTTTATGACCTGTCAGTGTGTGTTGGTTGTATGGACAAACAATAGCGACGCTACTGTACTGTGCTGCTAGGTAGGGTTTGTGAGGGGCAGGACACCCACACCACACCCCAGCCGGCGATAGTTCATGTGTCCAGCTTGCTTCCACTGGTTGAGGCTTTGGTCAAACCACTCCACACTCTTGAGGTAGGTGCATCCGTCGAACCCTCCCACCACCACCAGTTTCCTGCAGACCACACTCAGTCCCACGCCACTCCGGCGAGAGTTCATGGCCACCACGGGTGTCCAGGTGTTCGTCTTGGGGTCATACCTGGAGGAGAGGGAGACAGAAGCCTGGGTTTGGCAGCACACATGACTGTTAGTATCACACCAAGCTCCCCCCCCCCCCCCCCCCCCCCCCCCACATCCAAATCCGGACATGCATCACAGCTTTGGAAGGAAAGCCTCAATTTGACATCTCAGTTGAGGGAGCGGACAGATCTGACATCCGTACAAGTGATCTCTAGCAAACTGGATTGACCAGAAAGATCATGACCAGAATTCCAGGCTAGATAAACAGAGAGTTGGTTGTGTACTAGCCTCATTCCCAGGCCATGCAGAGTAGGGAATGCTCCCTACTTTGCACGACCTGGGAACAAGGCTGGTTGTGTAGGGAACTACCAATAACATACTTCTCAACGCTGTTTAGTTCTGAGAGTTCATCCCTGCCCCCCACAGCGTAGATCACGCTGTCCAACACAGCCACACCCAGGTGCTTGCGCTTGGAGTGCATGGAGGCCACCGCAGTCCAGCGATTGCTCTGAGGATCATACCTACAGCAAGACATTGTGTGTATATCAAGAATTCTGCACTTTGCGAGACCACTCTGATTGGTCCAGCCAGACACTCGGAGGTCAGGCCTCAGATGGTGAACTCGGATGTAAAAAATAACCATTTAGTTCAGTTGGTCTGTGAGCCAGGCACACAACTACAAGGCTAATACACCCATCTGCCTGTCTGGTACATTGATGAATGTACCTTGACTATCCTGGCAGACTCTTGCAAGTCTCTTCGGAGGCTGTCTGGGTACATGTAGTTCTGTATACCGGTAACAGGCCTAATGGAGTGTATAACAACAGCTCTGCCTACCGTTCCACGCTGGACAGGGGTGTGGTCCCATCAGACCCTCCTATAGCATAGAGAAACCCCTCCAGGACCGCCACTGCCACTCCCAGTCTCCGTGTGATCATGGGACTCACGTGGGCCCAATGGTCCGTGGCAGGGTCATAGCTATGGGTGTATGAATACGAGGTGTGCAAGTGTGTTTTGAGTGTACATGTGTGCATGTGTATGTGTACATGTGTTTATGTGTGTTGTGGTTTGCATACAAGGGTGGCTATTGTGACTGCCTCTATTAAAACTGCTCTCCAATTTAGACAATGCTGTTGTTGTGGCTAGCCCCACTCAAACAACAGTGAAGGGTACCCACCCCTCTCCTCCTTCCCAACAGTGAAGGGGTATCTACCCCTCTCCTCCTTCCCAACAGTGAAGGGGTATCCACCCCTCTCCTCCTTCCCAACAGTGAAGGGGTATCTACCCCTCTCCTCCTTCCCAACAGTGAAGGGGTATCCACCCCTCTCCTCCTTCCTAACAGTGAAGGGGTATCCACCCCTCTCCTCCTTCCCAACAGTGAAGGGGTATCTACCCCTCTCCTCCTTCCCAACAGTGAAGGGGTATCCACCCCTCTCCTCCTTCCCAACAGTGAAGGGGTATCTACCCCTCTCCTCCTTCCCAACAGTGAAGGGGTATCCACCCCTCTCCTCCTTCCTAACAGTGAAGGGGTATCCACCCCTCTCCTCCTTCCTAACAGTGAAGGGGTATCTACCCCTCTCCTCCTTCCCAACAATGAAGGGGTACCCACCCCTCTCCTCCTTCCCAACAATGAAGGGGTACCCACCCCTCCCCTCCTTCCCAACAATGAAAGGTACCCACCCCTCTCCTCCTTCCCAACAATGAAGGGGTACCCACCCCTCCCCTCCACAATGAAAGGTACCCACCCCTCCCCTCCTTCCCAACAATGAAAGGCTAAAGAGACACACTATATACATGCATATACTCTAGTTAGCTGGAATAATTTATAAGGAATCGTCCAACTACAACTTAGAGTTTATTGAGTTTTCTCACTTTGACTGTTGGGCCTTCTGGCCATTATCTGTCATTAAAATTTATATATATATAATAAACATGCCACCTGCTCACATAGGATCCCCCCCCCCCCCCCCCCTCAAACACACAACTCACCGTTCCACAATGTTCAGGCAAGAAATGCCATCTTGTCCCCCCACAGTATAAATATATCCGTTCAGTACGCCGACACCCACACTCGTCCTACAGGTACTCGTGGGTGCTACATTGGAACTCCACTGATTGGTCTTTGCGTCGTAGCGCTCCACACTATTCAGATAGCTGCTACCATCGTGGCCTCCAATCGCATAGATGAAGTCACCGAGAACAGCTACTCCGACACCACAACGCCGCTTCAACATGGTGGCGACTACCTTCCATTCGTCTGTATGTGCATTGTATTTCTCCACTGTGCTTATGGCATCCCCACTGCACCATCCGCCTACTGCAAAGAGAACTTCATCGCATCGCATGGGCCGACGTGGCCTGGTGCGTGGGCCCTCAAGCTCAGCCCGCTGCTCTGGAAGAAGGAGATAGTTTTTTGCTTCATCCACCAAATCTCGACAATCTTCGCTTTGTCTGATTAAGGACTCAGTACCAACTCTTGAGACAAGGTAGCTTCTCTCTAGCAGCGGTAGCCGGACGTACTTCAAGACATCGGCAAGGTGCTTTCTACGATTCTTAATATCATATTTCACCCACTTCATCACCGACTCATAAACCTGTTCCTCACTTTGCACATTCAAATCTTCACTCTCCAGCAAACGAGTCAGCTCTTCGCAGCTAAGCTCCAGAAACTCCACCGCTTCAAGAACTTCGAGGTAGTGCTGCTGAGCGTAACTGTCGGCAGCCTCCTGGAGGTCCAAACAGCAATGGGTATCTGCGAACGCCCGTATGCCTAGGCAGTTGGTGGAATGCAACTGGTGCTTCATGAACTCACAGCATACCTCCCTAACCCAGTTCAGCTGCAGTATGCCCGCAACAGGGAGAAGGTACTGCACATTTTCCTCCGTAATCTCAATGGTCGAGGTGTAGCAGTAGTCCAGCAGTATTTCCATGATGGAGGCTGGGATGTCTCGGATTGTGACCGTCGGCTGTTTGCTCTCCTCGAGGTCACCTGTGAACATTGCCTGGAAGTATGGGCTGGCACCTGATAGGACTACCCTGTGGGCACAGAACTGCCTGTCCTCCACCTGGATGATGACATCACACAGTTTTCCCTCCTTTCGGAGGGTAGCCATACAGCTCAGGGAGCATGCAGGGTGATTCTCATCTGTCCGGAACATGGTGACGTTGTAATCCCTTAGCTGTGTGTGTCTGCATGGTGAATCAAATGCATACATATTACATCCATCCATCTGTCTGTCTGTCTACCTATCTATCTACCTACATGTATATGATTCTCTATCTTCATGTTCATCACTCTACTGGACTGGGTCATCCTCTACGATCCAAAGCGTATTAAGGTCTACACAGCGCAGAAACTACGTACTCACTCTGAAGACATTACACTCTTCGAAAACGTACCTACAAGTGACAGTTTTAGAGCCATAGCTGCCATGGCTGCCTAGCTCCTGCCGCCGATTTGTTCTAAAGTAACGAAGTCACCTGCTCGGTAATGAAATTTTAAATCGCTAGGTCACAACTTAACTGTTACCATAGTAATCGAGTAACGATGGCCACCCTATTTGATTTCGTGGAGTCTGCAGACAAAGAACAGCTTCTAACGCACCTGGAGGAGGGGGAATGCGACCTGAACGCTCGAAGCAAGCATGGCAGAACCCCTCTGGGCCTGGCTGCTCTGCTAGGGAGAGAGGAGGTTGTCAGGGTGTTGCTTGAGAAGGGGGCAGAAGTGAACTTGGCTAACAGCTCAGGTATGCTGGCAGGCTGGCACATATGTAACACCCTAGCAAATGCAGCAAAGGACTTTGTACCCATGTATACCCCCCACCACCACTACACACACACTCACACTCACACTGTAGGCTACTCTGCCCTGCACCACGGAGCAGCCTGGGGGAGGGTGGGGTGTCTGCGAGCGCTGGTGGCCTCTGGAGCCAATCATCACCTCTCAACGAGACACAAGGAGACCCCACGTGATCTTGCCGAGCGATACAGCAAGACGACATGTGTGGAATACTTGGACTGTGTGGGTACGCAGGACACTCATGAGTGTTCCATTCACTGTGGCTCGGATGTTACATCACTGAAAAGCAATAATGCCTGCTCAATGTCTAATTACGAGGTTCTGTTGGAAATTAGTATCCTCTGTCTTTGTGAATGCAGAGGCCCGGTTCCAGCTGTCCCAGGCTGTGAAGAGTGCACGGGACACTCTCACAGACAGTGAGAGGATCTCAGGGAAATGGAACAAAGATGACAAGGTAGCAGCTAGTGCCGGACGGGACATGCCCCTGATGGACAAATGTGTGTTCAAGCTATTCAGTATGCACGATATATATACCATCCAAGCTAGTCCATCCAAGCAAGTGCATTCTCACTCTGAGTGCCAGCAAGCACAAGTTTGACCATCAGTTTTGTGTTTCATACCCCTCTAGTCCAAGGTGACTGCCCTGTGCAATGAGAAGTCAGACTGGCTGGAGTACAATACTGACTCCTCTCTTGCCAAGATCATGGAACACAGGAGAGACTTTGAGGAACGAATTCAACCCCACATGGCCAAACTGATCCCCCTGACTGAATAGTGTTTGACTCGTGTTAATAGCCGTCATGGCAATATAGCAGGCAGTCCACATTGTGCTGCCTGCTAATACCGGGACGCTATTTGTTCTGTGAGCAATGGGAGTTATGAGAAACTGGCAGGTGGCCGACATTGCAAGCTTAAATTGATGAAAGTTTAGTTTAGCATGATCGTGTCCACCTTGCTGTTTGATGACGTAGGAGTTTCGGTCAGGTGGTTCAAAGGTCATAATTATATGTGACTAAAACGAGGGTATGGTATACCGTGCATGCAGTGTCCAACTACATACTCCTAGAACAGCTAGGTTTGACACACAGTTGCATATGCGCATGCAGTGCCTACGCAGCTGTGATTACATGTACTACCAAATTTGTGTGGAGAATAGCAATTAGACTTCGACCATATTTGGAAGATAGTTGACAGGGAGCCATGTACAGTGCATGCTCCCATCATTATTGTATGCATATGCACATGCAGCACCTACTATGCGTACGCATCAGTAATTATATGTGTACTACCACATAATTATGGTAAAAGGGACTCCATATGTTGGAATTAGTCTAGACAATTGTTGATTTGTGCACCATACCAGGTTGGGCACTCCATTGCCACATATCAATCATGCGTTCCTGGGCAACCTACCGGTGACATTTTAGAGCTGCATAAAAATTATAATGGTCTAAACAAGAGTGTCTGAATAAAATGAACAAGAGAGGTAAGAGCAGATGGAAAAGGAAGCAAATGGTTTGGTGAAGGAGGGTACCTGAATAGCATATACTCTCTTGATGTTAAATGACGGATGAGTGACACAATATTTAAAAAATCGGCTGACAGTATATTATATAGCATCCAGCATGGCTAGTGTTATGTGGTGGGGGTGTGACTGGGATAAAAGAGCAAACAAAAGGGATCAAGAAACGCTAATACTATTCTGACCACTACTGCTAGCTGGTGGCCTCCTTGTCCACTGCCGCTGTGTCTTTGCTACTAGTATGAGCTGGACTTCTCGCTCTCTGCTTGGGTTGTGAGCTCTTGGCACTGCTGCTTGAGGAGTGGTTGCTCATCTCTATTGGTCTCAGGTTGTTGTACCTCCTGTGGAGAAGAACGCTCATCAGTGAGGTTACAAGTGAAGGTAACGTTTCCAACAACCTAACAAACATCAGAAGTCACACTTTGATCAACACTACAGTGTCTAGGACTGTAGCCCCCCCCCCCCCCCCGGGCCTCATTCCCAGACCTTCTATAGCTCCAGTTTTTGAGTATGGAAAAAAACCTTGTAAGATCAAAAACTGGAGGTATAGAAGGCCTCAGAAAGAGGCTCCCCCCCCCCCCCCCCCCCACACACACACACACACATTCACGTGAACATGTCGTCCTCACCTGTCCAAATCGGGTCCAGCAACAGTGACAGTTCCCCTATTCTTATCTACATAGATCTTCAATCCGCCGCTCCCTTCCTCCTCGTCCGTGCGCAAGAGATCATGGGTCTGGAACAACTTCTCTACAACACTCTTTGCATCAACCCGCGACTGTTCCACCCGGCTACTCGGAAGGAGAGATATTCTGCTTCGGTTACTGCAGATGGATTCCGTTTCCTGGCCCTCCAATTGCAAGCTGGCAGTGGACCGCTCTGAGAGGGTGGAATAGGCCGAGGTGGATTTCGAAGTGTGGCCGGAGGTCGAGAGGCTCAGCTGCCTCTGGTGTTTGTGGTGCGGTGAGTTACTGCTGGGGTTTAAGACGCCTAGACTAGCCTGTCTCCTGTGAGCCACGTGGGGTGAGAGGTGGCCCGTCCCATTCAGTAGTTGCAGGTCTCCGCTCCCAACCGAGTTGCTCCGATTAGGAAGCTCTTCTCGTAAGTCTCTCCTGCCCCTGGGGACTCTAGTCCTTGGTGATTGTTGCCTCTGAGAGATGCTGAGAGACACTGTTCTGTCAGAGAAAACAGATTCCGGGCTCTTGCTCCTCAACGTTTCCCCCTCTCCCACCAACTGCTGGCCACGGCTTCCTCCTCCCTCCGACTCCTTCCCCTCCTGCCTCCCCTCCTCCTCCTCCTGAATGCTCTCGGAGCTGGGTTGACCAACACTGGAAGACCCTGAGGATGAGATCACATGCACAACACAGTATAGTAGGTCCATGGCATAACAACATAGTCACTTGTTTACAGTAAACAATGGCATACCGTAGGTACGGTGCTCAGGGAGAAGGCAGCTGACTAATTCTGCGTTAAAATTCCAACCAATAATTTCCAATAATGTGTCACACTCCGGGGACTCACTTCCCATTACTGCTTCACGCGATTATAACGGCACGGCATGGCGGCTAGCTCGAAAGTGCACACAGTACAGTTGAACGGCAAACAAGGGGCAATACTCCCTGTGAACATGGATGTATAATGGCGCAGTTGCGGTATGGCTGGGACATCAGTGAAGGTACAAGATGGCGGAAGCTGTGCCCGAGGATACGGATTCCACGTGTAGGAGAAAGGCAGAGACAGTCTGACAACCAGGAACAAACTCAACTGCTATGCAATAGCCTTGCCTACACCTCTTCTGACTCGAGTACCTAGCGAGGTGTTTTGTAATCATGCGCTGTAGTTCTGATCTTGTGTTGCCGCTTGGCCAACCAAATTTCTATTGTATTTACGGTCAATAAACTATCTTTGGCCTCGCACTCGAGCTGTGTGCATGAGCTTTGCCCTCAAGCTGTGCCCTCGAACTGCACTGTGCCTTCAAGCTCAGTTTATAGACCACAAACTCCATGTTACATGACACACTTGACAGTCCGTGACACCCTAACAGTCACTCGGACGGAGCAAACAGTTGTCCCACAATCATGTACACGTTGTCGCCAGGCACTCCCACACATGCAAACACGAAGAACAGGGATAACCAAAAGCCGTAGATTACACAATAATTATTTTGTGGTCTAGCCGAATATTTAGTGCAGGAAGGTTTGCTGGTATACATTGTCAATTCAAGTGACACAGGTGACCTACATGTATCGAGGAAGAACTGGCGATCAGGTTGTGTGTGTGTCAGCATGTTAACTATTCACAGTCTCAGTTGCAAATTAAATTTCTCCACCAGGAAATCACCAATGGCTACTGCATATCCTCAGCATAGTGTCAGGATTAACAAAACACATTTGCATGTCTGACATGACCGATGCAAAAAAAACATCAGCCCTACCCATCCTCTCTGCCTCTTGTACAAACTCGTGGGAACAAGGCACCTCACCACACAACAGGAACACCTCCGTCTATGTACCTGAGTCACTGCTGTTCTCCCTGAGGCTGCCAGCACTGCAACTCTTCCGTCGGGTGGTCTCTCTGGAGATGCTAGACCGCCTGCTGCGCATGTCCTGTAGGCTCCCTCCTTGCAGGAAGCTCAAACTGCTGCTACCTGCACAAGGAAGGAGACGAGGATGAGAGGAGGGACGGAATGGAAGGGGGGGGGGGGGGGGGGGGGGGGGGAGGAAAGAGGAGGGAGGAGAGAGGAGGAAGAGGGAGGAGGAGGGAGAGGAAGAGAGGTAGAGGAAGAGAGGGAGGAGGAGGGTGAGGAAGAGAGGGGAGGGGGGAGAGGAAGAGAGGGAGGGGGAAGAGAGGGAGGAGGAGGGAGAGGAAGAGAGGGAGGAGGGAGAGGAAGAGAGGGAGGAGGAGGGAGAGGGAGGAGGAGGGAGAGGAAGAGAGGGAGGAGGAGGGAGAGGAAGAGAGGGAGGAGGAGGGAGAGGAAGAAAGGAGAGGAAATCAGAGGAAGAGGGGAGGCAGTAAAGACTGGAGTAGGTCTCATATTATGTTACCATGTAAACATGGGAGGCAAAGAATGTGCATTTCACTACTGATTCTTAACGTTCTTCTGCGCTCCAAACCTGTGCTGAGTCCGCTGAGGGTGCTTGTTGTGCTGACTCGGGGGTTGTAGGACGCCTTGCTCCTCATGGACTGGAGGTCCTCCTGGATGCCCTCGTCCTCCGCCTCACTCAGCTCCCACACTGGCACCCGGGGACTGGGGGCGGAGAAGAGGGAGGAGTAGAGGGAGGAAGAATGCGAGGGAGGGGAAGGAAGGGGGGGAAGGGAGATGGATGGAGGGGGGAGGAGGGAGTATAGTCTGATTCTGTTTTCCAAGGAGGATTGGGTACAAGATGGCTGTACTTACGCCTTGAAGAGCACATCTCCAGATGTCTGTCTGAGGGCGATCTTGACCTTTAGGATGGAGTTGTCCGGCTTGTGCTTGTGCTCATTGTAGCTCTCCAGGAGGTACTTGCGCTGGGTCTCTCCTGCCCCTGCATATTCTGCTAGGTTCAGCTTTACAAACCCGAGCTGTGGGTATGAGGGTGTGAGGGTGTGAGGGTGTGTGAGGGTGTGTGGGTGTGAGAGTGATAGGGATTATGTGTGCTATACTTACGGCTGTGACAAGGGGCACAACGCCACTATAATTATGTCCACTTACTTCCTGTACCCGTATTATGCATGATGAAAGAGTTGTCAAGGAGACATTGGCATAGCAACCTCAGGCCTAAAGGAAATGCTCAATTACATTGTTGGGGCATTCCATACCCATTCAAACTGAACTGATCTGGTTAGGAGTTGCCAATCAGCATTACATGCAGTGGAAATGCATTCTGAAAATATCAGACTCTCACAAAGGACAAAGTGCCTGCAAAGCTTGACTCTGTCACACAGTACCTAACAGACTGTACCAGGGATGAGGAAAACTCAATTAACCTCTGACCTCTACCAGCATCATCAACAAGCCGGAGGAGGAGGAGGAGGTCGTGGCTAGGTTCCTGTCCAATTTCCAGTGAAACTACAACATCACACCCTGCCAACCAGGAGGCCTCTATTGACATGCAGAGTTGCCACACACAGGCAGGAATGAAGAGCATACAAGGTTTGGAGAACATCCTGGTCTTTGTATCTGGGGATTTCTCTCAAAGGGTCGTTCCATCGTTCCATTCCCAGATCAGCAGCCCTCATGGGATACGCATGGGAATGAGGTTCTAAGTGAGCCACCAGAAGCCTTAATTTCACTTCCCCACTTGAAACTTCAAGGCAGAGAATGAAGTACCGAGCATCGTTCTTACGGTAAGCAGACCCTTGTGTGAGGTCTGTAGCCTTGCAGTCGGTTCTGGGGACGATGAAGAGGCAGTGGAAAGGGAGCTTGCTCCGGCAGAGCTTTGCGGCAGCAGACGAGAAGACAGCAGACGAGAAGACAGCACATACCCCCACACACCAGGCATTCCACCTCACATTTCTGACTAATCTACCACTGCACATAATGTAGTTTAGTGGGCCAGTTAGTACAAATTAGGTAAGAGGCAGTTAGTAACATGTTTGTAACAAGGTAACAACATTCTGAGCAGTACTCACACTCAGAACAGCTGCACCAGTGAAAGCATGTGCCACACATGTAATCTACGTACTCAGAGGTCAAAACTACAAACAGCCATTGCTGTAATTTGGCTAAATTAGTAGCTACTACAGTCCCAACCAGAGAGAAGTTTTTCAAGTGCTATTTCATCTAGTACATTCATACCGTTGGCCAGTCCTGGACCACACTTCTGCTACAATGTGACAACTTATGATTACCGGCAGTGCTACATGACCTAAACACGTAACGTCATGTTTTATAGAACCTGTCAGCACAGTGTGTTTAACCATACAGGATGGAAGTGTGTTTAACCATACAGGATGGAAGTGAGGCATGATTTGGGTAAAACACCAGGGGAAGTGCAGGCAGTGTACAGATCCCGCCATAGGAATGATAAGGAGCTCATGCAGACACAACAGAGACCAACTTCTAATCAAGATGAAACTATCTTGGACACCCCAGCATTCCAGGTACTAGGCCCTCAGTCCCACCGATTGGGTGGATTGGGTGTGAATAACTAACAGTACTGAGGGAGAGGTCTACACTAGTCTATAGCTGCATGAGCGCATGATGACATCATTGTTTTTTCATGCACTCTTGCACTACTGCAGAGACTAGTATTCATAATTAATCCCTGCTCTCACATCAAAAGACCTCCAGACTGTGCTAGTGGTCATGAAGAGCTCCTCCCCGTGAGAAGTTCCCTCTGATGACTGGGTGAAGTCTGCTAGTCACACTCACGGGATGCTAGTGTTAGTTATAATTAGGCACAGATCGCTATGGTGTACATGTGGAAGTGTATTTAGATTGTCATCAGACCTTCCCCATGGATTCCTCTCCCTCCTGACCCCCAGCGGTCATCATATTACCACTATAAGCAATGGTTGTCATTCTGGTCTCACCTTCTTGTGCGATCGTCCTCCCTTTGTTTCCTGCAGTGGGAATGAGACAAGAAGACAGTAAATGACTACCAGCACACTAGGCTACCCCTAGCCTAGCCTAGCCTCATTCCCAGGCCGTCTCGGGCCTGGGAATGAGGCTACCCCTAGACCTGAGGCCACTTGTGGCAGACTAGATGACTCCGCACTGTGTTTGCAGCAGGGATGGGCAATAACTCAATATTATCTGATGACAATAACAAGCCGCAGTATTCACATCACCCGCAGAATTCACTTAATATAATTATAGTACATCCCGAAAGTCCTTGAACAAAAGACGCATCCAGAAGCAGAGATCCATCCATGTCTATATACGTGCAGACGTCTATTCCGCTGCACACAGCCGAACGCAGACGTATGCACGCAGACACATGCATGAAGATGTGTGCACGAAGACGAACACATGGCACACTGCGTCCAGTGCGTGGGCGGACAAAACCTCAAGATGCGTCCCGACGTTAGACGTTTGTTCAAGGACTTTCAGGATGTACTATAAGGCAGTAGTAACACGTTTCGTATCACCACTTGACCCCTAATACGGAGGGATTGGTGGCAGCAGTACAACTGGGAATGTATCATTACCCAGCTTCGTGATCGCAGTCTTTCAAACAGGAAACGTCCACATTGATTCAAGACGAAAGCTAGAAAATAGTCTTATCGTAGCAATTGTATAGTTGACAAACATCATAACTATTGTTTTGCCAGCTACTTCTACTTCCCACCACCAATAGTCAGTGGTGTCAGCTTTGTGTGCTCCGGGGCGGACGGCCTGCACTACCACGGTCGACATTCACACAGGGGCATGAACACTTCTTTGAACCATGTTTTAGGGTCAAAGGTTAAAGGTCAAGAATGCAAGACCCATGTGCTCATTAATAGTTTGACCAATGATATTCACGGCTCTCTAGCTGTCTGAGACACACCCACACTGCAATGCAATATGCGTGGGGTCTATATATGACAGCACCAATAAAGTCAGCATTTAATCAGTTTTTATATGGTAGCGAGGAATCTCAATGGTTAACAGGTATTCATCCGATGGGATGATGCCTCAACATCCCACATACAAGCACTAGCCAAGTTCAGTGTCAGCTATAATGGCCTCTACCTACCAATGTCAACCTCTGCTGACAACATCTCTCTAATACGAGGAGTTATCTAGTCAGCTGTGCCTCAAGTACTCTAGTCCATCTCTGAGTTTAGAAAGTAAAGATTTAAGTTGTGCATCCATTCTGCAAGATTGTGCCACAGAGTCAACAAGATTGTGCTGCTCAATTTGGGTTTCCTGGTATGAATTTTCCTTGCCATTTCCCCTGGTACCCCCACTACCCAGCAGACCTCTGCAACAATCACATTCCTTAGCCACAACAAACCAGAAAAAGAAAAACAGTTGCAGAGGCAGCACAAATCCAATCAATAGGTGACCATAGATTTCATTGACGCCCAGCAATGACCATGTGCATAATCAGCCCACCATGAGATACACCCTCTCAGGACGGAGCCAAAGGTATGAACAGAACACGGAATTCATACCACCCACCGATACACATTCACACAGCAGTCATTGCCCAAAATAGTACAAAGACGTTTTTATCAGGGCCTGGGATTGGCAGGGGAGCGTAAATGGTGGGAGGGGGGAAGGCTAACTAACAAGAAGAATGAGCAGGGTTTCATTTGGGGGAGGGTGTTGAAGAATACCAATGAAGTATCACATACCGTAAGGCCTCCCCCCTTACTTTGCCAAGTCACAAGTTCAAGTGTGATGCTCCCTGTACATTTTCAATTCGGTTGCAGGATAGCAATGGGTTAATTAATGTTAGAGCATATTAAACCTTGAGCAATCACACTGTGTCCACCTATGCACTTGTCCAACTCAGCAGGCCTATGTACACAGACCACTCAGCTATACCAACTGCAGAGTTCATTAGCTCAATCCAACAGCTGCCTCACACAAAGTACACTCACAGATAAGATGGAGTTGGGACAATACAGCTGGTTTGCAAGAAATCACAGCTAGCTGATTGCAAAACACATGTAACATCTTCCACTTTGTCCTCCAAAGCAAAGTACACACTGGTCACTTTGCATCACACTTTAGGCAAAACAATGCAAGGAAATGACTAGGATTTCACTATGGCAACTGCTAATGCAGGCCCTCTCCTTCTTGATTGCATACTTGACCTTTCTTCGCTTGGTTCAAAGGTCAAGGTACAGTTAAAAGCAGAGGGGCCTACAGTTGGTTGCCCTATAAAGTCTCTCCTGAGCTACTATCATCTCTACCACATCAACTCCAGTTTTGTCTACTTGGTTAGTTACCCTAACCATTCAGTCCACTAACACAATCAGCTACATGCCTTCATACTATTAACTACTTGTCTTAATTGATAACTATATCCACTAGATTCAGTTTCCTGGGAACATCCCACTATCTTTTCTTCCTGACCTTTCTCACTGAGACCTTGCACAAGCATGGCTCCAGTTCAGCAGTGTTGGCGGAGGCATACATCTTGCAGGGGAACTTGAATTTCTGGTGCCACTTCACGCAATGACTCTCCACCTCAATCCTGGGAGGGGACAAGAGATGACCAATCAGGAATGAGGCTATCTCCACTAACTCACGTCACAGAGCAGAACACCATAAACAGTAAGCCCAAACCAGGAGAACTGATTGTATGGAGTGGAAGATCGGCTGTTCGGTTCCATTCTGTTCGTGAATTGGTCTCCGACTTCGCTCACACACACAACCGACACACATTTCCTCGTAAGGCCCCATCATCTGACTAACCAACCAGTGGCGAGACAACTCAACCACAATGGACCTCGAGGCACTGGACCATCCCCTCACGCACCAACCAGTCTCCACCACTGGACAAACGATCCATACACGTGCGCTGATGGAGCGAAGATACACTTGTCTCTCCCATGTTAGAATTTTTGTTGACCATACAATAAAGAGCACCGCACTATCAGTAGTATGTTGACTTCATTGTTGACACAATGTCAACAATCCATAACGATCTTTCAGAAACGTATTTCAGGCTAACTGGTGGAACATGCAAAGCTATTAGTAGGTTGCATATGCAAGAAGACGTTTGTACAGTTAAAACAAGTATCTGACCTTATTATAACAGTAGTAATATTATAGCTGTACCACCTGGTCACAGCACCACAATCTCCATGGAAACCAAACATCAACTTTATTCTCTGTCTTTGTTACACTCAACAGACAACACTGTATACTATTAGACAGTCATGACTTCTGCGTGGCATGCCGCCATGATCGTGTTTAGGCATAGATTATTATAGTCCTTAGTTGGGTCAGTCTGTTGCATCATAATTGATTGCATATTAATTTTATAGTTATACTGCGGATCATTTGATGAGATTTCTGGCTGTCTCACCTGCGTGATACCTCGACGAAACTGCCGCCATCCTTCAGCCGAAGCTTGGCAAATATGACTCCTGTGACGTAGGTGCAGTTCACCAGATCCTGAAGAGTGAAAGTCACGTCGAAATGAAACTTCTTCTTGGAGCGTAGTCCTAGCGTCTGACTCAAACTGAGCATCTTCCCTGCCGACATACAGCGTGCGGGTTTCTCTCTGCCACTACCAAGACGCCCGACTCTCTAAAGACATAACTGCATTCTCCGAATTCAACCGATCTCAGGGAAGCGTACAATAATCTTCTTTTGTCCGAGGATCATCTGATGTCATGATTGTGTGTCGGACACGCCCACGAGGCCGAGGGCAACGCCCCCATTTGACGATATAGTTCTGCCGCGGGCTCAAAGAAGAGATGGTGGGTATACTCACTCTGTATTGCAGTATGTGTAGCTGCTCTCAGCTTAGAGAATGCACCCCTGACCTGTAGCTCTGTTGCGGAGTATGTGAGAAGTAGGCAGGCATTAATTAGAGCGAATTTGCTTTGAACAGGAAATTATGCTGTATCTACAAAATAATTAATTTACAGATACATGTACAGCATTATGCACAGTAAATTTCATGCAGGTATAGTCCTGTGATCATGGAGCTTAGAAGGTGAATGTTAAGTTTTGGAGGGCATTTTGTCCACTAAAAGAAAACTAGCTAATTGTCTCTGCAGCCCATGCAAGTGCATGTATTACATACCACACCCTTTCAATACTTCCTTATACACCATTACACCAGATGTGCTGACGCTCAAATATAGGCTACACACCATGCATGAATATATAGGGTATATGGCAACATGCATGAATATTTAAAATTCATATTTTGGACCTTATGCACAATTGCAATGAATTATAGTGCACTAGCTGGGCTTTGAATCTGAGCTGGAATTAATGAATTGGCCAAGAAACCCGCACTGGCGGTGGAGGTTGGGTCCTGAAAATGCTAATCCCCTGGACAATTTGCAGTGGAAAGTTTGTCCTCCAGACCACGGTCCACTATGGAGACAAAGGGAAAATGTGTTCTATCCCTTCCCTACTCTTCCTCCCTCCCCTCCCCCTTTCTCTCCCCTTCCCTTTCCTCCCCTCTCCCTTTCTCTCCCCTTCCCTTTCCTTTCTCTTTCCCGGCCTCCTCTCCTCTCTCTCTCTCTCTCTCTCTCTCTCTCTCTCTCTCCCCCTCCCCCCCCCCCCCCCCTTGCACCAACAGGCTACCCTCTCAGACAAGGCAGTCGGTACATTGATGATCCTCGTGTCTCTGGTGGTGTTCATCTACTACACAGTATGGGTCATAGTGCTGGTGAGTAAGTGGGTAACTTACTGGTTCACCTAAACCAATCCTCCCCCAAGAAGTGGTTGACATTATATTCATCTGCAAGGTTAAAACCGTTGGTTATGTCCTGCCCGGCATCTGTTCAGGAATCGAAGCTTGCATGAGCTGTTCTACAGTCTTTAATGCTGATTGTTATAATTTTGTTCTTCACATTTCCATCTTGCCGGGATAGTTTGTATGTGCTAATCGGCTATCGTTTCATTATGCTTGGCCGCTTTGAAGGAAACTCATTTTGAAAGAATTACCTTAGCTGTCATGGGGACCTTTTTTAGCGGTGATTCTTCTGTTGTGAGTATTCAGCAATTCGGGATGTGGCTGCATGGTGGCAGTACTGCTATTGCAGAGTTGAAATCATCCTCAACACACACACACACACACATGCACCACACACACACACACACACACACACACACACTCCTCTAGCCATTTGTTGAGGTGGACCATATTCTACACAGCTATTTCCTTCCTCGGTGGTACGCCATAGCCCTTCCAGTAGTGGCTGGTGTCATCTTACTGGCACTCATAGGTGAGGGTGAGGGATGGATGGAGGGGGGAGGGAGGGAGGGGGGAGGGGAGATGCTGAGAGGGAAGGGGACAGGTAGGAGAGAGGGGAGAGTGGGGGAAGTGAGGGAGGGAGGGGGGAGGGGGGGGGGGGGGGGGGGGGAGAGAGAGAGAGAGAGAGAGAGAGAGAGAGAGAGGGCTGGATGGGTGGTGGGATGGAGGGAGTGGAAGACCCGCAAACCTTTTATTGAGCTTTAAAATGACCCCTTTGAAAGAGGTTAGCTTTTTGGCAGATGACGAGTTATCCATACAGCTGGCCCTGAATATTCACAAACCCACTTTCACACATGTGCATGTGCTCGTGTGTATAGGTCTTCTGGATCCAATCCTGGGGCCGGCTACATAACAGTTGCATGTATGACTCATAGGAGTATTGACATATCTACACGCGTGTACACAAAACATTTCATTCATCGATCACTGTGTACTACACATTGTTTCTCCTAATCAGTTTCAATTTCCCCCTTTCCTCCTTCGATCCCACACACGCAGGTTCGTTTGTATCAGTAGTGCTAATCAAGGACAGCACCAGGAAGAGAGCTAAATCAAAGAAGACAAACTAGCCAGCTAAAGACTTAGTCTCAATCATGTTCTTTCAGTTTCGCTATCTCAGTGGTGTTGTTGGATACACCATGATTGCCAAATCAACGAGATGTTCCATTCCTGCATGTTTGAGAGTCGAAGATCCTTGAATATCTCCTCCTCTGGTTAATTTAAATCTTGGCCAAATTTATAATTGTGGGCTCAAAGCCCAGTACAAAAATAACTGAGTGCTAGAGACAACATTATCCACAGTGATACTATATAACAATCTGATAAAAAGAATTACTAATCTTCCATATGGTGGATTTTTAATATGTCTGGGCTACTTACACACTAGTACCGCTCAGTGGCACAGGATGGGTGGGGGGGAGCTGATACCCCTTGACCAGGTACACGGCTGACATGGCGGCGTCAGCCAGGTTGGTAAAGACGGGGACCCTGCTCTTGTTAGCCATGCTGGCCAGGTACGCCCGGCCACGGTTGTAGTCCTTGAGCCCCTGCTGGCCCAGCTGTGGGTGAGGGAGGTGGACACATTCGGTGAAGTTTCCTATACAGCTGTTTCTTTAGCTACTATTGTGATTGTACTATTGATATACTGTTCCAAGGGTCCTGCATACCCAAGATCACCATAGGACTGCATGTGACTTCACATGAAGGTGCTCTATGCAGCCATTCTCCCTTCACACCTGATCCATCCCTCACACGCTCCCCTCCACCCCTCACACCAAAATTAATGTTAGAGCTAAATACTATGCTAGGTATCTTGGGCTTGGAATGAGATACAAAGCTGGGATTTGCACCATTGTGATCAGCATGAATGGAGCTTTCAATTGATGTCCATTTTGCTGTAGGTTGAATTTTGACCCAAAATCATGAAAAACCATGTGCTGATCACAATGGTGCAATCCTTTGGTCAAGTGCAATTTTTGGAAAAAATGTGACCAATATTAAAAGTCATTTTTAGGACATCAGTTGGATGTGCTTTTCATGCTGATCACAATGGTGCAAATCCCAGCTTCATATCTCATTCCTAGCCCAAGATACCTAGTCATTGTAGCATAGAACATAGCTGGCTACTTGATGTATCCATTGTCTAATGAAAGACGTGTTGTATCCATGCATTTGAATGAGATATGAAGCTTGGTATTGTACCATTGTGGTCAGCAAGAAAAGAACATTCAACTGATATTAACATAATTATTCTAAAAGGACTTTTGATATTGGTCACATTTGATTCGCACTCGACCAAAGGCTATAATCCATGATATTTTCATGATTTTTGGTCAAAATTCAACCTACAGCAAAATGGACATCATTGGAATGCTCCATTCATACTGAATACTGTTCACAATGGTGAAAATCTCAGCTTCATATCTCATTCCTACCCCAAGATACCTGTTGGCATCTATAGGGTGCTTGATGGACACACAGTGGCCGAGTTTTTGGACAATTTATAATTTGCCATACCATACTTATGTTATTCCTTGTGCCTCTTGTTGGCATGTTCACAGATGATAATAATAGCCTCGTTCCCAGACCTACACCGCCAGTTTTTGATCGCTTACATTATCTATGCATACTGTAAAAACTGGAGGTCTGGGAACGAGGATATGCATGCCCCCAGGACGCCCTCCACAACAAGTGGCAGTGCACATGCAGCAAAGAAGTTTGAAGACTGATGCAGTACTGGGCAGGGATCTGTTGTTCACTAGGAGTGCCGTTTTGGCCTAATTCTTTAACATTGACATGCCAAAATGTGCCAGAAATGGCCAGTTTTGGCATGTGAACATACTTGCCTCATCTCCATAATTATATCCCTGACACCCTCACCTTCATCCCTCACACCCTCACCTCAATCCCATCAACCACTGGGTTCTCGCTCTGCGGGATGTCGTTCAGACACAGCACCAGCCTCCTCCCTTGTCCGATGTAGTAGGCCACCTCCACCAGGGAGGCCACGGAGAGGGTGTCCCCACTCACCACAAACAGTAGGACACTGCACCGGTCCTTCGCTTCCTGTTCTATCGGGATCAGTCGGGGGTCCCAGTTGGGAACTTGGGGGTTAAAGTAGGACACACCATGTTGCCTGTGCGCATGCATGTATAGTACACCTCAGTATACCACAGTATACCACAGTATACTTCAGCACTGGATCACACACACACTCAAGTATACACACTAGACCTGTAGACCGCAATGCATACTACAGTACACCACAGTAAATCACAGTAGATCACAGTAATACCACAGTATACTACAGTAAACCACAGTAAATCACTCAGTAATTCACAGTAAAATAACAGTAAAGGAGGGGGCTTCTTGACAGCCCTTCATGGCCCAAGCATTCGCTCCATTAACAACTTATGGTCCACATACGCATGTCATACCTGAAAATTGGGATGACAATGTCCTTCCTCCATGAGGTACTGCCACAGCTCCCCCCGAGAAAAACATCACAGAATGGAGGAGGGGGAGGGGGGGAGGGAGAGGGCCACAACCAGTCTTTGGGTGTGTATTTGTGTGAGAGAGTGAGGGGAGGGAGACATGTCAGATATGCTCCTAACCTCACCATAGAGGAGCAGCGGACAAGCTACTATAGCAGTGCTGTCAAGAGGCCTCCAGATTGAGGAGAGGAAATGAGTGTGGTCTGTCTATGAACTTTGCTGCTCTGGTACCCTGTGGCTTGCTCACCTGCGATCTGTGTCAGTGGGGTGGCCAGGTAGAGCAGTGTGGTGGCCAACGACCCAACCTGTTCATCTTGTAGCAAGTGATGCTTAAGTTCAGCGTAGATGGCACAGAAATCCTCAAAGGAAACCCCGTGTTGTTGCCATGACGACAGGTGTTCATGTGACCCGTTCTTGTATGATAGTAGCTGGAATAATCCCAGGCTATCGATGTGGAGGGATTTGAGCGCTAACTCTGCCTAGAGGGGAAGGGAGGAGGGAGGGAGGGAGGGAGGGAGGGAGGGAGGGAGGGAGGGAGGGAGGGAGGGAGGGAGGGAGGGAGGGAGGGAGGGAGGGAGGGAGGGAGGGAGGGCAGGAGGGCGGGAGGGCGGGAGGGAGGGAGGGCGGGAGGGAGGGAGGGTGGGAGGGAAGGTGGGAGGGAGGGAAGGTGGGAGGGAGGGAGGGAGGGAAGCACAGGAGGAAAACAGAGAGGAACTTAGATATAGACTAGTGCTATTTAATCCAATTGGGGAACCCCTGATTATATACCTCTTGCATAGACAGCCGTCCCTTTCTGTCAGCATCGTACATTGTGAACACCTGTCTCAGAAGCCTGGGGGAACACGGAATGAAGGAATCATGCAGGACGTCAACCTCAGGACCGGAAGGTAACTCTCTCCCCCTCAAATAAGGTAGTGAACTCACACAGAGGTCGTTAATACTACCTACCCATAGCTTAGTTCCCAGGCTGTCTCACACACGCAAACAAAAATACTGTAAGCGATGAAAAGCTGGGCAATGGCCGAGGAACGAGGCTAACCTACATGTATTCATGCAACGTCCATTGTCAAACTACGTACTGAGCTGGCACTATACCTCAGTTCTTCTCCCAGTGTGTGTGAGGATGTTAGACAAAATGCCCGGTGTCTTGTAGCATACTGGGAGACACTCATCAGACTCTTCATAATCTACAATAGACAGACAGAGGATATGAGGCAGTGGGACACAGGACGCTGATCAAATAATCCACCATAGAGTCATAGACAAGACAGAGAGACAAAAAACAGTCAGACAATGGACACTAGTCAACTCCACCCACAGATCAATCCTCCCACACTCAGCGTACAAGAAGACCAGTCTAGCACCGTAAGTATCCATGATAGTAGAACAAAGCAAGGCATCACACATCATTCTGAAAAGTTAGCTTGCCCTACCAAATGCTCAAAGTGCAGTTGTTGCTTGATTAGCCTCGTTCCCAGGCCACGTCCTGGGAACGAGGCTACCACTCAAAAGGCATGGAATCAAAGACATGACAGTATACCTTCACGGAGGTCTCAACTCCTCCTGCTACAGTGCGCTCCAGGATCGATCCGCTGTGCTCAGCCAGGTTTCTCACAAATGCTCTCCCTCGATTCAAATCCTCCACTTCCCTCTGTGAGAGGATCTCCGATCCGATTTTAGGGTCTTTCCCTTGGATATCTTGCACAACCACCACCAACTCACGACCAACACCTAATAGAAGTAGAGAAAAACTGATCAACCCTTCTCTCAATGACTCCCTGTATCTACACGTAACTTACACACAAATGGCAAGACTTTATGCTGTTTCAATTACCTGCAAAATATCCGATCTCCACCATTGAAGCCATCGCTCTGGTCTGGTCATCTACCACAAAGAAATGCATGGTAGCAGCCTGGAGAAGGGAGGAGGGAGGGAGGAGGAGGAGAGTGGGAGGAGGAGGGAGGAGGAGGGTGGGAGGAGGAGGAGGAGGAGGAGGAGGAGGAGGAGGAGGAGGAGGAGGAGGAGGAGGAGGAGGAGGAGGAGGAGGAGGAAGGGAGGAGGAAGGGAGGCGGGAGGGAGGAGGAGGGTGGGAGGCGGAAGGAGGAGGAAGAGGGGGAGTAATAAAGGAGAGAAGAAGGAGGAATGATGCCAGGGAGGAGGGTGGAAGAGATGTGGAAGGGGGTGAGGAGGTATGGCAGAGGAAGAGGGGTAGATGGAGGAGGAGATGTGGGAGATGAGAGGAGATTAGCAGGGATGGCGGGAGAGGAGGGAAGCGTGGGTGAGGAGAGGAGGAGGGATGGTGGGGAGAGGAGGAGGGATGGTGGGGAGAGGAGGAGGGATGGTGGGGAGAGGAGGGAAGCGTGGGTGAGGAGAGGAGGAGGGATGGCGGGAGAGGAGGGAAGGAACAACATGAGGGCAATGGCGGGCTGACCTGCTTGGCCTGCTCCTCTATCTCAATGAGCTCAGGGAACCACTCCTCCACTTGCTGCCAATGAAATAGCAAACAGAATTCAGTCCATGGTGCCATCCTCAAACAGTACTGGGTCATGGTAGTAGCACATAGCTAGAGTTCGTTTCTTCTAGTTGAAAGCCTGATCATTTCCATAATGCTGGCATCACTACGTACATGTCACTGCACAAACTGACACCAACACCATTGTCATGGCAACTGGGAGGTGTGTGGGGTGCTAGGGACTTTCCAACATACTATGGAGTGGTGAGGCATACACAGACAAGATGCAGGGAGGATGCTTCACTACTAGCCATTGAGCTCCACCCCAATGCAAGGTACACAATGCCACACCCACTACACACCATACGGGCCTCCTCCAACTCACAGGGTTGTAGTAGGTGATGCCCTCCCTCTGAAGGACAGGGATGGCAGCTTCCTTCCGCCAGGTGGTGGGGTTGCAGGACCCACCAAGAAACACTAGGGGAAGAGGAGATGGGGGGGAGGGGGGGGGGGGGGGGGGGAGGGAAGGGAGGAGAAGGGAGAGAGAGAGGGAGAGAGAAAGAGGGGGAGAGAGGTAGGAGGAGAGGGAGAAGGGAAAGGAGGGTGGAAGAAACAATGCAAATTGTTATCACAAGACAGTAGCCCCACCCCACCCATGCTGGGAATGAGATACTGTAGCAGCATACCATCATGCTTGCAGCCAGGCCTCCTGGGTAGACCTTTCCTCTTAGGATGTTTAGCACACTCCACCTTTTGGGACTGGCTGCAAAATCAACAACAACAAAGTTTATGCTTTCACTATCATCTCAAATAAATCATGTTGGATTCCAAGTCATCCCGACCAAAATAGCAAAAATGTAGTCAAAAATGGTACATGCAATTAGATTAATGGCGGAGTGCAGCATTCACAAGTTCTCTTCAAAGGTCAAGCATAATTGGGCTTACCCCGCAATATCCGGGGAGGGGGATTTCCCTGACAGAGAATGCATCTCAGCACAGAACACACAGAACTCGCCCCAGGAGAGAGTGGAGAGAGCGTCCTCCTCCGACCCTCCCCTCTGCTTGTGGGCCTCCTCCAGGATCCGAGTTACTGCAGGAGATCAGGTCGTGAATGAGGTACTGTCACTATGTCTGGCCCACAAGACTACCTGCCTTCCCCCCAGCCATTCAGCTAGCTGCAGAGATCCCCAACACAGATCCACCATTAGCGCAGCATAAGTAACAAAGAGTACTAACCTTGATTGCTGGACACGGGAAGATGAACATGATGAAACGCATTCATCAGTTGCGTCTCTGCTGTTCTCCTTCCCTCTCCTTCTCCTGCACCATCCACCCCCTCACTATCAGCGTCCACCAAAAGCTCCAGGTACGCAGCAGCTAGTTGGCTGGAGGGGGTGAATTTAGTTGCATGTTTGGTGGGCGCAGACTAGTCTCGTGTGGCCAGACCCCGTTCTGCAAACCGGGTCTGGCCCATGGATAAATTTACAGTACATACTTTACAGGCAGTGAGGCACAGACCTTGTGAAGTCCCCCACAGCGCACACTCGCGTACTCATGTCTGGCTCTTCTGGGGGTGCGTTAGAGGCAGCAGTAACAGCCACAAGAAAACAGACAGCAAGACAATCAGCACTCCCACATGGCATGAATCAGCACAGTGAATCAGCTAGCTACTATCGATTTTAATTTTACGAGCGGGATGTAAACATTTCCGAGTATTTAGAGAACAGCCACGCTAATTAGAACACAAGATGTATTTACGGTCCACAGTGAGGTGCAGCGTGGTCAAGATGGCTGTCGACAGCTACAGAACTACTCTTTCTGCGATGATGCAGGCCTTGCAAAGTGGGGAAAATGTAGTACAGGTTTTGCAGAATCTGAACATTTTGCTGGAAGCCACCTCCTCCGGCGAAGACGGGCTTGAAATCGCCTCCCATCTATCTGTTCAGGTGCTGTTCAACTGCCTGAGCTCTGCAGACGAGGAGCAAATAAAGGCATGCTGCTCGGTATTGGCCAAAATCTTCTCAAAAATGCCGGCTACCGGTATATGCCAGTATGAGCAGAATATTGAACTAGGATTGCAGCATACATCTGAAGACGTTAGGAAGATGACTCTACAAATGTTGAGAAAGAATTCTTCCAGTGAGCAGTTGCAAGCGGTGATCCTAGCTCCTACGATGTTCCATTTAGTCACACAAGTGTTGGGCGATTCTAGTTTGGAGTGTGCAACACTAGCAGCAGAAATCCTCCTACAAGTTGTCAGAAATCTGCAGGTGTTGGATGTGAAAATAAGACATGCATTGTGGATTGATCTGGAAGGGCTTATGACGAAGAGTGATATTGTTCGGTATCGAGTCTATGAACTTGTAGTGAAGGTGGCACTTGGTGGCGGGGAGGCGTTTGAATCTGTGCAGTCGTCTGGTCTGCTGCATAGCTTGGTGAAGGAACTAGATCTGGATGACGTTCTGGTGAAGATGAACTGCATTGAGCTACTTGTGATGTTAATGGAGTCGAACGAAGGTTTGCAGTTCCTGGAATCTGCACAGGTGGTACGGAAGCTGCATACACAACTTTTGTCTGCACAACAAGACCCACTTGGAAGCCTCATAATACCAGGTTGGAACTTAACCTTGTGTAGCTAGCCTCAAAAAGTAAAATAAAATGGAGAGCCTGGTCTAATGCATTAGACGTGGAGGCATGTGATTATAGACTCAATAAATGATATACTCTACATGATGTTCTGAAATCTGGGGTGTGTGGGCATTAGACCTGGTTGTCCATTTTTCTCTCAAGAGGCGGGCTAGTTTGCATTTATGGTTATCATCCCGACTCCATGCAGGTCTTGTGAAGTTCTTTGGTCACCTATCCTGCTCAGAAGGAGTTGACACGGCTGCCATTTGTAGCCAATACCCTGAGTTTCTACAGATGATACTGGCAGCTGTCGACTTCCCCCAGGATGATACCTTGTGGGGAGTGGCTGTGGATACTGTTGGTGCCTTGGGGTCCACTTTGGGTGGGAGGAAGGCTCTAGAACTTCATGACTCGCAGACCAAGGCTGCCTTGAAAACACTGGGTGGCTACATCCTGGACTCAAGTCCTGAGCTCCGCATCCGGGCCTTGTGTGCAATAGCAATGCTGCTGTCTTGCAAAGAGGAAAATGACAGCTGGGAAGCATCAAAAAGTCGAGAATGGTTCAACATTCTCCACCCCAATATACTTCCAACTCTGATTTCAATACTGAAGCAACCGTTTAAAGACCTTCGAACTGCAGGCTTGAAGGTGTTGCTCTCCATGGCTCCTTGGCAGTGGGCTCAAAAGGAAATGTGCTCCCAGGCTGGTTTCTTGGAATACTTGCTTGATCGGCGAACCGAACCTGACAAGGTTGGAAAGGAACTGAAGTACGAGGTGGTGCACACCATTGTGGTCTCAGGCACAGCCGAGAGTGTGTTTGGAGGCGTAAACTACCTCAAGTTGAGGCAGTACGACCGAGAGGGACCATTTTTCTACACTGTAGAAACCACTGTAGCTTTAGAAGGGTCAACATAGGCTATTTCACTTCAGTTGCCAAAAAAAAAATCATTCTGCATCAACCGTATATACCCAACCTTGTTGCCAGGCCCCGCCCCAGATTTTGGTTGCAACCAACAAAAGCTGGGGCAGGGCAAGCTGCCATGCAGGCCTGCACCTCCTTTGGGATCAGCATCCTGCGTAAAGTATACAAATGTGAGAAAGGGATTATTCTTACGTTATTACAGCATGTAATCAAGTGATTGAGAATGAGGCGCCTGCATGGGAACGAGGCTAGGCCTAGAAGAGCACAATATACTTGTTACCATGATAAAAGGATCATACAACCATTGCATGGTTATAATGTGAATTAGCTATCCACAGCCCCCAAAGCAAGAAATACTATTTCAGCTGTTCACCACAAGGGCTGTCTGAATCCTGATCAGCCCTATCACAAGGACTGTCTGAATCCTGATCAGCCCTACCACAAGGACTGTCTGAATCCTGATCAGCCCTGCTGAGAAACAATTGTCCCGAGTCCACTCCTGTAGCTGTTTCTTGGCTGCCACTGTCACGGGGATGGAGTGCAGTAATGTCTCCCTGTAGCAACACAAAGTTCTCTACTGTAGCCATTGGAGGGTGACCATCAAAGTTTTGATATTGTAATAATTCTTCTGATGAGCGTGGTTGGTAGGAGGGAGGGCGGTGGTGTGTGTAGTGGTATGAGGGGGGATGGTGAGGGCGTGGATGGGGGGACGAGTGAGGGTGTGATCCTCCATTTGCCATATGTGGCCTTCGGCCTGCTTGACTATGATGAGGGTGTGATAAGTGAGGGTGTGGATGTTGCTGTCGTAAATGCTGTGCATGGGCCATGAATTTGTCTTGGGCTTCTTTCTGCTTCTGAACTGTACGAGGAGGGAAAAAGAATCGATGAGATGGGGAAGTGGACACGACAGAAACTAGTTTTGTCACAACTTGCAATCATTATTGGGTGTCTTCACGCTACCCACATCATGCTTCTTCCGTGGCTGCATGCATGCATTCTGTGCCTTCAGCTTTAGTCGACCAGTGGACAGTAATAGGTACTGCTGGCTTTTGAGAAAAACAGGCCAGCAAGGAAAAGTAGAAGATTTGGAGCAGATTGGACTGAGACCTACATGTACATGTGTCAAATTTAGGCCTTGAGGCAATTTTGTAGCTGCATAGGATCTCATACAGAAAGAAAATATACTGCAAACTGCGGGGAAGTTGGGTGGAGGCCTTGCAATGAGGCTAGTAATTCTGTGCAACCCCTGAAGCCTGGTAGGAAGGACCAGGAGCCCATAACAGGACTAATCCTGACTGAAAAGATAAAGGTAACCTTGGGCTTCTACAATAATACTGATATTGCAACTGAATGCAATCTTGTGCAGTGTTCAGGAATAACGATTGCACCATCCCAGTGCAGTGTTTATTTTTCACCAGGAATGTCATTATTCCTGCACTGTGTAAACAACGCTGTTTGCAATTGCGATGTCAAAGAAAGCTACATATCACACAAGATACATACGTTTCTGTTTGTGCTCCAACACCTTCGCCTTGAGAATCTCCAGGGTTTGGTTCATGGACGTCAGCAGGAAGACTTGCGTCTGGTCGTGCAGGATGGCGTTGCAGAACTCGTCATAACCCTGTTGCCCTTTCGTGGCCAGTATATCCAGGAACACTTCGACCGAAGCAGACCGCGAGCGCGTACTTCGTATCTCATCGCAGTCCCTTTCGTCAATCACAAACTTTGACCGGAGGTAAGTTAGGAATTTCCGCGGGTCTACGTTGTCGACTAACTGACGCCTCTGGAGAACTAGGACGTTGTACTTGATGTTCTCCAGGTCGCTCTCCTCAAGCAGGCCTGGAACTGGCATCGCTGATCGATCCATCTTTGATGCTTTGAGCGCTAGCGCTCGAGCCTAATAGTGTGTTTACTAATTACGTTAGTTACCGGGCACGTATTATTCACTACAATTTTTCACCAGCTAATTAGAACATCGCCCCACGCAGCCTCCTATGACCGATCGCGAGATGTGAAGAGATGGATCACAACGTCCACGACAAGTTAACTACAAGGCTCTCCAATCCCGATCTCAGATGCAAGAACAGGTTAATTAATATTCCTTACTCACAGTACTCCACCATGATTATGAAGCTGGACTTTCATCAAATTTCTCCCCACCAACAGGTGTGGTTTCTATGGTAACCCCATATACCTTGGCTACTGTTCCAAGTGCTTCAAGGAACTAGTGAGGGATGCTCCCAAGGACAAAGAGGGGCAGCAGAAGGCGGACTACCAGTCTGATGCCGGTACATATTAGTCTCGTCCCTGACCCCCCTCGATTTTTCTGAGGGGGGTCTGGGAACGTGACTAGGTAGTGTTAAAGGGAAAGTTCCATTTCTAACCTCCCTTGTCGTAGCTATGACTGGGATAGATACCCTGTAGACTTCAGATATGAGTGTGGCTTACAGTACTGAAAAACAGATACATATTCATGTAAGTGAAAGCAGTTGATGCAAGGAGGTCTTGGGTCCCACTGAATGTTTCTCGGGATCAGGAGATGCTGTATTCCCACAGCCGGTTTAATTTGTGTGGTACTGTGGTAGTATAAGCAGTACCTCCTGTCTCTCAAGAACAGTGTCCTGTGATGGCTGAAATCATGTTCGGTCAAGGCAATTGCTTTAGGCTTCCTGTCTGGGGCCAAAATGTGGCCCTGTGATTGGTAAACCCAGTGTGTGTTGAGTTGCTGCAGAGGACGTGCTGTGATGGCTGGCGTGTGCTTGCTGTTCTCTCCTGTAGCCACTGGCACGAGTGGACTCGGATTTGGCAAGTTCAACATGAAGAAGAAGGTGTTTGCAACGGCCAAGGGGTGGGTTACCATGGCAAGATTCGTGATTATGTAGATGTAACTAGGAACACACACCGTGACATGTATACACACAGTATACAGCGTATGGTACATGTATCAGGAGCTCATGATGCATGTACGCCCATACATACACACACACACACGCTTGCACACACACGCACACACACACATAGGCGAGGAAAGTTATTCAAGAGTGGTTCGCCACTCAGGGTCTCCCCTGGAGCCGTCCCCTTCCCAGAAAACAAACGATGGAGGAGAGGTGAGTGTGACCTTTACACCTTGTGACTCCGCCCACCCACACAGTTGTTCCATGATGAGATCCTAATCTGTTGCTAGGTGACAAGTCATCTCGTGTGGTAGAGCCTTTCAATGAGTTCCTGAAGACCATCAGAAAGCCAGCTGCACAGGACATTGTCACGCACCTGAAGACGTAAGTATCGTTGGATGTCCTGGTGTCCTGTTACTTCAGGTTGCCCTCTGGGTAACATTCTGCTTTCTCGTTGACCAATGAGATTGCAGTATGATGTAAGATTGCTGTACTCTTATTTTCATTGTGTTTTAATCATATATAAGGTTCAGTGTCGTATATACTTCTAGTGTAAAATGTGCAGAGATAAGATGTTAACATTGTATGATTGTGAGGACCATTTGTTACCAGGTTCCATAAGCAGATCACTGAGAAGTCGACAGCGACGGTGGAAGAACAGAGTGAAGCTGTGCAGGAGTTTTATGGTGTGAGTACAACATAGATGACACGTTACCGTGTTCCATGTCTTTGAGGTTTTTTTACTCCTCTCTCCTCCCCTGCCTCCTGTCCCTTCCCCACTCCGATCCTCTCTTCCCTTCCTTCCTTCTCTGCCTCTCCCTTACCCTCCCTCCTCTCTCTCCTGCTGTCCCTCTCTCCTTCTCTCCCCTCTCTCTCCCCTTCCTCCCCAGTTGATGGGTGAAAGACTAAAGACACACCCACTCTTTAAGACCATGACAGAGGAGCAACAGGAAGACATGATGGACGGCATTGAAAAACACCTCATGACAAACATCTACCAGAAGTAAGCATCAAGCAACATGAGTCTACCAGTATGTATCCACCTTTCCTCCTCCCTCTTTCCCTCCCTCCCTTCCTCCCCTCCTCCTTCTTCCCTTCCCCCCTCCCTCCCTCCCCTCCTCCTCCTCCCTCCCCTCCTCCTCCTCCTCCTCTCCCTCCCTCCCTCCCTCCCTCCCTCCCTCCCTCCCTCCCTCCCTCCCTCCCTCCCTCCCTCCCTCCCTCCCTCCCTCCCTCCCTCCCTCCCTCCCTAGTGTCTTCTCCCTAGCTTCGTGTGATGATGAGATGAAGGACCTGCTTCTCCAGAGACGGATCCGTATGCTGCACTGGTTGGAGCCCCACCATCTTGACATTGTGATGGACCTAGAGAAGCCCGAAGTCCAGGACTTGGTCAGCAAGGGCAGGCAAGGTATCGTGACAGTAATTTTAGAGACTACTAGAGATTACAAGAGATTACAAGAGATTACTAGCCAGTGAAAAGGCCATTCTAGCCCACAAGTCTACAGTTCTCGTGATGAACAGCACTTGGCAAATGCAAACCTCACGTGCTAATGAGGTGCTGGCCTGAGGGTTCATGAAAATTCTACAATTCAACTAAGTCATACTTTAAGGATTTGCAGTACATGTAGTCTCCAACTGCCAGGGTATATAGTGTATGCTTAACACACAACACTTCTCAGGTAATAAAATACACAAAGCACTCCTCCTTTTGTGGTGGGAGCCTGATGTGTTCTCTACGAGTCACCTTCACATGGAGACTCTCTGTCTTCTTCCTCGTTGTAGAGCTGTGGGACATGGACACAAAGAAAGCTCCACGAGACAAGCTCAACTGCATCTCACGATGCTGCCAGCACGTGTTCAGTATCCTACTAGCACTAGCCCCATCAGATACACCAAAAACATTCCTAGGTGGTGTACCAATTTGTTGCCCACACGATCCTGGTTGTTCCTCACATAGCAAGTTTAGCAACCATTCATTGCTACATCACACACTCAAACACTCAACTACTAGGCATTCCACTGATGCTCACAATCTCCCTTGGGTTTCAGCGTAGAACCACTCTTTTTTTTATGGCAGGCTCGCCTCACTGTGGGACCCTTTAGAGGTGCATTATGGAGGCATTTTGACAGTCTACATCATGGTACCCTTGAAGCTACAGTATGGTTTGCTTCAGTTTTCCTGCGACTCTCCTAGAGCTTACCGGACAAGCTGCAGAGTGGCCATCATGTAGCCTCGTATCTCACCCAACGTTTGTTGCTTGCAGTACTAACGTGGGGTAACACTGGTCGTGTGCAGTGAGTAGGTTTGTAGCCTCAGGCCTGGGAACAAGGCTAGTGCACGTATGGTCATGACCTAGCTCATGTGCAGACATTTGAATCAGCAGGTCACTTCAGAGTCCCAGTAGTGCAGTTTTCATTGCGATACTGTCCATGAGTCATGTGACTCTTCTCCTAATGCTTTGCCCATTTTCCTGAGCCGGTGCTTTAGATGCACTGCGGATATCACAGGATGGACCCGCCAGTGCAGACGAGTTTGTACCCTCCCTCATCTTCATGGTAATCTACACCAGTCCACAGCACCTTCACTCCAACGTCAAGTGAGGGAGATGTGTGTGTGTGTGTGGGGGGGGGGGGGGGGGGGGGGGGGGGGGGGGTGAGTGGGTGATGAGTGGGGGGGGGGGGGGGGGGGGGGGGGGTGTGGGTGTGGGAGTATGGGGTTGTGGGTGTGTGGGGGGAGGGTGTGGGTGTGAAAAGCTGTTAAAGTCGGGTTTATTTTTATCATCATCATCTAACCCTCCGTCCCACGCCTTGTCCTTCCCCTCTCCATCCCTTCTCTAGCTACATCTCTCGGTTCAGCAACCCGATGCGTGTGATGAGCGGAGAAACCGGCTACTACTTCACCAACCTGGTGGGTGCTGTAGCAATGTAGCATATACCAACCTGGTGGGTGCCGTAGCGCTGCTCCTTATCACTGTGTACACACCCCCAACTCATAATCTGTGAACTGTTCCATTGTAGTGCGGGGCAATCTACTTCATCGAGAACATTGCAGCAGAGAGCCTCAAGATGGAGGAGGAGGAGTTTAACAAGTAGGTGTACCGCCAGCTGTTTCTGACGGACAAAGACAGATGAATATAATCAGTGTATATGCACCGTGGCTGATACTGCAGGGAGAGGAATGTGATTACACGCTTGAGTAGCTTTCCCTCCCGGCATTCTAGGAAGATGGGCTATGTGGATGGCAAGACAGATGCTGACCTGCTGCTGGAGGAGGATGACGGAGTGGAAGACCGGGAACGGTTGATGGTCCTGAAGGTAGAGTTTGCAATGGAATGATCGTTGTGTGTGGTTCCCTCGCTACCCAATTTCAGGAGTTTGCCCAATCGATAAAATTACAACCAGCTTTAGTTTTCTACATGTCAGAGTACATGATCTTACTGTCATTGTGTTGGAGCCAAACTTGGAGGAGCCCTCCATTCCTGGTCTAGGTGTGGTCTGCATCACATTCATTGATGTGGCTGTGCTTGGGTGTCCTCCTTTCCTCACAGCATTGGGGAAATACCATAATCATAGCTTTATTTTGCGACAACTTTCGTTGAAGGTAGATATTGGTGGAGTTTAACTTTGCCGTTTGCCGCTAACACAGCATGTATGCCCGGTATGGTGTATTGAGCACCTACCACAGTAACGATAGCCTCGTTCCCAGTCCCACGTCCAGCTTTTCGTCGCTTGCAGTACAAAAGCAAGCGACGAAAAGCTGGGTGTGGGACTGGGAACGAGGCTACAGCAATGACATACTCTCATGCACCAACATGCACAGTCCTGCTGCCAGGGAATGAAAGAGCTGACCGACAGACTGCAGCTGACGCTGGTGGAAGCAAGGGAGCTCCAACTGAAAATGCAAGAGTTCAGAGAAGGGCTGAGGGCACAAGTGGACTCCATTCTCTCCGCACCTCCCCCCAGGAGCCTTGTTGTCAAACAGAAGGAATGGGAGAGAGACTTGGAGGGTAGTTCGAACACAGAAGACTCCACAGCTGGGACAGGCAGCACTGTGCATGTGGCACCACCATGATGTTACTGTACTGGCACATGAAGTTGACCAATCAGAATTAAGTAGACAGGAATAGTCTCGTTCCCAGACCCTGCCCGGTCTGGGAACGAGACTACATGTAGTTCCGGGTAATAAACAAGCCGTTTGGGAACGGGCTCGAGGCTGTTGCAAGCACGGAATGCGGCCTTCCATGAGGGCTTAGCTAGCTGTAAACAAATTATTAGCTATAGCTAGCGACTGATCGAGTCAGACCAGCCAAGAAGCCCTATATTAAAACGCGATGCGACTATCTTGAAGGCAGGCGGCAAAGATGGCCGAAGGAGGTCCAAAAGGAAGGGAATCCGTTTCAGTCGCTGATCAGCTAGAAAACTTGAGGAAAGAGGTCACCTGCCCAAAATGTCGCAAGCCCTTCGTCCAGCCGAAACTTCTGCCCTGCCTCCACTGCGCATGCGCCCTCTGTCTCCCAATGAGGGAGGGAGTGAGGGACAGGGAGGGGCTGAGGTACATTGTGGTGTGTCCCAAGTGCTCGCAGGAAACTGAACTTACAAAGGCAGGTGTTTCTGACCTCCCTGCTGCATTTTTCAAGACTCACCTCACTGGGGTTTACATGCAGCTTGAGAAGCTGGAAGCACAGAAGGGAGGCTGCGAGGAGTGTTCAGAATCAAGGTCTGCTGTTGTTGCACAGTGCAGTGACTGTGAGCACTTCATATGTAGCCACTGTGTCGAGCTGCACCAACAAATGAAAGTTCTGTCCACACACAAAATTGTGTCGTTGAAAGACTACAGGCAAAACTTGCTGGAGCAGATATCCGGTTCTGTAAGGCATGGTAGTTTTGGTACACTTGGTGGAAATCAGACAGCAATGCTATGCCAGAAACATGGCGAGCCCCTGAAAATCTACTGCAAGACGTGCAGGAGACTCATCTGCAAAGATTGTACGGTGCTCAACCACACCCAGCCGAAGCACAACTGGGATTTCATGGAGAGCTTGGTAAGCAGCCAGAAGGCAGATCTGCAACGAAACCTCCAGACTGTACGAGAGTTGTATGCTGTTGCAGAAATGGCTGTCACTGACGGAAAGAGTGCTCTTGAAAAGGCTTATGCGCAGAAGGATTCAATTTGCGACACCATAAGTACCTCGTTTGACAAGCTAATATTGAGGCTTGAAGAATGCAGGGAAAGGGTTTTGGAAAACTCCAAGCAAGAGGTGGACTCGAAACTCACTCACCTATCAGATCAAGTCCGACAAATGGATCTCAAAGCGGACGAGCTCAAACATCTGATCAAAGTGTGTGAGCAGAGTGTCGAGCACACCACTGACCAGGAATTTATGGCTCTTAAGTGGCACATGGTGACAAGAGTGAAGGAAGTCACTGCAAAGCGGCAGCAGTTTACCCCGGAGGCAATCGATCATCCCTCCATGTTCCTCCCAATTTCCTGCTCCCAAGAAATCATGGACACTTGCTTGTCCCATCTGCAGCACCATCATTCTGTTGGCCTCTCCGAGACAACCATCACAGGTAGCGGTGCAACAAGAGCTGAGGTTGGAATGCTGGCCCAGTTTATCATCCATGCCAGAAACAGTACTGGAAGACCATGTCTAGAAAAGCACGACATCACGGTTGAGATCAATCTCCCAAGATATGGTGATCCTGTCTCACTCACCGTAACCCCAGCATTGGAGCTTGGAACGTACATCGTGTCCTACCTACCAGAGAGAAGAGGCCAGTACGACATATCAGTTAAAGTGAACAAGGCTGAGATTGCATGTTCACCGTTTTACGTCACTGTAAGGCCCCCGAGATTTGACCAGAGTGGTCCAGTTCAAATCATCCCCAACCAGGAATGGCCTTGGGGGATCGCGTGTACCAGTAACCGGGAGCTATACATCACTAAGAAGTATAACCATAAGGTTACTGTCCTGGACAAGGATGGCAGGCAGATCAGGACGATGGGAATGAAGGGGCAGAAGGCAGGACATCTACTGTCACCGACAGGAATTGCCGTTGATGAAGGAGGACATATTTACATAGCGGACGGACAGGAGAATGGTCGCTTGCAGAAACTGAATAAAAACTTTCAACTTGAAGCAGTGTTTGCTCAGCTCTCTGACCCGCATGGAGTCCTGCTCAGTAAGGATGGCAGTAAGCTGTACGTGTGTGACCAGGGCAACCAGCGGGTCGTGGTCTTAGACACTAACCTAAAAATGCTGTCTAGTTTTGGGGAGCTCTCTCGGTCTGCAGGGGAGGGATATCAAGAAGTAAACGGCTTTATAACTCCACATTCGGCAGCAGAAGACAGTCAAGGGAACATCTACATCACAGATATGCAGAACCACTGCATACAAGTGTATTCCGACGATGGTATTCACCAGAGGAACATTGTGAACCCACACAGCGATATGTTCACTCCGACTGGTATCAACGTCGACGAAGACCAGATTTTTGTGTCCGATTGTGGTGAGAATCAGTTGGTAGTCTTCTCGACTGATGGTGAATTGGTGACGAGCTATGGAATGTTTGGTACACAAGAGGGCCAGTTTTATAACCCCTTGAGTATGGCAATGGACACGGATGGTTTTCTGTACGTCTCTGACCACTGCAATGGCCGAATACAAGTGTTTTAAAAGTCAATCCTTAATTTGTGTGAAAGTTGGTTTTGTAATACAAGCACCCCCCTCACTTGTTTACATTATTGTGATGATACAATTAATTTTCTTTTGAATTAGCTTTAAATTTGTGTGGAAACCTGCATGTGTATTATACTACATGCACACTGAAAGTGAAGCTCTGCAGCTCTGAAGACGGCTATATACATTAGGTGATTGGCACGGAATAATATAGCTCCCATGGAAGTGAGAAGCTTCAGCTAAAGTGCACGCATGGTTAGCCTCGTCCCCAGGCCCGAGACCTGGGGAACGAGGCTAAAGGATGGTATATGGTATGTTGATAATGCATCATTCCCAGGCTTCCATCCAGTCTTTTTGTCCTTGCAGTATGAATACTGCAAGGACAAAAGACTGATACACGCGATCCCCCTAAAGACCCCGTTCTTTGGTTTATGTTGACAATAATACACGGATGCGGAAGAACGGGACTCTTCTGCATCCGGCAACACAAACCGAAAAACAGGAAAAAAATGGGGTAGGACTGGGAACGAGGCTACCCACCAATCAAGGTGCACTATACCCTAGCCTCGTTCCCAGGCCATCACCCAGCTTTTGATCATGCAGTATATTGACTGCTTTCTTTTGTATGGAAACTTGTTTACAATAATAGGTAGAATGGCAATCACAATGTCCATCACTTCTTTTTGGACACACCCACTGTGCGCCCTCTTCTGCCCGTGGTTTTGGTGTGCTGGCCACGTACCCGCACACTGTATGTATGTATGTGTGTGTATGAATGTGCAAGTGTTTGAAGGAAGTTGTCATAGCATTCTAGCCTTCCTCCCCACTTTCTCTCTCCCCTTACAAAATCCCGCCCAAGCCTCCCCCTCACCCCCAGTAGTGTCTGAGTCCCCTGTGGGCTCGGATCTTCTTCAGTCTTTCAAGGTCTTCCCTGAGTTTGTGCTCCAGCTGATTGGCCAGAATTTGTGAATACTTGCCATCCTTCAGGTCCTTCTGACGGTTCAGAAACCAGTCTGGGATCTTGTATATCCGAGGGTTCTGCATGATTGTAATAACCCGGTCAATCTGGGAAGGGGAGGAAGAGTAGGACAGAGAGTGACATTGGCTTCCATTGTGCAGTTGCTACTGCTGAGAATCAACAAAACAACAGTTAATGCCCGTCTAATCTACTATATGGCCCTAAATTTTGTATTGGGACGAGTCTGAGCTAGCCCCACGCTACACAATCTCACCTCTTCCTCAGTAAGTTCTCCTGCCCTCTTGTTCATATCAACATCAGCCTTCTTGCAAACCAAGTTAGCATACCGGCGTCCAACACCCTGCACAAGAGACGAGAACAAGCACATCACAGCAAACAACTTAGAACAGCTGCATGGGTAGTGTGCCGCCTATAAACAGTTGGGGACGTCGACCACTACAACCCATGACAGGCTGATGTACTGCACTGTATACATGACCTCGTGACTTCAACTGCACCAACAGGAGGAACAGCCACTCCAGATTCCACAACTACCACAGCACCACTGTGACTAGTCAAGACCTGGACTTGGTCCCACAGCCCATTTTCAGGACATTGAATACTGAAGGCTGATTTGACTACTGACTAGTGGGGTAACCACTTCAATAAAGCAGCATACTTGGAACTGTGACCGCAGCCACAATCTCTATATAGCAGGTGTGGGTGGGGCCTACCATCTTACAGACCAAAGATTTATATGCAGCCACAGTGGATACCAACGTCACAGTTTAGCAGTGTGGCCACGTGTTCACATACAGTTTTCGGATGGTCATAGGTTGGTATACCATGCATTGGAGTGACCACCCCTTAGAACATACGGATGAATGTAGTGACCCGACCAGCCCCTCGATCAATACACAAGTCAAGGTCCCGTACCTACAGTAGATTGCCAGATCAAGGGGGGTGGTCACGCCAATAAGTACCGTACTAGAGCTGCGACCAGCAATTGTGACCCCGTATACGGCAGATGTAGGTGTGGCTTACCGTATTACTCCGTATACATCAAGGGGGTGACACTCCCATTGACGCCGTAGTCAGAGCTGCGACCGGGGTCAAGAAATCTTGACCGTCATTTTTGCTGCTTGACCGCTTGACCGCATCGCAAAAAGACTCTTGACCGTTTGACTGCGCTGTATTTCAGCCGTTGACCGCTTGACCGCCGATAGTATACGGAAGAATGCGTAGCGACTGCAGCCTTTCCTTAGTATACGGGGTCAAGATTCGCTGATAAGCCCGGTCGCAGCTCTGACTACAGCGCGTATGGGAGTGTCACCCCCTTGTACATACTACCAAAAAGTCATGCATTCACGGTGGACTTCTGCAACGGTCGCAGGGTCACTGGCAGTTGCGCAGTCACACAGTCACAGGCAGTTTTTGGACGGTCACACACCATGACCCTGGTCACAGCTCTAAGTACGGCGCATATTGGAGTGACCACCCCTTGTCAGATTGACTGTGGGACTACTGCTTTCATTGCATGATCAAGCTCAAAGCAGTCCTCATTATCATTACACCGTCTTCCCCTCAAACTAGACGCAAATGATAGTATACCTTAATGGCTGTGAGACCGAACATGATCTTCTGTCGTCCATCAATGTTCGTGTTCAGCACACGCAAAATGTGCTGGAACTTATCTGGAATTACTAATGCCTGCAAGAGAGACAATAGCAGAACCTATTACCAGTATCAAACCTCTCAGTGGAACTATCAGAATTGAGATTTCAAAGGATACATTCATTGCATTATGCCACATGGACTCACCATTTTGCCGGCTTGAGAAGAAGGGCGTTCCACTGCGCATGCGTGGATTTCCGGAAGTCGGTTGAAAAACAAAATGGACGAAACCGGGCAACAAGCAGCATTTGAAGAGGACCCAGCGGCGGCGTTCTTAGCCAGGGAGCAGGATGAACTGGCTGATATCGCAGAGGATACGCTGGGCTTCACGCCGGGAGCTTCAGAGGTAGGCTTGGGCCGGAGGAAAAGGCAAAGAGGATAGACTTCTGCATTCCAGCTATAGTTGAGCTAGTCTATTTGTGTAGGCACTTCCTAGTATGGTGCTGGAACTCCTCAAGTGTGGAGAGTCTAGTTGCTGCTTTAAAGCTAAATGTATGCTTTACCTAATGTGACATAAGGATGTTTCAACAAACGTCTTGACACAGCTGTTGAGGCACGTACGGTGTTGCACCATGCATGATCCATGTTGTACCAGCCATATCCTTTAACTGTACACCTCCTGCAGTGTAGTTGCGATGATCATAGATCCTCTTGACCATGCTGTAAAATGTGTCCCTAATGAACCAAGACGTACTCCACCTACCTGGATAGAATTTGTATGAGACTTTCTTTCGGCTTCATGTGCAGGGAATCACAGGGCAGGGTCCTGCTATGACTGGTGAGGGAATCCCGGATGAGGCAGACCTGTTTGGAACAGCTGTAAGTTCCGTTGTGATAACGCTGATCTTGAGACAGATGGCGGATGTTGGTCTGCCTGATGTACGTCTCATCTGTATTCCTTAGACTGAGCAGCAACCTCAGGAGCCAATCATGATGCAACCTTCTGACCCGTACGCTGCGGTGTCCCAAATGGACTATGTCAGTGCAGAGCCCGAGTGCATCAGGTACAGTCACACATACGTACACACACACACACACACACACACACACACACACACACACACACAATTTTACTTCACATGGTTCATGAATACTAGTCCGAGGGCAATGGTTGGGGCCCAATCCCATCTTCCCCCTAATTACATGGGGAATTATATGTCCTATGTGGCACCTTGACACAGGCTGCAGTCACTAACACCGCCATCGCTAGTAGCCTGGAGAAGGTGCTATAGCGGAGTGCATGTGATAACTGCCTGCTCTTACCTGCTGGAATTGGGAGTGTGGCTTTAACACATGCAGACATTGTGTATGGTGGATAAGAGCCCAGCTGGGGCCTCTAGCTTTGTCCAGATGCCCCTTACAAGAAGGGTAATTGGCAGATGGCAGCCGTATATAGGCGTGTGTTAATTACATGGCAAAACATGGTAAAGGTCATCATCCCCTGTTGCCCCAAGGAGCACAGCACCACCCTGACCAAACTGGTTGGTCTTTGAATGCTTCAGGAAGGCGTGCACTTTGATGGTGGGTGACCAGGATTGATGGCTACATTCAACATGGTCCCAAGCCAAGTCTACTGCCTGGTCAAAGGCCATGGTTGAAGGAACTGTGATCTCTCGCTAACTAAACTTTCCCAAACAAGCTCATTGGCTATATATAAATACGTGGGGACAAACCATAGGGTGGCGGTGGCCTCGTTCCCACACACGAACAGTTTGACTGTAGTACTCCAACTGATTCATGTATCGTGCTTGGTGCTTTAATGCTCCCCCCCCCCCCCCCCCCCCCCCCCCCCACACACACACACACACACTACCCTCCCCCAGGCAATGGCGTCAGGAGCAGGCAGAGATGCTTGCCCAGAAGGACGCAGAGGAGGCCGCTGCCCTTGAGGATCTGAGGGCCCAGGCTAGGAAGGAGCTCTCAGAGTGGTACTCCAGACACGACGATCAGCTCAACCAGACAAAGACATCCAACAGGTATACTGGATAGTGACTGGCCGGTAACTTTCAGTAACCGTATCCCTTCCACATGCGTACATGCACACACACACACCCTCACACAATGCACACACACACACACAATACACATGCACACACATACACATGCACACACATACACATGCACACACATACACATGCACACACCCTCACACACACACAGACAAGCAGAAGCTGCCCTTGTAGAGGAACGGGACGAAGACGTTCCTGGGCATGAGTGGGAGCGTGTGGCCCGGCTGTGTGACTTCAACCCCAAGAACAGCAAGAACACAAAGGATGTTGGCCGTATGCGGAGCATCTTTCTGCAGCTGAAGCAGACCCCTCTCGTCCGGGACTGAATGCAGATTGTGAAGTTTAGTTTCACAACTTGTTCTAGTGCTAACAAAATTGTCTGTGTTCTAATTGTATCTGTCGACACTGCAGTGCAAGATATTTATAGTTTATGGAAATGGATGCTGAATATGGTGGATGCATGCGAAAGTGGCAAATTAAGCCAGATCTCACGACCTGGAAAGAGAATAGTCATCTTGCATGGATAATAGAAGCAGCTAGTTGGTTCCACTGGCTAGCTAGCCATCAGTGCTGTTATCTCCTCCACAGTTTCTGGGCATCCCTTGTTGAGCACTTCCGCTCCATCATCAGTCAGTAGGACATTGTCCTCGATCCTTATACCGGTACCACACACCCTGTGTTTAGAGGGAGGGAGAAGATGGTACTATATAATTATAGGACATCATCCTCTATCCAGTACCTCACACAGGAGGGAGGATAAACTGTTGGACATTCTTTACAACAGGCGCACACCCTGTGTGCAGGCCTGCAGAGGGATGAATAGTCCCAATACCAGACCCTCGCCTGCATGTGAGGGTGTGGTACTGAGACTATAGGGGATGAAGAGCTCAAGCCATCCAGCTCAAGCTACATGTATCCAGTGCTTATGGTGCAAAAGACACACTACATTATAAGCTATGGTAACATCTCTAGCAATCAGCCTGCAGTGTTGTTCTGCAAGCCATGACGGGCCCAACATTGAATTCCTTACTCTTTCGCCATCTTGGAATCACCAGGGTAGTCGTGTGGTATATAGATCCCAGGTTCAATCGTTACCACCATCCCAGGAGCGAGCGGCGTGTTTCTGTCGATCACCATGGTGTCATGGGTGTCCATACCGAGGTAGTGGCCCAGGTGGTGGGGGTACAGGCGGTTCACTAACTGCAGACAAAGA
>OZ007508.1:19697007-19745288 GCA_963931865.1 Axinella damicornis
TGGGTGAAGTTGCTCCATTTTCCTATACAGCTGTTTCTTTAGCTACTATTGTGATTGTACTATTGATATACTGTTCCAAGGGTCCTGCATACCCAAGATCACCATAGGACTGCACTAGCCTCGAACCTGGGATCGAGGCTAAGGACTGCATGTGACTTCACATGAAGGTGCTCTATGCAGCCATTCTCCCTTCACACCTGATCGATCCCTCACACCTGATCGATCCCTCACACACTCCCCTCCACCCCTCACACCAAAATTAATGTTTGAGCTAAATACTATGCTAGGTATCTTGGGCTTGGAATGAGATACAAAGCTGGGATTTGCACCATTGTGATCAGCATGAATGGAGCTTTCAATTGATGTCCATTTTGCTGTAGGTTGAATTTTGACCCAAAATCATGAAAAACCATGGATTATAGCCTTTGGTCAAGTGCAATTTTTGGCAAAAATGTGACCAATATTAAAAGTCATTTTTAGGACATCAGTTGGATGTGCTTTTCATGCTGATCACAATGGTGCAAATCTCAGCTTCATATCTCATTCCTAGCCCAAGATACCTAGTCATTGTAGCATAGAACTTTAGCTGGCTACTCCATGTATCCATTGTCTAATGAAAGACGTGTTGTATCCGTGCATTTGAATGAGATATGAAGCTTGGTACTGTGCCATTGTGGTCAGCAAGAAAAGAACATTCAACTGATATTAACATAATTATTCTAAAAGGACTTTTGATATTGGTCACATTTGATTTGCACTCAACCAAAGGCTATAATCCATGATATTTTCATGATTTTGGGTCAAAATTCAACCTACGTACAGCAAAATGGACATCATTGGAATGCTCCATTCATACTGAATACTGATCATAATGGTGAAAATCTCAGCTTCATATCTCATTCCTACCCCAAGATACCTGTTGGCATCTATAGGGTGCTTGATGGACACACAGTGGCAGAGTTTTTGGACAATTTATCTTATATAGTGTTATTTCTTGTGCCTCTTGTTGGCATGTTCACAGATAATAGCCTCGTTCCCAGACCTTCTACACCGCCAGTTTTTGATCGCTTACATTATCTATGCATACTGTAAAAACTGGAGGTCTGGGAACGAGGATATGCGTGCCCCCAGGACGCCCTCCACAACAAATGGCAGTGCAGCAAAGAAGTTTGAAGACTGATGCAGTACTGGGCAGGGATCTGTTGTTCACTAGGAGTGCCGTTTTGGCCTAATTCTTTAACATTGACATGCCAAAATGTGCCAGAAATGGCCAGTTTTGGCATGTGAACATACTTGCCTCATCTCCATAATTATATCCCTGACACCCTCACCTTCATCCCTCACACCCTCACCTCAATCCCATCAACCACTGGGTTCTCGCTCTGCGGGATGTCGTTCAGACACAGCACCAGCCTCCTCCCTTGTCCAATGTAGTAGGCCACCTCCACCAGGGAGGCCACGGAGAGGGTGTCCCCACTCACCACAAACAGTAGGACACTGCACCGGTCCTTCGCTTCCTGTTCTATCGCGATCAGTCGGGGGTCCCAGTTGGGAACTTGGGGGTTAAAGTAGGACACACCATGTTGCCTGTGTGCATGCATGTATAGTACACCTCAGTACACCTCAGTATACCACAGTATACTTCAGCACTGGATCACACACACACTCAAGTATACACACTAGACCTGTAGACCGCAATGCATACAGTACACCACAGTAAATCACAGTAGATCACAGTAATACCACAGTATACTACAGTAAACCACAGTAAATCACTCAGTAATTCACAGTAAAATAACAGTAAAGGAGGGGGCTTCTTGACAGCCCTTCATGGCCCAAGCATTCGCTCCATTAACAACTTATGGTCCACATACGCATGTCATACCTGAAAATTGGGATGACAATGTCCTTCCTCCATGAGGTACTGCCACAGCTCCCCCCGAGAAAAACATCACAGAATGGAGGAGGGGGAGGGGGGGAGGGAGAGGGCCACAACCAGTCTTTGGGTGTGTGTTTGTGTGAGAGAGTGAGGGGAGGGAGACATGTCAGATATGCTCCTAACCTCACCATAGAGGAGCAGCGGACAAGCTACTATAGCAGTGCTGTCAAGAGGCCTCCAGATTGAGGAGAGGAAATGAGTGTGGTCTGTCTATGAACTTTGCTGCTCTGGTACCCTGTGGCTTGCTCACCTGCGATCTGTGTCAGTGGGGTGGCCAGGTAGAGCAGTGTGGTGGCCAACGACCCAACCTGTTCATCTTGTAGCAAGTGATGCTTAAGTTCAGCGTAGATGGCACAGAAATCCTCAAAGGAAACCCCGTGTTGTTGCCATGACGACAGGTGTTCATGTGACCCGTTCTTGTATGATAGTAGCTGGAATAATCCCAGGCTATCGATGTGGAGGGATTTGAGCGCTAACTCTGCCTAGAGGGGAAGGGAGGAGGGAGGGAGGGAGGGAGGGAGGGAGGGAGGGAGGGAGGGAGGGAGGGAGGGAGGGAGGGAGGGAGGGAGGGAGGGAGGGAGGGAGGGAGGGAGGGCAGGAGGGCGGGAGGGAGGGAGGGTGGGAGGGAAGGTGGGAGGGAGGGAGGGAGGGAAGCATAGGAGGAAAACAGAGAGGAACTTAGATATAGACTAGTGCTATTTAATCCAATTGGGGAACCCCTGATTATATACCTCTTGCATAGACAGCCGTCCCTTTCTGTCAGCATCGTACATTGTGAACACCTGTCTCAGAAGCCTGGGGGAACACGGAATGAAGGAATCATTCAGGACGTCAACCTCAGGACCGGAATGTAACTCTCTCCCCCTCAAATAAGGTAGTGCATGTCCACAGGTAGTGAACTCACACACAGAATTCACAGAGGTTGTTAATACTACCTACCCATAGCTTAGTTCCCAGGCTGTCTCACACACGCAAACAAAAATACTGTAAGCGATGAAAAGCTGGGCAATGGCCGAGGAACGAGGCTAACCTACATGTATTCATGCAACGTCCATTGTCAAACTACGTACTGAGCTGGCACTATACCTCAGTTCTTCTCCCAGTGTGTGTGAGGATGTTAGACAAAATGCCCGGTGTCTTGTAGCATACTGGGAGACACTCATCAGACTCTTCATAATCTACAATAGACAGACAAGGAGATGTGAGGCAGTGGGACACAGGACGCTGATCAAATAATCCACCATAGTCATAGACAAGACAGAGAGACATGAAACAGTCGGACAACGGACACTAGTCAACTACTTCGAAGAAACAGTTGTTACGTTTGCCACCCCATGCACAGATCAATCCTCCCACACTCAGCGTACAAGAAGACCAGTCTAGCACCATGAGTATCAGAGCAAAGCAAGGCATCACACATCATTCTGAAGTTAACTTCCAAATGCTCAAAGTGCAGTTGCTGCTTGATTAGCCTAGTTCCCAGGCCTCGTCCTGGGAACGAGGCCACTGCTTGATATACCCAAGACATGACAGTTGTACACTTGAACAAACACCTTCACGGAGGTCTCAACTCCTCCTGCTACAGTGCGCTCCAGGATCGATCCGCTGTGCTCAGCCAGGTTTCTCACAAATGCTCTCCCTCGATTCAAATCCTCCACTTCCCTCTGGGAGAGGATCTCCGATCCGATTTTAGGGTCTTTCCCTTGGATATCTTGCACAACTACCACCAACTCACGACCAACACCTAATAGAAGAAGACAGAGAAAAACTGATCAACCCTTTTCTCTCACCAACTCTCCAGTTGATCTGTGACTACACGTAACTTACACACAAATGGCAAGACTTTTATGCTGTTTCAATTACCTGCAAAATATCCGATCTCCACCATTGAAGCCACCGCTCTGGTCTGGTCATCTACCACAAAGAAATGCATGGTAGCAGCCTGGAGAAGGGAGGAGGGAGGGAGGAGGAGGAGAGTGGGAGGAGGAGGGAGGAGGAGGGTGGGAGGAGGGTGGGAGGAGGAGGAGGAGGAGGAGGAGGAGGAGGAGGAGGAGGAGGAGGAGGAGGAGGAGGAGGAGGAGGAGGAAGGGAGGAGGGAGGAGGGAGGGAGGGAGGAGGAGGGTGGGAGGCGGGAGGAGGAGGAGGAGGAAGAGGGGGAGTAATAAAGGAGAGAAGAAGAAGGAGGAATGATGCCAGGGAGGAGGGTGGAAGAGATGTGGAAGGGGGTGAGGAGGTATGGCAGAGGAAGAGGGGTAGATGGAGGAGATGTGGGAGATGAGAGGAGATTAGCAGGGATGGCGGGAGAGGAGGGAAGCGTGGGTGAGGAGAGGAGGAGGGATGGTGGGGAGAGGAGGAGGGATGGTGGGGAGAGGAGGGAAGCGTGGGTGAGGAGAGGAGGAGGGATGGTGGGAGAGGAGGGAAGGAACAACATGAGGGCAATGGCGGGCTGACCTGCTTGGCCTGCTCCTCTATCTCAATGAGCTCAGGGAACCACTCCTCCACTTGCTGCCAATGAAATAGCAAACAGAATTCAGTCCATGGTGCCATCCTCAAATAGTACTGGGTCATGGTAGTGCACATAGCTAGAGTTCGTTTCTTCTAGTTGAAAGCCTGATCATTTCCATAATGCTGGCATCACTACATGTCACTGCACAAACTGACACCAACACCATTGTCATGGCAACTGGGAGGTGTGTGGGGTGCTAGGGACTTTCCAACATACTATGGAGTGGTGAGGCATACACAGACAAGATGCAGGGAGGATGCTTCACTACTAGCCATTGAGCTCCTTTCAGAAGCCAGCAGTAGCAGGGGGTCAAGGTACACAATGCCACACCCACTATACACCATACGGGCCTCCTCCAACTCACAGGGTTGTAGTAGGTGATGCCCTCCCTCTGAAGGACAGGGATGGCAGCTTCCTTCCGCCAGGTGGTGGGGTTGCAGGACCCACCAAGAAACACTAGGGGAAGAGGAGATGGGGGGGGGGGGGGGGGGGGGGGGAAGGAAGGGAGGAGGAGAGAGGGAGAGATGATGAGGGGGAGAGAGGGAAAGGGAGGAGAGGGAGGAGAGAGAGAAGGGAAAGTATGGCGGAAGAAACAATTGCAAATAGTTATCCAATACCAACACAAGACAGTAGCCCCACCCCCACCCATGCTGGGAATGAGATACTGTAGCAGCATACCATCATGCTTGCAGCCAGGCCTCCTGGGTAGACCTTTCCTCTTAGGATGTTTAGCACACTCCACCTTTTGGGACTGGCTGCAAAATCAACAACAACAAAAAAAAACTTGCAAAGTTTATGCTTTCACTATCATCTCAAAAAAATCATACTCCAAGTCATCCCAGACCAAAATAGCAAAAATGTAGTCAAAAATGGTACATGCAATTAGATTAATGGTGGAGTGCAGCATTCACAAGTTCTCTTCAAAAGTCAAGCATAATTGGGCTTACCCCGCAATCTCCGGGGAGGGGGGTTTCCCTGACAGAGAATGCATCTCAGCACAGAACACACAGAACTCGCCCCAGGAGAGGGTGGAGAGAGCGTCCTCCTCCGACCCTCCCCTCTGCTTGTGGGCCTCCTCCAGGATCCGAGTTACTGCAGGAGATCAGGTCGTGAATGAGGTACTGTCACATTGAGGGTGGACCCCAGTATGTCTGGCCGGCAAGACTACCCACCTCCCCCCCAGCCATTCAGCTCAGACCCACCATGAGCGCAGCATAAGTAACAAAGAGTACTAACCTTGATTGCTGGACACGGGGAGATGGACATGATGAAACGCGTTCATCAGTTGCGTCTCTGCTGTTCTCCTTCCCTCTCCTTCTCCTGCGCCATCCACCCCCTCACTATCAGCGTCCACCAAAAGCTCCAGGTACGCAGCAGCTAGTTGGCTGGAGAGGGTGAATTTAGTTGCATGTTTGGTGGGCGCAGACTAGTCTCGTGTGGCCAGACCCCGTTCTGCAAACCGGGTCTGGCCCATGGATAAATTTACAGTACATACTTTACAGGCAGTGAGGCACAGACCTTGTGAAGTCCCCCACAGCGCACACTCGCGTACTCATGTCTGGCTCTTCTGGGGGTGCGTTAGAGGCAGCAGTAACAGCCACAAGGAAACAGACAGCAAGACAATCAACACTCCCACATGGCATGAATCAGCACAGTGAATCAGCTACTATCGATTTTAATTTTACGAGCGGGATGTAAACATTTCCGAGTATTTAGAGAACAGCCACGCTAATTAGAACACAAGATGTATTTACGGTCCACAGTGAGGTGCAGCGTGGTCAAGATGGCTGTCGACAGCTACAGAATTACTCTTTCTGCGATGATGCAGGCCTTGCAAAGTGGGGAAAATGTAGTACAGGTTTTGCAGAATCTGAACATTTTGCTGGAAGCCACCTCCTCCGGCGAAGACGGGCTTGAAATCGCCTCCCATCTATCTGTTCAGGTGCTGTTCAACTGCCTGAGCTCTGCAGACGAGGAGCAAATAAAGGCATGCTGCTCGGTATTGGCCAAAATCTTCTCAAAAATGCCGGCTACCGGTATATGCCAGTATGAGCAGAATATTGAACTAGGATTGCAGCATACATCTGAAGACGTTAGGAAGATGACTCTACAAATGTTGAGAAAGAATTCTTCCAGTGAGCAGTTGCAAGCGGTGATCCTAGCTCCTACGATGTTCCATTTAGTCACACAAGTGTTGGGCGATTCTAGTTTGGAGTGTGCAACACTAGCAGCAGAAATCCTCCTACAAGTTGTCAGAAATCTGCAGGTATTAGATGTGAAAATAAGACATGCATTGTGGATTGATCTGGAAGGGCTTATGACGAAGAGTGATATTGTTCGGTATCGAGTCTATGAACTTGTAGTGAAGGTGGCACTCGGTGGCGGGGAGGCGTTTGAATCTGTGCAGTCGTCCGGTCTGCTGCAGAGCCTGGTGAAGGAGCTAGATTTGGATGACGTTCTAGTGAAGATGAACTGCATTGAGCTACTTGTGATGTTAATGGAGTCGAGCGAAGGTTTGCAGTTCCTTGAGTCTGCACAGGTGGTACGGAAGCTGCATACACTACTTTTGTCTGCACAACAAGACCCACTTGGAAGCCTCATAATACCAGGTTGGAACTTAACCTTGAGTAGCTAGCCTCAATAAATAAAATGGAGAGCCTGGTCTAATGCATTAGACGTGGAGGCATGTGATTATAGACTCAATAAATTTTATACTCTACATGATGTTCTGAAATCTGGGGTGTGTGGGCATTAGACCTGGTTGTCCATTTTCTCTCGAGGCGGGCTAGTTTGCGTTATGGTTATCATCCCGACTCCATGCAGGTCTTGTGAAGTTCTTTGGTCACCTATCCTGCTCGGAAGGAGTTGACACCGCTGCCATTTGTAGCCAATACCCTGAGTTTCTACAGATGATACTGGCAGCTGTCGACTTCCCCCAGGATGATACCTTGTGGGGAGTGGCTGTGGATACTGTTGGTGCCTTGGGGTCCACTTTGGGTGGGAGGAAGGCTCTAGAACTTCATGACTCGCAGACCAAGGCTGCCTTGAAAACACTGGGTGGCTACATCCTGGACTCAAGTCCTGAGCTCCGCATCCGGGCCTTGTGTGCAATAGCAATGCTGCTGTCTTGCAAAGAGGAAAATGACAGCTGGGAAGCATCAAAAAGTCGAGAATGGTTCAACATTCTCCACCCGAATATACTTCCAACTCTGATTTCAATACTGAAGCAACCGTTTAAAGACCTTCGAAGTGCAGGCCTGAAGGTGTTGCTCTCCATGGCTCCTTGCCAGTGGGCTCAAAAGGAAATGTGCTCCCAGGCTGGTTTCTTGGAATACTTGCTTGATCGGCGAACCGAACCTGACAAGGTTGGAAAGGAACTGAAGTATGAGGTGGTGCACACCATTGTGGTCTCAGGCACAGCCGAGGGTGTGTTTGGAGGCGTAAACTATCTCAAGTTGAGGCAGTACGACCGAGAGGGACCATTTTTCTACACTGTAGAAACCACTGTAGCTTTAGAAGGATCAACATAGGCTATTTCACTTCAGTTGCAAAAAAAAAAATCATTCTGCATCAACCGTATATACCCAACCTTGTTGCCAGGCCCCGCCCCAGATTTTGGTTGCAACCAACAAAAGCTGGGGCGGGGCAGGCTGCCATGCATGCCTGCGCCTCCTTTGGGATCAGCGTCCTGCGTAAAGTATACAAATGTGAGAAAAGGGATTATTCTTACGTTATTACTGCATGTAATGAAGTGATTGAGAATGAGGTGCAGAGGGCCTGGGAACAAGGCTGGGTCTAGAAAACCTCCGAGAGCACAATATACTTGTTACCATGAAAAAAGGATCATACAACCATTGCATGGTTATAATGTGAATTAGCTATCCACAGCCCCGGCCCGAACTACTATTTCAGCTGTTCACCACAAGGGCTGTCTGAATCTTGATCAGCCCTATCACAAGGACTGTCTGAATCCTGATCAGCCCTGCTGAGAAACGATTGTCCCAAGTCCACTCCTGCAGCTGGTTCTTGGCTTCCACTGTCACGGGGATGGAGTGCAGTAATGTCTCCTTGTAGCAACATAAAGTTCTCTACTGTAGCCATTGGAGGGTGACCATCAAAGTTTTGATATTGTAATAATTCTTCCGATGAGCGTGGTTGGTAGGAGGGAGGGCGGTGGTGTGTGTAGTGATGTGAGGGGGGATGGTGAGGGCGTGGATGGGGGGATGAGTGAGGGTGTGATCCTCCATTAGCCATATGTGGCCTTCGGCCTGCTTGACTATGATGAGGGTGTGATAAGTGAGGGTGTGGATGTTGCTGTCGTAAATGCTGCGCATGGGCCATGAATTTGTCTTGGGCTTCTTTCTGCTTCTGAACTGTACGAGGAGGGAAAAAGAAATCGATGAGATGGGGAAGTGGACACGACAGAAACTATTTTTGTCACAACTTGCAATCATTATTCTCACGTTACCCACATCATGCTTCTACCGTGGCTGCATGCATGCATTCTGTGCCTTCAGCTTTAGTCGACCAGTGAACAGTAATAGGTACTGCTGGCTATTGAGCAAAACAGGCCAGCAAGGAAAAGTAGAAGATTTGGAGCAGATTGGACTGAGACCTACATATACATGTAGGGCAATTTTATGTGTCAAATTTAGGCCTTGAGGCAATTTTGTAGCTGCATAGGATCTCATACAGAAAGAAAATATACTGCAAACTGCGGGGAAGTTGGGTGGAGGCCTTGCATGAGGCTAGTAATTCTGTGCAACCCCTGAAGCCCGGTAGGAAGGACCAGGAGCCCATAACGGGGACTAATCCTGACTGAAAAGATAAAGGTAACCTTGGGCTTCTACAATGTAACTATACCCTAATACTGATATTGCAACTGAAAAATTGAATGCAATCTCGTGCAGTGTCGATTGCACCATCCCAGTGCAGTGTTTATTTTTCACCAGGAATGTCATTATTCCTGCACTTGTGTAAACAACGCTGTTTGCAATTGCGATGTCAAAGAAAGCTACATATCACACAAGATACATACGTTTCTGTTTGTGCTCCAACACCTTCGCCTTGAGAATCTCCAGGGTTTGGTTCATGGACGTCAGCAGGAAGACTTGCGTCTGGTCGTGCAGGATGGCGTTGCAGAACTCGTCATAACCCTGTTGCCCTTTCGTGGCCAGTATATCCAGGAACACTTCGACCGAAGCAGACCGCGAGCGCGTACTTCGTATCTCATCGCAGTCCCTTTCGTCAATCACAAACTTTGACCGGAGGTAAGTTAGGAATTTCCGCGGGTCTACGTTGTCGACTAACTGACGCCTCTGGAGAACTAGGACGTTGTACTTGATGTTCTCCAGGTCGCTCTCCTCAAGCAGGCCTGGAACTGGCATCGCTGATCGATCCATCTTTGATGCTTTGAGCGCTAGCGCTCGAGCCTAATAGTGTGTTTACTAATTACGTTAGTTACCGGGCACGTATTATTCACTACAATTTTTCACCAGCTAATTAGAACATCGCCCCACGCAGCCTCCTATGACCGATCGCGAGATGTGAAGAGATGGATCACAACGTCCACGACAAGTTAACTACAAGGCTCTCCAATCCCGATCTCAGATGCAAGAACAGGTTAATTAATATTCCTTACTCACAGTACTCCACCATGATTATGAAGCTGGACTTTCATCAAATTTCTCCCCACCAACAGGTGTGGTTTCTATGGTAACCCCATATACCTTGGCTACTGTTCCAAGTGCTTCAAGGAACTAGTGAGGGATGCTCCCAAGGACAAAGAGGGGCAGCAGAAGGCGGACTACCAGTCTGATGCCGGTACATATTAGTCTCGTCCCTGACCCCCCTCGATTTTTCTGAGGGGGGTCTGGGAACGTGACTAGGTAGTGTTAAAGGGAAAGTTCCATTTCTAACCTCCCTTGTCGTAGCTATGACTGGGATAGATACCCTGTAGACTTCAGATATGAGTGTGGCTTACAGTACTGAAAAACAGATACATATTCATGTAAGTGAAAGCAGTTGATGCAAGGAGGTCTTGGGTCCCACTGAATGTTTCTCAGGATCAGGAGATGCTGTATTCCCACAGCCGGTTTAATTTGTGTGGTACTGTGGTAGTATAAGCAGTACCTCCTGTCTCTCAAGAACAGTGTCCTGTGATGGCTGAAATCATGTTCGGTCAAGGCAATTGCTTTAGGCTTCCTGTCTGGGGCCAAAATGTGGCCCTGTGATTGGTAAACCCAGTGGGTGTTGAGTTGCTGCAGAGGACGTGCTGTGATGGCTGGCGTGTGCTTGCTGTTCTCTCCTGTAGCCACTGGCACGAGTGGACTCGGATTTGGCAAGTTCAACATGAAGAAGAAGGTGTTTGCAACGGCCAAGGGGTGGGTTGCCATGGCAAGATTCGTGATTATGTAGATGTAACTAGGAACACACTCGCCATGAATGCATGTACGTACACACACACACCGTGACATGTATACACACAGTATACAGCGTACGGTACATGTATCAGGAGCTTATGATGCACGTACACCCATACATACACACACACACACGCTTGCACACACACGCACACACACACATAGGCGAGGAAAGTTATTCAAGAGTGGTTCGCCACTCAGGGTCTCCCCTGGAGCCGTCCCCTTCCCAGAAAACAAACGATGGAGGAGAGGTGAGTGTGACCTTTACACCTTGTGACTCCGCCCACCCACACAGTTGTTCCATGATGAGATCCTAATCTGTTGCTAGGTGACAAGTCATCTCGTGTGGTAGAGCCTTTCAATGAGTTCCTGAAGACCATCAGAAAGCCAGCTGCACAGGACATTGTCACGCACCTGAAGACGTAAGTATCGTTGGATGTCCTGGTGTCCTGTTACTTCAGGTTGCCCTCTGGGTAACATTCTGCTCTCTCGTTGACCAATGAGATTGCAGTATGATGTAAGATTGCTGTACTCTTATTTTCATTGTGTTTTAATCATATATAAGGTTAAGTGTCGCTTCAGCTACTATGTACTTCTAGTGTAAAATGTGCAGAGATAAGATGTTAACATTGTATGATTGTGAGGTCCATTTGTTACCAGGTTCCATAAGCAGATCACTGAGAAGTCGACGGCGACGGTGGAAGAACAGAGTGAAGCTGTGCAGGAGTTTTATGGTGTGAGTACAACATAGATGACACGTTACCGTGTTCCGTGTCTTTGAGGTTTTTTTACTCCTCTCTCCTCCCCTGCCTCCTGTCCCTTCCCCACTCCGATCCTCTCTTCCCTTCCCTCCTTCTCTGCCTCTCCCTTACCCTCCCTCCTCTCTCTCTCCTGCTGTCCCTCTCTCCTTCTCTCCCCTCTCTCTCCTTCTCTCCCCTCCCTCCTCTCTCTCTCCTGCTGTCCCTCTCTCCTTCTCTCCCCTCCCTCCCCAGTTGATGGGTGAAAGACTAAAGACACACCCACTCTTTAAGACCATGACAGAGGAGCAACAGGAAGACATGATGGACGGCATTGAAAAACACCTCATGACAAACATCTACCAGAAGTAAGCATCAAGCAACATGAGTCTACCAGTATGTATCCACCTTTCCTCCTCCCTCTTTCCCTCCCTCCCTTCCTCCTTCTTCCCTTCCCCCTCCCTCCCTCCCCTACTCCTCCTCCCTCCCCTCCTCCTCCTCCTCCTCCTCCTCCTCCCTCCCTCCCTCCCTCCCTCCCTCCCTCCCTCCCTCCCTCCCTCCCTCCCTCCCTCCCTCCCTCCCTCCCTCCCTCCCTCCCTCCCCTCCCCTCCCTCCCTCCCTCCCTCCCTAGTGTCTTCTCCCTAGCTTCGTGTGATGATGAGATGAAGGACCTGCTTCTCCAGAGACGGATCCGCATGCTGCACTGGTTGGAGCCCCACCATCTTGACATTGTGATGGACCTAGAGAAGCCCGAAGTCCAGGACTTGGTCAGCAAGGGCAGGCAAGGTATCGTGACAGTAATTTTAGAGACTACTAGAGATTACAAGAGATCACAAGAGATTACTAGCCAGTGAAAAGGCCATTCTAGCCCACAAGTCTACAGTTCTCGTGATGAACAGCACTTGGCAAATGCAAACCTCACGTGCTAATGAGGTGCTGGCCTGAGGGTTCATGAAAATTCTACAGTTCAACTAAGTCATACTTTAAGGATTTGTAGTACATGTAGCCTCCAACTGCCAGGGTATATAGTGTATGCTTAACACACAACACTTCTCAGGTAATAAAATACACAAAGCACTCCTCCTTTTGTGGTGGGAGCCTGATGTGTTCTCTACGAGTCACCTTCACATGGAGACTCTCTGTCTTCTTCCTCGTTGTAGAGCTGTGGGACATGGACACAAAGAAAGCTCCACGAGACAAGCTCAACTGCATCTCACGATGCTGCCAGCACGTGTTCAGTATCCTACTAGCACTAGCCCCATCAGATACACCAAAAACATTCCTAGGTGGTGTACCAATTTGTTGCCCACACGATCCTAGTTGTTCCTCACATAGCAAGTTTAGCAACCATTCATTGCTACATCACACACTCAAACACTCAACTACTAGGCATTCCATTGATGCTCACAATCTCCCTTGGGTTTCAGCGTAGAACCACTCTTTTTTTATGGCAGGCTCGCCTCACTGTGGGACCCTTTAGAGGTGCATTATGGAGGCATTTTGACAGTCTAGTGAGTCTACATCATGGTACCTTTGAAGCTACAGTATGGCTTGCTTCAGTTTCCTGCGACTCTCCTAGAGCTGACCGGACAAGCTGCAGAGTGGCCATCATGTAGCCTCGTATCTCACCCAACGTTTGTTGCTTGCAGTACTAACGTGGGGTAACACTGGTCGTGTGCAGTGAGTAGGTTTGTAGCCTCAGGCCTGGGAACAAGGCTAGTACATGTATGGTCATAACCTAGCTCATGTGCAGACATTTGAATCAGCAGGTCACTTCAGAGTCCCAGTAGTGCAGTTTTCATTGCGATACTATCCATGAGTCATGTGACTCTTCTCCTAATGCTTTGCCCATTTTCCTGAGCCGGTGCTTTAGATGCACTGCGGATATCACAGGATGGACCCGCCAGTGCAGACGAGTTTGTACCCTCCCTCATCTTCATGGTAATCTACACCAGTCCACAGCACCTTCACTCCAACGTCAAGTGAGGGAGATGTGTGTGTGTGTGTGTGTGTGGGGGGGGGGGGGGGGTGGGGGGTGAGTGGGTGATGAGTGGGGGGGGGGGGGGGGGGGGGTGGTGAGTGGGTGATGAGTGGGGGGGGGGGGGGGGGGGTGAGTGGGTGATGAGTGGGGGGGGGGGGGGGGGGGGGGGTGAGTGGGTGATGAGTGGGGGGGGGGGGGGGTGAGTGGGTGATGAGTGGGGGGGGTGTGGGTGTGGGTGTATGGGGTTGTGGGTGTGTGGGGGGAGGGTGTGGGTGTGAAAAGCTGTTAAAGTCGGGTTTATTTTTATCATCATCATCTAACCCTCCGTCCCACGCCTTGTCCTTCCCCTCTCCATCCCTTCTCTAGCTACATCTCTCGGTTCAGCAACCCGATGCGTGTGATGAGCGGAGAAACCGGCTACTACTTCACCAACCTGGTGGGTGCTGTAGCAATGTAGCATATACCAACCTGGTGGGTGCCGTAGCGCTGCTCCTTATCACTGTGTACACACCCCCAACTCATAATCTGTGAACTGTTCCATTGTAGTGCGGGGCAATCTACTTCATTGAGAACATTGCAGCGGAGAGCCTCAAGATGGAGGAGGAGGAGTTTAACAAGTAGGTGTACCGCCAGCTGTTTCTGACGGACAAAGACAGATGAATATAATCAGTGTATATGCACCGTGGCTGATACTGCAGGGAGAGGAATGTGATTACACGCTTGAGTAGCTTTCCCTCCCGGCATTCTAGGAAGATGGGCTATGTGGATGGCAAGACAGATGCTGACCTGCTGCTGGAGGAGGATGACGGAGTGGAAGACCGGGAACGGTTGATGGTCCTGAAGGTAGAGTTTGCAATGGAATGATCGTTGTGTGTGGTTCCCTCGCTACCCAATTTCAGGAGTTTGCCCAATCGATAAAATTACAACCAGCTTTAGTTTTCTACATGTCAGAGTACATGATCTTACTGTCATTGTGTTGGAGCCAAACTTGGAGGAGCCCTCCATTCCTGGTCTAGGTGTGGTCTGCATCACATTCATTGATGTGGCTGTGCTTGGGTGTCCTCCTTTCCTCACAGCATTGGGGAAATACCATAATCATAGCTTTATTTTGCGACAACTTTCGTTGAAGGTAGATATTGGTGGAGTTTAACTTTGCCGTTTGCCGCTAACACAGCATGTATGCCCGGTATGGTGTATTGAGCACCTACCACAGTAACGATAACCTCGTTCCCAGTCCCACGTCCAGCTTTTCGTCGCTTGCAGTACGAAAGCAAGCGACAAAAAGCTGGGCGTGGGACTGGGAACGAGGCTACAGGAATGACATACTCTCATGCACCAACATGCACAGTCCTGCTGCCAAGGAATGAAAGAGCTGACCGACAGACTGCAGCTGACGCTGGTGGAAGCAAGGGAGCTCCAACTGAAAATGCAAGAGTTCAGAGAAGGGCTGAGGGCACAAGTGGACTCCATTCTCTCCGCACCTCCCCCCAGGAGCCTTGTTGTCAAACAGAAGGAATGGGAGAGAGACTTGGAGGGTAGTTTGAACACAGAAGACTCCACAGCTGGGACAGGCAGCACTGTGCATGTGGCACCACCATGATGTTACTGTACTGGCACATGAAGTTGACCAATCAGAATTAACCCTTTAAGCCCTATTGACGCATAAATGCGTCATTTAGACCCTATGCACTTGTAGGGCTTCTCGCCAGTCCAAAAAGAGACCAAAAAGTCTTCAGAGGGCCTAGGGACGACTTTAAGGCACGAACTCAAAAATTTGGTCAGATTTCGGCGCGCCTCCCCCACTAAACGTACAAGCGGGGGGGTTTCGAAGGGGGGGCAGCAGCCCCCCCTTCGGGCTGTCGTGGGCGTCTTTTGATTTTAATGAGATTCATTGACCCGAGAATTTTTGATTCTAATGATATTCATAGACCCCACCCAGGGCCTCAAGAAAACCTGCAAATTGGTGGTGTAAGGTGTGCCATCAGTCAGCTCTGGCCCAAGTTTAGGGAAATGCTGGGCGAAAATCCGGCTGACATCCACCTTTGACCTCCGATTGCTGGGCTTGTGGGGGGTCATGAATATCATTAACGGTATTGCCAGAGAGGTCTCTCCATGTGTGCGGGCCCCACCAAGTTTGGCCGCTGAGGAGCGAATGCTGTGGGAGAGGAGTACCTACAAATGTGGTGTGCGCTGAATGCATGAAAATGTGTTGTCTTGGTGGGAAGAATTCGGTGGTTAAAGGGTTAAGTAGACAGGAATAGTCTCGTTCCCAGACCCTGCCCGGTCTGGGAACGAGACTACATGTAGTTCCGGGTAATAAACAAGCCGTTTGGGAACGGGCTCGAGGCTGTTGCAGGCACGGAATGCGGCCTTCCATGAGGGCTTAGCTAGCTGTAAACAAATTATTAGCTATAGCTAGCGACTGATCGAGTCAGACCAGCCAAGAAGCCCTATATTGAAACGCGATGCGACTATCTTGAAGGCAGGCGGCAAAGATGGCCGAAGGAGGTCCAAAAGGAAGGGAATCCGTTTCAGTCGCTGATCAGCTAGAAAACTTGAGGAAAGAGGTCACCTGCCCAAAATGTCGCAAGCCCTTCGTCCAGCCGAAACTTCTGCCCTGCCTCCACTGCGCATGCGCCCTCTGTCTCCCAATGAGGGAGGGAGTGAGGGACAGGGAGGGGCTGAGGTACATTGTGGTGTGTCCCAAGTGCTCGCAGGAAACTGAACTTACAAAGGCAGGTGTTTCTGACCTCCCTGCTGCATTTTTCAAGACTCACCTCACTGGGGTTTACATGCAGCTTGAGAAGCTGGAAGCACAGAAGGGAGGCTGCGAGGAGTGTTCAGAATCAAGGTCTGCTGTTGTTGCACAGTGCAGTGACTGTGAGCACTTCATATGTAGCCACTGTGTCGAGCTGCACCAACAAATGAAAGTTCTGTCCACACACAAAATTGTGTCGTTGAAAGACTACAGGCAAAACTTGCTGGAGCAGATATCCGGTTCCGTAAGGCACGGTAGTTTTGGTACACTTGGTGGCAATCAGACAGCGATGCTATGCCAGAAACATGGCGAGCCCCTGAAAATCTACTGCAAGACGTGCAGGAGACTCATCTGCAAAGATTGTACGGTGCTCAACCACACCCAGCCGAAGCACAACTGGGATTTCATGGAGAGCTTGGTGAGCAGCCAGAAGGCAGATCTGCAACGAAACCTCCAGACTGTACGAGAGTTGTACGCTGTTGCAGAAATGGCTGTCACTGACGGAAAGAGTACTCTTGAAAAGGCTTATGCGCAGAAGGATTCAATTTGCGACACCATAAGTACCTCGTTTGACAAGCTAATATTGAGGCTTGAAGAATGCAGGGAAAGGGTTTTGGATAACTCCAAGCGAGAGGTGGACTCTAAACTCACTCACCTCTTAGATCAAGTCCGACAAATGGATCTCAAAGCGGACGAGCTCAAACATCTGATCAAAGTGTGTGAGCAGAGTGTCGAGCACACCACTGACCAGGAATTTATGGCTCTTAAGTGGCACATGGTGACAAGAGTGAAGGAAGTCACTGCAAAGCGGCAGCAGTTCACCCCGGAGGCAATCGATCATCCCTCCATGTTCCTCCCAATTTCCTGCTCCCAAGAAATCATGGACACTTGCTTGTCCCATCTGCAGCACCATCATTCTGTTGGCCTCTCCGAGACAACCATCACAGGTAGCGGTGCAACAAGAGCTGAGGTTGGAATGCTGGCCCAGTTTATCATCCATGCCAGAAACAGTACTGGAAGACCATGTCTAGAAAAGCACGACATCACGGTTGAGATCAATCTCCCAAGATATGGTGATCCTGTCTCACTCACCGTAACCCCAGGATTGGAGCTTGGAACGTACATCGTGTCCTACCTACCAGAGAGAAGAGGCCAGTACGACATATCAGTTAAAGTGAACAAGGCTGAGATTGCATGTTCACCGTTTTACGTCACTGTAAGGCCCCCGAGATTTGACCAGAGTGGTCCAGTTCAAATCATCCCCAACCAGGAATGGCCTTGGGGGATCGCGTGTACCAGTAACCGGGAGCTATACATCACTAAGAAGTATAACCATAAGGTTACTGTCCTGGACAAGGATGGCAGGCAGATCAGGACGATGGGAATGAAGGGGCAGAAGGCAGGACATCTACTGTCACCGACAGGAATTGCCGTTGATGAAGGAGGACATATTTACATAGCGGACGGACAGGAGAATGGTCGCTTGCAGAAACTGAATAAAAACTTTCAACTTGAAGCAGTGTTTGCTCAGCTCTCTGACCCGCATGGAGTCCTGCTCAGTAAGGATGGCAGTAAGCTGTACGTGTGTGACCAGGGTAACCAGCGGGTCGTGGTCTTAGACACTAACCTAAAAATGCTGTCTAGTTTTGGGGAGCTCTCTCGGTCTGCAGGGGAGGGATATCAAGAAGTAAACGGCTTTATAACTCCACATTCGGCAGCAGAAGACAGTCAAGGGAACATCTACATCACAGATATGCAGAACCACTGCATACAAGTGTATTCCGACGATGGTATTCACCAGAGGAACATTGTGAACCCACACAGCGATATGTTCACTCCGACTGGTATCAACGTCGACGAAGACCAGATTTTTGTGTCCGATTGTGGTGAGAATCAGTTGGTAGTCTTCTCGACTGATGGTGAATTTGTGACGAGCTATGGAATGTTTGGTACACAAGAGGGCCAGTTTTATAACCCCTTGAGTATGGCAATGGACACGGATGGTTTTCTGTACGTCTCTGACCACTGCAATGGCCGAATACAAGTGTTTTAAAGGTCAATCCTTAATTTGTGTGAAAGCTGGTTTTGTAATACAAGCATCCCCCTCACTAGTTTACATTATTGTGATGATACAATTGAATTTTCTAATTTGTGTGGAAACCTGCATGTGTATTATACTACATGCACACTGCAAGTGAGGCTCTGAAGACGGCTATATACAGTAGGTGATTGGCACGGCATAAAATAGCTCCCAAGTGATCGAGGAGCTTCAGCTATAAAAGTGCATGCATGGTTAGCCTCGTCCCCAGGCTCGAGACCTGGGAACGAGGCTAATGCATGGTATATGGTATGTTGATAATGCATCATGCAGTGTTAACCAGCCTTGTTCCCAGGCCTCCACCCAGTCTTTTGTCGCTTGCAGTATGAATACTGCAAGTGACAAAAGACTGGTACACGCGATCCCCCAAAAGACCCTGTTCTTGTTCTTTGGTTTATGTTGACAATAATACACGGATGCGGAAGAACGGGACTCTTCTGCATCCGGCAACACAAACCGAAAAACAAGAAAAAAAATGGGGTAGGACTGGGAACAAGGCTACCCACCCCAATCAAGGTGCACTATATCCTAGCCTCATTCCCAGGCCATCACCCAGCTTTTGATCATGCAGTATATTGACTGTTTTCTTTTGTACGGAAACTTGTTTACAATAATAGGTAGAATGGCAATCACAATGTCCATCACTTCTTTTTGGACACACCCACTGTGCGCCCTCTTCTGCCCGTGGTTTTGGTGTGCTGGCCACGTACCCGCACACTGTATGTGTGTGTGTGTGTATGAATGTGCATGTGTTTGAAGGAAGTTGTCATAGCAATTCCTCCTAACTGTCTCTCTCCCCTTACAAAATCCCGCCCACTCACCCCCAGTAGTGCCTGAGCCCCCTGTGGGCTCGGATCTTCTTCAGTCTTTCGAGGTCTTCCCTGAGTTTGTGCTCCAGCTGATTAGCCAGAATCTGTGAATACTTGCCATCCTTCAGGTCCTTCTGACGGTTCAGAAACCAGTCTGGGATCTTGTATATCCGAGGGTTCTGCATGATTGTAATAACCCGGTCAATCTGGGAAGGGAGGAAGAGTAGGACAGAGAGTGACAGTGGCTTCCATCGTGCAGTTGCTACTGCTGAGAATCAACAAAACAACAGTTAATGCCCGTCTAATCTACTATATGGCCCTAAATTTTGTATTGGGGCGAGTCTGAGCTAGCCCCACACTACACAATCTCACCTCTTCCTCAGTAAGTTCTCCTGCCCGCTTGTTCATATCAACATCTGCCTTCTTGCAAACCAAGTTAGCATACCGGCGTCCAACACCCTGCACAAGAGACGAGAACAAGCACATCACAGCAAACAACTTAGAACAGCTGCATGGGTAGTGTGACCACCTATAAACAGTTGGGGACGTCGACCACTACAACCCATGACAGGCTGATGTATTGCACTGTATACATGACCTTGTGACTTCAACTGCACCAACAGGAGGAACAGCCACTCCAGATTCCACAACTACCACAGCACCACTGTGACTAGTCAAGACCTGGACTTGGACCCACCAGCTCATTTTCAGGACATTGAATACCGAAAGGCTGATTTGACTACTGACTAGTAGGGTAACCACTTCAATAAAGCAGTGTACTTGGAACTGTGACCACAGCCACAATCTCTATATAGCAGGTGTGGGTGGGGCCTACCATCGTCACAGTTTAGCAGTGTGGCCACGTGGTCACATACAGTTTTCGGATGGTCACAGGTTGACCCTGATAGCAGTTCTTAGTATACCACGCATTGGAGTGACCACCCCTTAGAACATACAGATGAATGTAGTGACCCGACCAGCCCCTCGATCAATACACAAGTCAAGGTCCCATACCTACAGTAGATTGTCAGATCAAGGGGGGTGGTCACGCCAATAAGTACCATACTAGAGCTGCGACCAGTGATTGTGACCCCGTATATGGCAGATGTAGGTGTGGCTTACCGTATTACTCCGTATACATACTACCAAAAAGTCATGTATTCACAGTGGACTTTTGCAACGGTCACAGGGTCACTGGCAGTTGCGCAGTCACACGGTCACAGGCAGTTTTTGGATGGTCACAAACCATGACCCTGGTCACAGCTCTAAGTACGGCGCATATTGGAGTGACCACCCCTTGTTAGATTGGCTGTGGGACTACTGCTTTCATTGCATGATCAAGCTCAAAGCAGTCCTCATTACCATTACACCGTCTTCCCCTCAAACTAGACGCAAATGATAGTATACCTTAATGGCTGTGAGACCGAACATGATCTTCTGTCGTCCATCAATGTTCGTGTTCAGCACACGCAAAATATGCTGGAACTTATCTGGAATTACTAATGCCTGCAAGAGAGACAATAGCAGAACCTATTACCAGTATCAAACCTCTCAGTGGAACTATCAGAATTGAGATTTCGAAGGATACATTCATTGCATTATGCCACATGGACTCACCATTTTGCCGGCTTGAGAAGAAGGGCGTTCCACTGCGCATGCGTGGATTTCCGGAAGTCGGTTGAAAAACAAAATGGACGAAACCGGGCAACAAGCAGCATTTGAAGAGGACCCAGCGGCGGCGTTCTTAGCCAGGGAGCAGGATGAACTGGCTGATATCGCAGAGGATACGCTGGGCTTCACGCCGGGAGCTTCAGAGGTAGGCTTGGGCCGGAGGAAAGGGTAAAGAGGATAGACTTCTGCATTCCAGCTATAGTTGAGCTAGTCTATTTGTGTAGGCACTTCCTAGTATGGTGCTGGAACTCCTCAAGTGTGGAGAGTCTAGTTGCTGCTTTAAAGCTAAATGTATACCTAATGTGACATAAGGATGTTTCAACAAACGTCTTGACACAGCTGTTGGTGTTGCACCATGCATGATCCATGTTGTACCAGCCATATCCTTTAACTGTACACCTCCTGCAGTGTAGTTGCGATGATCATAGATCCTCTGGACCATGCTGTAAAATGTGTCCCTAATGATGTTGCAAACCAAGACGTACTCCACCTACCGGGATAGAATTTGTATGAGACTTTCTTTCGGCTTCGTGTGCAGGGAATCACAGGGCAGGGTCCTGCTATGACTGGTGAGGGAATCCCGGATGAGGCAGACCTGTTTGGAACAGCTGTAAGTTCCGTTGTGATAACGCTGATCTTGAGACAGATGGCGGATGTTGGTCTGCCTGATGTACGTCTCATCTGTATTCCTTAGACTGAGCAGCAACCTCAGGAGCCAATCATGATGCAACCTTCTGACCCGTACGCTGCGGTGTCCCAAATGGACTATGTCAGTGCAGAGCCCGAGTGCATCAGGTACAGTCACACACACACACACACACACACACACACACACACACACACACACATGCGCGCGCACACACACAATTTTACTTCGCATGGTTCATGAATACTAGTCCGAGGGCAATGGTTGGGGCCCAATCCCATCTTCCCCCTAATTATATGTATGTCCTATGTGGCACCTTGACACAGGCTGCAGTCACTAACACCGCCATTGCTAGTAGCCTGGAGAAGGTGCTATAGCGGAGTGCATGTGATAACTGCCTGCTCTTACCTGCTGGAATTGGGAGTGTGGCTTTAACACATGCAGACATTGTGTATGGTGGATAAGAGCCCAGCTGGGGCCTCTAGCTTTGTCCAGATGCCCCTTACAAGAAGGGTAATTGGCAGATGGCAGCCGTATATAGGCGTGTGTTAATTACATGGCAAAACATGGTAAAGGTCATCATCCCCTGTTGCCCCAAGGAGCACAGCACCACCCTGACCAAACTGGTTGGTCTTTGAATGCTTCAGGAAGGCGTGCACCAGGATTAATGGCTACATTCAACATGGTCCCAAGCCAAGTCTACTGCCTGGTCAAAGGCCATGGTTGAAACTGTGATCTCTCGCTAACTAAACTTTCCCAAACAAGCTCATTGGCTGTATATAAATACGTGGGGACAAACCATAGGGTAGTGGTGGCCTCGTTCCCACACACAAACAGTTTGACTGTAGTACTCCAACTGATTCACGTATCTTGCTGGTGCTTGGTGCTTTAATGCTCCGCTCCGCCCCCCCCCCCCCCCCCCCCCCCCCCCCCCCCCCCCCCCCCACACACACACACACACACACACACACACACACACACACACACACACACACACACACACACACACACACACACACACACACACACACACACACACACACACACGCACACACACACTACCCTCCCCCAGGCAATGGCGTCAGGAGCAGGCAGAGATGCTTGCCCAGAAGGACGCAGAGGAAGCCGCTGCCCTTGAGGATCTGAGGGCCCAGGCTAGGAAGGAGCTCTCAGAGTGGTACTCCAGACACGACGATCAGCTCAACCAGACAAAGACATCCAACAGGTATACTGGATAGTGACTCTGGCCGGTAACTTTCAGTAAGCCGTATCCCTTCCACATGCGTACATGCACACACACACACAATACACATGCACACACATACACATGCACACACACCATACACATGCACACACACACCCTCACACACACACATGCACACACACACAGACAAGCAGAAGCTGCCCTTGTAGAGGAACGGGACGAAGACGTTCCTGGGCATGAGTGGGAGCGTGTGGCCCGGCTGTGTGACTTCAACCCCAAGAACAGCAAGAACACAAAGGATGTTGGCCGTATGCGGAGCATCTTTCTGCAGCTGAAGCAGACCCCTCTCGTCCGGGACTGAATGCAGATTGTGAAGTTTAGTTTCACAACTTGTTCTAGTGCTAACAAAATTGTCTGTGTTCTAATTGTATCTGTCGACACTGCAGTGCAAGATATTTATAGTTTATGGAAATGCATGCTGAATATGGTGGATGCATGCGAAAGTGGCAAATTAAGCCAGATCTCACGACCTGGAAAGAGAATAGTCATCTTGCATGGATAATAGAAGCAGCTAGCTGGTTCCACTGGCTAGCTAGCCATCAGTGCTGTTATCTCCTCCACAGTTTCTGGGCATCCCTTGTTGAGCACTTCCGCTCCATCATCAGTCAGAAGGACATTGTCCTCGATCCTTATACCGGTACCACACACCCTGTGTTTAGAGGGAGGGAGAAGATGGTACTATATAATTATAGGACATCATCCTCTATCCAGTACCTCACACAGGAGGGAGGATAAACTGTTGGACATTCTTTACAACAGGCGCACACCCTGTGTGCAGGCCTGCAGAGGGATGAATAGTCCCAATACCAGACCCTCACCTGCATGTGAGGGTGTGGTACTGAGACTATAGGGGATGAAGAGCTCAAGCCATCCAGCTCAAGCTACATGTATCCAGTGCTTATGGTGCAAAAGACACACTACATTATAAGCTATGGTAACATCTCTAGCAATCAGCCTGCAGTGTTGTTCTGCAAGCCATGACGGGCCCAACATTGAATTCCTTACTCTTTCGCCATCTTGGAATCACCAGGGTAGTCGTGTGGTATATAGATCCCAGGTTCAATCGTTACCACCATCCCAGGAGCGAGCGGCGTGTTTCTGTCGATCACCATGGTGTCATGGGTGTCCATACCGAGGTAGTGGCCCAGGTGGTGGGGGTACAGGCGGTTCACTAACTGCAGACAAAGAAGTAACCGGTGGGGGGGGGGGGGGGGGGGGGGTAACTTACAGCCACCAAACAGTAACATCTTGTGCATTCTAATTAGCTCACAAGTGAAAGTACGCATCTTGTTTGTGGGGGAGGTTGAGTGCAGTCATTCAGGGCAGGCAAAGTGGCTGGTCAAGAACTACAGTGTTTGGTTGTGACAGTGTAATGCTGAGGGAAGAGTCTATGACGCACACGTACCTCGTAGAGTTGTGTCCCTGACAACCGGTTAGAGATGATCCCTAATGCTGGAATGAAACAAAATCAGTTCCTCACTCTACAATGCGCTGTAGACAGAGTGCCCCTTCATTAAGGATTGACCAATCAGAGGGCTGCATTTGGTATCTAAACTAGCAGTGAATATTACCGTCAGCCAAACTGAGAAAGCTGCATGTCCTTGGTACACACACGGCCTATAAACACATTACTATAACTACACATCTCCAAACTCTAAATCTTGCTGATGGCTGGCTGTCTGACCTTGAGAATCAGGAATGGTGGGTCAAAAGCTCTTTGATGGTACGTGAAACTGTCATCGTTAGCGTAACATTACACATACCTTTTAGTTTAGATGCGATCATATTGACAGCTATGGAATGGAGGTAGTTGAGCGTCACACCGGGCTGGCAAGCCTGCAGCAGAGAGGAGGACAGAGTGTTTGATAACAACTTCTCCTCTTCAGCAGTCGTTCAAATCACAGGTGTCCTTGGTCCACCGCCCCCGCGTAAACACTAATACACACACTCACACACAGAGCAACACCAGTTTCTGAGTGTGCTGACATCGTTGCATGCTTTAGGCCTCTGTAAAATATTCTAGTGAAATCTTCAACCAGCTACAGGAAGTTTTTCACCATCTAGAAATGTGACTAAAACTCTTGTTACTCTGAGTGGAAAGATGACTCCCAAAGTGACCAGATTCACTGTAAGAGTTGATGACATTGACACACAGCTAAACATATCAGCCACTTACTGAGGTAGCACACAGAGTCGTACCTGAATGCTCTCCTGCTTGACGCTCAACACAGCTTCATAGAGGTCTCGCTGTGCAGGGGTAAACTTGCCGCTCACCGGCCACGTGCGTGTGACGTCACTCACGTACCCATAGTACTCACATCCCGCATCCATCAACACCAGGTCACCGGCACTGGAGTGTGTGGTGTTTGTGTGGTGTGTGTGTGGTGTGTGTGTGGTGTGTGTGTGTGGTGTGTGTGTGTGTGTGTGTGCATGTGTGTGCATGTGTGTAAGGAGGGAGGTATCTTGTGATATTGTAATAATAGAATAGGCAGATCTGCCGATTCAATTACCCTCACTCTAAGGTCCCTCACTGTAAGGTCCCTCACTCTAATGTCCCTCACTCTAATGTCCCTCACTCTAAGGTCCCTCACTCTAAGGTCCCTCACTCTAAGGTCCCTCACTCTAAGGTCCCTCACTCTAAGGTCCCTCACTCTAAGGTCCCTCACTCTAACGTCCCTCACTCTAACGTCCCTCACTCTAGGGTTCTGTTGTTTGTGATGTAGTGCAGGCAGTTTGCCCTCCTCCCCCCGGCCACCACTGGGGGGTAGGACATCCACTGCGCCCCCTGCATCTTCACCGAGTGCTCAAATATGGACTCCAGATGAGACTCATTCATGCCTGGTCTTGTGTCCTTCATGACCTTAGTGGAGTGGGTGGGGGGGGGGGAGGTAGGAGGGAGTGGGAAGGGGAGGGGAAGGCAGTGAGAGGGGGACCGGGATGTGGTGATGAATGGTGCTTCCTCTCTTCATTCCATACCCTAAAAGGAATTAAGCTACTACCAACTAGGGACACTATGCTACTGTCACATACCTGTCTGAAAGCTTGGGTGGTGATTGCTCCTGATTTCCTCATGAGTGCGATCTCGGGCAGAGACTTGGCCAGTCGCATACGGTGTAGGGAATGACTGGGACTGTGCACACCTGTGAGTGTGTGAGTGTGTGTGTGTGTGTGTGTGTGTGTGTGTGTGTGTGTGTGTGTGTGTGTGAGTGTGTGTGTGTGTGTGTGTGTGTGTGTGTGTGTGTGTGAGTATGTGAGTGTGTGAGTGTGGAAGGGGAGGAGGAGGAGGACCTCCTGTTGAATTGTCCCTAGTCCCCTCCCCTCAACTCACAGACATCCTACCCCCTCACTCTTAATCTTGGCCTGTGGTGAGTTTAAGCTGGAAACGATGAGTTCGTGGTGTGCAGGATGCACTATGTCCTCCGTGTAGTACCAGACTGTATAGTCTCCGCTACTGTACCTGCAGGGAGTGGGAGGGAAAGAGGGAGGGGGGCAAATGAATATAGAGTAATGTCATGATACCGAGGGATACCAGCATACCTCTTCTCCAAGTGTTCTCCCAGGTCATCAATAGCATAAGCCTACAGTAAAACAATGTACATGCGTGTAACCAGTGACACTGGGTATGTAACACAGCTGCTCTGAGTGTTTGGTCAGCACTATTGCCTTAAAAAAAAGTGTACCATATACTGTACCTGTTATGAGGTATTCTGGATTTGGATGCTGTTGAGCTAAAATTTACCCCCCCTCCACCCTCTTCGTCCCCCCTCCCCAGTGGCGTAGCCACACCCGGGCCTGCCCGGGCACGGCCTGGGCAACTCGGTTCTGGGCCTGGGCAATAAACATTCCGAAAGAAATTATTATTACATGAGCACATGGCATGGGCTGTCTGTGTCTAGCGTCGTAGGCCATAGGATATAGCTAGTAGTACTAGTATGTCGAAGCGATCTACACCTGGTCCACCCAGCGGTCCACCAGCTGATCATAGTACTAAGTTGCGACTACAGGTGCTCCATCGGTTCAGGCCCGTCTCTCTGCAGCATCGATCCTCGTACATATGGAACTTGAAGTGTAAAGCACGAAGGTGCCACGAGAGCCCATCCTGATAACTGAAAAGTTAAGGTGAAAACAATTTTTCCGCGCTTTGCGCGGACTGATCAGTACTCCGCACCTCTATGCAGTGCCTTCGGCAGCGTGCATAAACAGTGCCCTACCAATTCAATATTCCTGGCTACGCCACTGCCCCTCCCCCCTCCACCCTCCTTGCCCCCCCCCCCCTCCACCCTCCTCGTTCCCCCTCCACTCTCCTCCCCCCCCCCCCCCCCCCCCCCCCCCCCTCCACCCTCCTCGTTCCTCCCTCCACTCTCCTCGTCTCCCCTCCACCCTCCTCATCCCCACCTCATCCACTCCAATGAACTCCACTGCACCATCAGGTGCCATTCTTGGGCCGTCCCACAATTCCCTGCAATGAATGGCAGCAGTGAATTTGTGTGCACACATATACCAACCAAATCATGTGCATGTCTAACCTGAATGGGTCCCGCGGTCTGACATAGAGCGTGGACGTGTGCACGGGCAGGGGCTGGCCGTGTGTGGACGCCTACAACACACTAACCTGAATGGGTCCCGCGGTCTGACATAGAGTGTGGACGTGTGCACGGGCAGGGGCTGGCCGTGTGTGGACGCCTACAGCACACTAACCTGAATGGGTCCCGCGGTCTGACATAGAGCGTGGACGTGTGCACGGGCAGGGGCTGGCCGTGTGTGGACGCCTACAGCACACTAACCTGAATGGGTCCCGCGGTCTGACATAGAGCGTGGACATGTGCACGGGCAGGGGCTGGCCGTGTGTGGACGCCTACAACACACTAACCTGAATGGGTCCCGCGGTCTGACATAGAGCGTGGACGTGTGCACGGGCAGGGGCTGGCCGTGTGTGGACTCCAGTAGGAGTACAACGTCTGGTTCCTGGCAGCCAGTGAGGTAGAGCAGGTCAGTGTGCTGGTGGAACCGGTACCTGGGGTACGGGAATAGAAATACAATATGGGATTGGATCAAGGTGGACAAAGAAACGATCTGCTCCTACACAAGCCAGCCGTCCCCTCTCCACTGCTTGCAGCTAGGATACCTGTGAAAGTGCTATAGACTTACGGTACATCTGCAGACATATATTTGATCGGAGCTCCGGGTATAATGACCAGGTGATTCGGATTGGTCATTCCTGTATGGGTGCCTGCAATCTCCCTGTAACCATGGAAACAGCCAATCAGATTAAATGATGCATCAATAAACTCAGGGAGCTGGACGTACGCCATTAGAACAGTTCTCCGTGCAGCAAATTCTGACTTGTGCATTCCGGGCAATACTGCAGGAGCATAGAGTACTGCATTCAACTTAGCAATGCTAATACTGTATTCTTTTAATATCCTTCCTCATGGCAAATTCAATTTAATGAAATATCCAACTTTGCTTACTATGTACCATCAGCTGCAATCACCACCATTATAGGATCACAGCTGGTATGGATGGTCACTATGGCAACTGGAGGGCATTCCATCACCTAGTCTAGCTGCTAGACCCTCCTCTTCCGGAAATGAAGTAACGGAAACGCATTACTTCATTTTTCCGGGAGGGAGAGGAGGGTCTAGCAGCTAGACTATCCATCACCATGCTGCTCGCATCACATGATATTTTTGCCCTCCACTTTCAATGGTGAGAAGATGCCATGGACCACAACAGCTACATGCACTGTAACTAGCGTTTAACTAAGGGTGCTCTCTGCAACAGCTAGGTCGACAAACATCATACTAAGAAAAACAGCACTAAAGAATCCCCTCACTCTCTCCTTCTGCCAGCAGGTGAGGGTGGGAATGAGGTGTTGGTTGGCTGATTTCCCGGCTAAAATGACGTGAGGGGACCAACAGCGACACAGCAGCTGCACGACACCAGCTCACCCCTCCTCCTCCTCCCCCGCAAGGAATTAGCCTCCGTAGCACACAGCTTTGCATAGTATGGTTATTCCTGCAATAATTATTTCTGAAAGAAGTGCATAGATAGATAGATAGATAGATAGATAGATAGATAGATAACAGTAGATGGAAGTGCATGCAGAATTCCTTCTGTCATAAGGATCTGGGGACCAAACTAAGGGCTCACAGCTGAGCAGCAGATGCACTGATGCAGAGAGACCATGCATGCACGAACCTACCTGAAATTCTGCAAGGTCAACCTGCAAACCCATGAAACCACATGCAGTGATGCAGTGCGCATTAAATTGAGTAATGCAATTATGGGCGTGGCTAGAAGAGCCCCACCCCCTAAATTGTAATTCGTTACGCAATGTTTCCATGGAAACACATCTGCGCTAGCATAGCGCTTGATCTAGAGTCGCTGCAATGCCGAAGAAGGGGAAGGGAAAGAAGAAAGGGAAAGGAAAAGGAAAGGGGGATAAAAAGGCTGCTGGAGGGCCACCCCCTCTGGAGAAGGTGGTCGAGGAGGAGCTGAATGAGCTCTCGAGGCAATTTTACCTCATCCAGATCAAGGACCTCGAGGAGAGGCTGGGACGGTACCAGGCCAAGTGTGACAAGCTTCAGCTGGAGAACGTGGAGCTGCAGGAGCGACTCAGGCAGCAACTCGAGGACCAGGAACAGATGATAATGTTTCTGAAGAGGAAGAACCAGGAACAGGCAGAGCAGTACATCGACCTGGACGAGAAGCTCATTGTAGTGCAGCAGACCAAAGATGCAGAGAGGGAGAAGTTTGAGCAGCAGATTGCACAGATGAAGGAGGATTCACAGCGTGCTCTGGATCAGGTATGCTCCATAATTATTATGTACCAGCCCCACCCACCTTTGCAATTAGGCATTATGCACATGCCACCCACAGTCACCCATGTGAAACACACCTGGCACCTAACATACGGCATTGCCATGGCACAATAATCATGTCAAGAGTTCATATACTCTCCAGTACAATCTTCCAGTTCCTCTATATCTGTTGCACTACCAGGCGGCCATTGAGAACAAGTTGCTTCAGGGTAAGTTGGAATCTCTGGAGAACTTCCGTCAGAACAAGGAGAAGCTTGAGGCAGAGCTGAGACGGATGGAGGAGGTGATAGAGGAGCAGAAGTATGAGCACAGTGAGGCACTCTACCGGCTGGAGAAGAAGGCAGTGCTCGATAAGGACAGGTGAGGGGGGGGAGGGTGTGTGGGGAGGGGGGTGCAGCATGAGCACAGTGAGGCACTGTACCACCTGGAGAAGAAGGCAGTGTTGGGTGAGGAGGGAGGGGGTGTGGTGTGTGGGTGCAGTGAGACCATTACTCCACTACATTGAACAGGGCGAGATCATGAGCTTGCACATGCAGCTCCCTGTGAACTTAGGAATAGCTACCTAAAGACCTCTCCCTTGTTAACTTGAGACCCTGGGATATGATCCAGTTCACAGTCCTTCTCTCTCTCTCTCTCTCTCTCTCTCTCTCTCTCTCTCTCTCTCTCTCTCTCTGTACCTCAGGATGAAGAAGGAGATGTTTGCAAAGGTGAACTCAGTTGCTGGGGAGTTCCGCAAGGTGTCCGACATCCAGATGGCAGAAACAACAAAGCGTGCGATCCGTGAGAACGTTACTGTCAACCAGCAGTTGGGGAGGATGTCTGACAAGACGATGGAGCTTCTGCAAGAGAACGAGGCTCTGCGAGGGCGAGAGAAGGACCTGAAGCTACAGTTGGAGGTGCTGGAGTTCAATGAGAGGGAACTAGCTAAGAAGAACATCAGCGGCCAAAAGGTATGGCTATACAATGATATGTGTGTGTTGAGAAGGTGGGAGGGGGGCTTGCAATGTGCGTACATCTGCAGTGTTCCATGTCACTCAGCAGTAAGTGCACATGTACTTGACACACACACACACACACACACACACACACACACACACACACACACACACACACATGCACACACACACACACACATACACACACACACACACACACACACACACACACACACACACATGCTTGCACAACACACGCATGCACAACACAATACACACATACACATTCACAACACACATGCATACACACCACACCCACCCACCCACCCACACACACACCACACACACCACACACACAGGTAGTTGCAATGCTGAAGGATCGTGCAGGTGACCAGGGTGCGCAGCTGATGATGCTGCACCAGAAGGCTCTGCGGTGTGACCAGCTCGAGGAGGAGACACAGCAGGCCCACGACCACGCCACCATGTGCAGCAGGGAGGTTGAGGTGAGGGGGGAGAGGAGAGAAGAGGGGCCTCACTTGTAGTAGGCCTAGTGTTTATATATAGTAATACATGAAGTGGATTTTCTTTGCTCTTCCACCTCTTGAAACACAAGACGCAATTGGGGAACATGTTTGACCTGCACAATGCTCTTGTGGACATAAAGAACGTGACTGGATGTCGCATGCACTCAGCTTCCTTCCACACCTATAGTGCTCTGCTCAGCATGCTCCATTGATTCACCTGTCAAGTGCACTCCATTGGGGCAGGACACAACATGCAGTAATCTACTTACTTACAGGGATGACTGCCGTATATGGTGCAGTGGAACCTGTCCATAGTGGTCACTCATGGGCCCGGTAGCCCTGTTCCCAGGCCATGCTGTTATTGGTAGCACGAAGGAGGCACCACCCTGCTGGGTGGGGTGCAACTGGGACCACTCCACTCCTGCTGCACTCCCCCCCACTCCATCACTGTATCCCCCCCCCCCCCCCCCCCCCCCCCCCACACACACACACACACACACACACACAGCACTACAAGCATCATGCAGCGGCGCTGGAGGAGGAGCTGGCTGGAGTGAGCACACAGCTGGCTGAGAGCAGCAGGGAGCTGCAGAAACTGAAGGCTGTCCTGACCAGAGCCTCACACACTATACAGGCATCACTGCAGGTAATACCTCTTCTCCTGGTACCCAAGGATACTAGTTTGTGATGTTTTTTTTTGTGCCAAAATTGGCACAGTTTGGAAACCATTCTCGACATACCGATTTTGGAATTAAGCCAAAATTGGCGGAAACAGCACTCCTGTTCAATAGTCGCAATTTAATCGTGCAAATTAGGCAAACTGTTTGAGCTAGGTACTATGCTAGGTATCTTGAGCTAGGAATGAGATATGAAGCTGGGATTTGCACTACCAGCCCCCAATTCAACCTACAACAAAATGACATTGGAATGCTCTGTTCATGTGCTGATCACAATAGTGCAAATTCCAGCGTTGCATCTCATTCTTAGCCCCAGACACCACAGGCTATCATCCCTGCTCTTTGGCATTGATACTGCAGTAGGCCCTGGCATGTACTCAGCTAGTCTCGGTACCAAGACTAGTACTCAGCTAAAGGCTTTGTCTTGTGGATGGTCCACAAGATGGTGCATTGCTGCTCGGTGGCTATGGTATTGACTGCTTGCATGCACTGGCTAGCCAACACCTAGCCCTCGTTCCCAGGCGGCCTGGGAACGAGGCTAGCCAACAGCTTACCCTGACAACACCAATCCCAATGGTACATGGTGTAGTGGTAGGAGTGTACAAGGTACAGGACAACCGGACAACTGGACAACCGGACAACCATCACGTCATCATGTTTGTGTCCACCTGCTATTGCTAGATCACTCAAGTGCAGTATCCATATTATGTGCATGTATTATGATCAGACTATACCCCCATGCATGGGACACACACACCTGCACATGCATTCCACATACATACACACACACACACACACACAAACACAGCCTGTCAGCTCGGAAGCAGAACAGATGGCTCAGAGAGGAAGTCTCCTTGACACACTGCTTCACCTACTCAAGCTAGCTCCAACTGGTATCACCCAGGACCATCCCACCGCTCTGTACCACCACCACACCAGTATCACCCAGGACCAACCCACCTCTCTGCAACACCACCACACTGCTGGTCATGCATCCCTGCCAAATTATAAACCAGGAGACTTGGGCTTAGTGCCAGCACCCCACGCAATCACACAGGGACACACTCACTCTCACAGGCCCCACCACGTGACAGAGCTGCGCAGTGGGGGGGTTGATACTCACTTGCCCCCCCTGCCAACATCACCCCTCACTGGGAACACAGTGAGATGACAGCAATGGACCATTGCTCAGTGCAGTGTACTCTGCTCGTGTCAGTTTCCCTCGGATTGTGTAACGTACATGACCTGTACTCATGCATTGGATATAGAAGCTATTCATCACTATAGACCTTAATCTACAGTATGGAGCCGCTGTATACAGTGTACATGCACCTAAGGCTGTATTCAACATACACTTGGTCTCACCCTCTCCAGGGGTAGCCTCGTGGCCTGGGAACGAGGCTACTCCAGGGGGAGGTCTGGTACTGAGACTATAATTATACCTAGTCTCGGTATTCAGAAAGACCTCATACCTCCATGTAAAGTACTTTACACCACATCAAAGAACATTAATTTTTTGGCTCAATTACGTGGGCCGGGGCCCTCTCCAGGGAGGGTCTGGTATTGATACCACACCGCACTGTGAGCTAGCTTGTGAAGAGCAGGGACACACAGACTGCCCACAACCTTCGACTATGTACACCTGTTCACGCACGCTGTGTACCTTTATTCAATATGGTTGCTCCCACCATCTAACGTCACATAGCTAATTGCCATATTGTGCATAGCACATGGTCTCATATCCAAATGGAATGTCTGTTTATAAACACCACATGGCAGTGACGTGTAACAAGACACAGAGGTACCACCTGATATACTGGCCTGTCCTGTAATGGATATGTAGGAAACATACCTCGGAATTAGGATCACTATTATGAGTCACGGGCTTTCTATTGCTGTGGTAGTCCAGTAGGATTTGGTGAAACAAAAATTATATCAAACAGGTACACAGTGCATGAATGGTATCTCCCACATTTTCATTTTCAATAAGTTTCACATGCTGACAGCAAGCAGAGACCTTGAGAGTGAACCAGGAGCCGTGGCTATTTGTTCCTATCGTCCTAACTGCTATGTCGGCTGTTGCTGCTTCCCCTGAGTGGCCTCCTTCCTCGTGGCGTCCTGGAGCAGGGTGGTGTCCACCTCGTCCGCTGGGAGCTGCACGTACCTCACCACAGATCCACGGACGAAACAGTTTCTCACCGACAGCTGAAACAAACGGATCATTATTGTTTCAAACCAGAGCCTTTCTGATCAATTTCATGGAGCTTTCAAGAATTACAAAACTCGTTGATTTCGAATGTAAATTCTTGGCCTACGTATATACTGTATTCTCATTACATAAAAGAAAAAGGATCGAGAAGAGCTACGTACGTACTTAGCCTCGTTCCCAGGCCATTTTCTCTCCTCCCATCAAGGTTATTACGTATTACAATCTAAGGACACAGACCAGAGCTAGTGGATTACGAAAGCAAATGCACGGGCTGGTTGCACTGAAGACCAGAACCTTTGAAGTGGGGTTGGCATTTGTGTCATTGTTTGTTTAGCACAATAATAAGGTTCCAAATAGGCCAACATGCGCCCACTACCAGCCCACTACCAACCCTAGTACGAGTGCACCAGGTGGGGATACTTGTCCGGGTCAGGAACACTAACCCTCCCACGTGGCCTGGGAATGAGGCTGGGACAACATGCACCCACTACCAACACTAGTACGAGTGGGGGGACTCACCAGATGGGGATATTTGTCTGGGTCGGGAACACTGATGTCGATCAGTTTGATGTTCAGGTACTGCCAGGGGGGAAACAACCGTCAGATTACATCCACACCGTTCATGCCGTGTGCCATGGCTGTGCTATAATAGCCTCTAATGGCAGCTTAGGAACAATGGTTGCCAGCAGTCATGTTTGCAGTAACTGTATATTTAGGTTCACTGGTTGCTGGGGGCAGACTGGAACTAAGGCATCGTGCCTTTACAGTCAATCACAACAGCGTGGTCATGAGACCCAATCAGAACAATGTTTGAGGTCATGTGACCCCATTAGGACACTGTTCAGAGGTCATGTGACCCCATTAGGAGAATGTTTGTTGCATTTGAGTCTACATGTACATCTGCACACCTGTGCAACACAACGCATCATCCTCATTTTGAATCCTCCTGTGAGTACATGTATTCATAAAAGACCTGACAGTTCCCTTTTCACTCAGTGTGGACAGCTTCCTGCTCAATGCCTAACACAAGGGCCAAAGCATGGGGAGTATTTCCTGAAAGTACACACATGCACAATACTACTGTCCAGCCATTCATCCTCTTCCTGTTCCTGCCAGACATGTGATGTCACTGTGACATGTACAAAGGTGTGCCAACGTTTGGCATCATTTACACACAGTTGGTTCTGCTCCTAAACATTGGCAGACCACAGAATCCATTCCCAGCTACAGCACTGACAATAATGCATTCTGGCATGCAACCACGAGTCATGCTGCCCTCCACTTCAGTGTTTGTGGTATTAGTACACTACTCGCAGGCAGATTGAATGGTGGCCATAGTGACTATTACACAGCCGCAACTACACAGCAGGTGTGCTGGTGCTGGCACGCTACACAGTTCTACTGTACAGGAACATTACCTGATCCACTGAGTCCAGGGTGCCACATATACTGTGTGTGTGTGTGCGTGTGAGTGTGTGTGCATGTGTGCATGTGCATGAGTGTGCATGTGTGTGTGTGTGTGTGTGTGTGTGTGCGTGCATGTGTGTGTGCATAATAATGTGTGTGATATGTGTGTGCATGCTTATGTATAGGCATGCATGATTGTGTGTATAAAATATCAGTGCTCAACTGTATCAATTTTTACCCCCATTGGGCTCACACACAAATATCACACTTAATTTTATTCACAGTCATTGACCATGCACTTCTAGAAACCAGTCACCAAGTCAGGCCGGTGCTAGGAAGCAGGATACTTTCTGGGCTCATAGTTCTTACAAACTGGAAGGATCTTACTGTAAATGTTGATGGCAATAGGGATGCCAGCTTAAGCACCACACATAGAGCTACCTATGACCAAGGTAACGTCAGCATGTGACCATCTAGCTAAATATTGCCCATCACTGTAGAGGCTTCCTGTGAATAATTTATCTATCTATCTTTGGAGTAGTGCGGCAGGCCACACCCATCCCACACCTATATTCTTACTAGAGGAAATAAATATTATTTTCTCCCAAAAATTAAAAAGGATTTAGTGATGGCCTGTCACATTCGGAATTATTCAACCTCTCGAAAAAGCTAAGAAACAAGGAGAATGCCATTAACCAGGCTCAGTCCCATCCCATTCAAAAATGTAGAAGTTAGGGTTTGTGTACTTTTTCCGAGCACATGAACTGCGCAACTTCTTAGTCATGGTAGCTACATAGACCGTCACCTAGTCTATCGAGCTAGACCATTCTCTCGCTTTCCGGAAGTTGGGGGCGGGGCGGAGTACTGAGCCTGATGTCAGATTTTATTAATTGCCATGTTAGCTCTTGATGGATGTGGACTTTCTGCTGGGCACTGAGCAGGCTTTGATGCTTCATTCTATTTCCACCAATAATATATTATTCCATGCATTTTTGATGTTGCTGTTCATGGTGATCAATGTTTAACTTGTTGCCTTCGTGGAGGCGGGGGTGGGGCATTCAGATCAGAGAGCTCGATGGCAGTCGTGCACGTCATGTACTTGCAATGGCTCCCAAGTAATCCAAAACTCTAGCTTCATTCACAGTTCTGGTCAGTATTGGCACCATACACTACCATGTACTATACCGTGTACTACCATGTATGTATGTACTATCATGCACTACCGTGTACTAGCTACCGTGTACTACCATACACTACCATGCACTACCATATACCATACACTACCATATACTGGGAGTGACTGCTTACCGTATTGTGAAGCTGGAGAGGTGGGGCCAAATGATAGGAAATAGCTGGAAAAAACAGCCAAAACAATAACCATGATGTCTGTGAAGTGATAGATCCTGAGAAAACACTGTTTCCTAGCGGGCATGAAGTTTCCAAATGCACTGCGTGTCCTAGCTGTTCTTGATTTTTTTCTTCCAAAAGTCAAAGTTCATATAGCGCGCTATAGCGTAGCTGCCAATTGTCGCGCAGTTTTTGTACCTGGATCCACAGTTTCTGAACGGAACGGCGCACGAACTTCAAACTTGCACTGTGATTATTGCCAAGGCGTCTGCAACTTTACTGTTCCTTTTAACCGAATGTAAACGGAAACACTTTTTACCGAGAACCAATCCAGTGGAGTCGGTTATTCACCGATTGTCGCGCACCGGTGTCACAGGACAGGATGTCCCCCCCTAAAATTGTCCCCCCGGACATGTGGTCCTAGGAGCAGATGTCCCCCCGGACAGCTGGTCCTAGGACCACGCGTCCCCCTAGGACATATGGTCCTAGGACGACGTGTCCCCCTTAGGACCAGCTGTCCCCCCCCAAAATTAATAATGCTCTCATCTGTGGCTGTTCTTCTGTACCGAGCTATTCTACAAGCCCCCTCCCAACAACAACTTTCAGCAGCCAAACAAAAACCAGTATACTATAGCTTTGCTGCTAGTCAGGCGCCCAGCAGCTCCCTGCTTGTGAAGAAGTCTGGTGAGCTCTCGCTCCCCCCACAATGTTCCTATTAGCGCGGCGTATACGACAGTTCTCTCCAGTAGTCTCACCCGGCCCTCACTGCATCTGCGTGAGTCCAGCTACCGTAGTTGCAGTTAATTTCGCGGTGGGGAAATTTTCGCGGTATTCGCGGATTAAGTAAGACCGCGAATATTAAACCCGCGAAATATATTTCCACAGCTAGCGCTAGGCATAACAGTTACTGTCCTTCGTGTTCCTGGGCTCACGCTCACACAGTAGCTCTTCCCCGGCAGTTGCTTCGCTGTAGACGTGGTAGCCACAGTTCCATCAGCACGATCGCACGTGTCAATAGTAAGTTGTTACGAGCGGAATTTTTTTTACGGAAGTAGACTCTAATCAGCGAAAATTTCCCACCGCGAAATATTTGTGTGTCACGTTTAGTGGCTAGACCGCGAAATTTTTGGCACGCGAAATAATCGGCAACTACGGTACATGACTGTATAGACCGCTCTATTAATCTATGGTCCAGCGTAGCGTAGCTCATCATCTGCCTGTCTTGTCACGTGCAATAGCATCTTTGACGAACAGCACAGCATGCACTTGCACAGACTATAAACTTGCTGATTCCTTACTACATGAACTGCTTGGGTATCAACTGCACTGATGGCTCCAAAGTTGTCAAGTTGGATCTAACTTTGCACTACCTTCGGGGGGGACATCCTGTCCTGACGGGGGACATCTGGTCCTAGGACCACGCGTCCGGGGGGACATCTGGTCCTAGGACCATGCGTCCGGGGGGACATCTGGTCCTGGGGGACAGCTGGTCCTCCCACAGCGGCACCTTTTGTCGCGCACCAATACATATTCTGAATGTCAATTGTCGCGCAGTTGATCCTCAAGGCACTATATGAGTTATTTATGACGAAACATTTAGCTTCTTGTGTTCAAACAAAATTTCTTGGAACAAGAACAAGGTGAATTCAAGTACATTTGAGCTAATGTAAAACCACATAGCTACCTATCCCGCAGTGATACGACTGCTTCTGTTGCTCTTTCTTTTCAGTTTCTTTCTTCATCTGTGCTTCTTTTTCTTCAAGAAGATGCAGTGACTCGGCACTGGTCAATACCCTGGCCCCAGGACGGACTACCGTACCTCAGGACAGAAAATGACACTAACAATAAGTCATCCCAGCGCTAAAAGGCACATAAACCCAACTTTTTGTAAACACTTGAATGCCTATAATGAATTTATAAGCCTACTAAGCCTCCTAAGGCAGTGCAAAGTACCAGTCTTACCCGAAAACGGCAACAATCCACCAAACCAGAGGCAAAAGCGGTTGCTGCTCAGCGGGACACGTGCGTATTTCCGTTTATTATCCGTTTATTATCGTAAATCTTCGTATACGTACTGCGCGACAATAGATTTTCAACTGCGCGACAATAGGTTCTGCGCGAGTATTGGCAGCTTACGCTAGCTAATGACATGAGAAAAAGTTATAAAAGCACCAGTAGTAGGCAAAGCAAAAGATGGATACCAAATGATCAGTTAAAAAGGATGGTTTCAAGGCAAGCGCTTTGACCAGTCCTCCAACACGGTTTGAACCCCTCCGTAACGCTGCCTGACTGGATGAGGCCAAACAATGCTGTGTGCACACCAAAGCCCATACACAGGCTGTACACACAGACATTTCCCCCACCAGAAAAACAAACGCCACTTCTGGGGATCGAACCTGCGGCACCTCCGCCTAGTTGGGCTCCCAGTCAAGATGTTATCCCACTACGCCAATCCACCACCCTTCCTGTTCTTGATGGGACTCGAAGAGGTGGAGCCAATGTTATGAAAAGTAGGAAACAGCCAAAATACAGCGAAACCGACTGCCTTAATTGACTTCAGTCAGGTACACATAGAGCAGTCTTTTTGCTATTTGCTATTGTTTGACTCCTTTTCGATGGTTTAGGAGGTCTATGTGGGGAGATTTCAATTTTTTTTTCACCTGACAGACAGACGACTGACAGACGGACAAAACCGATTGCTTATAACCCCGCTTCGCGCATGTGGGTGCGGGGTAATAAGCTAGAAGCCTCAGCAGATTCCTTGACATTGCCATTATGACCCAAGGGCCATGTTCTAGACACAGCCTATTGTGCTAATATGCACTTCCTCAGTCTGAATACTGTGTGTATCCTTTGCCCACCATTGTGGGACCATCACATGTGCGAATTCTTCCAGCAAGTTCCCACACGTAGCCTATTGTGCTAATATGCACTTCCTCAGTCTGAATACACCATCACATGTGCAAATTTTTCTGGCAAGCTTAAGTTCCCACACATAATACGTAGGTATACCTCATTATTGGGAAATCCGGTCATGATGCGTCAGCAGACTGCACTGGCCAAATAAGGCATGCCTGCGCCCGCGATCCAAGCGGTATAAAAGGAAAGCTCGCCGCTGCACTTCCTTACAACTACAAAACTTTCAAGCTGCTCACTGTTGTTCGCTATACGCCCCGTTTTTCGCCACTTCTCAACGAGTGAAGCTCGAAAATGCAGATCTTTGTGAAGACACTTACCGGAAAGACTATCACCCTCGAAGTCGAGGCCAGCGATAATATCGAAAACGTGAAGGCCAAGATCGAGGACAAGGAAGGCATCCCGCCAGACCAGCAGCGTCTCATTTTCGCCGAGCTCGAGCTCAAGGATGGCCGTCCTCTGAGTGACTACAACATCCAGAAGGAGTCCACCCTTCACCTTGTGCTCAGGTTATAGCATTTGTGACTCTTGTATTGTAACTCCTGACAGTCTAGCCCTAGTGGCACCACATGTATGATTATTGTATCCTAGTGACTTACTTAGGAATGGCATTGTGTCCTATCTATTAGAGTATAGTTGTACAAATTCCACCAATCAGGTTGCTCACTGCGAGGTATCTAAATACCATAGTGAAACCTCATATGGGGTTTCACAGGGTACTGTACTTGTAAAAAGTTATTGTTTACTGCCAACTTGAAATCCATGGCAACTAACAGGCTACTGTATTATACAGCTGATTTAGAATTACAGGCAGTGCACATTATCTGTGTACTCAGACTCTGTGTACGTTTTTGTTGGAAGTACAACGACCCATGAGCGCTCGAAGGAGGAGCTATATAAGCGGGCGGTCACTGGTGGGGGTGGAGCCAACTTAAGTTGAGGGGCGCCGGGCGGAGCCATGTGACTGCTCGATCGATCGTGCGAGCAAGTCAGCCTCATCCTCGTATGTCAGCGGCCTTGTCGTACTCGTAGCCAGTCTGTTATTTCGTCGAAAAGGACCTCCGACTCGTAGGTTATTTTGTTGACAACTGAAGCGCTAGCGTAGTTCGGTTAGACACTGAGACCTCGACCAATGGGATCTACGCGATTTAGAAACCCTCGGGCCCTTAGTAGCGCCCTCGCTGCGCTCAGGACGCTACACCCCAGGGCCCTCGGGTTTCCTATATTTGGGGCGAGCGTGAGCGAGCCCCACATAGACGTCGACGAGTTTGCTGTAAATTTTCTATATCACAGAGTCGGTAGACTCTGTATGTAGGGATACGACGTACACGCAATATAATATTATGGTAATACAAAAGAATCTCTCCAAATCTCAGAAACGGTACACTTAGGAAAAAATATGAGTTAATGGTTCGTTTAATGGTACATTTTGAGTTATGCATACCTGTAAAGATCAACTGGAAGATCAAACAGAGGATTGCGTCTCTCGTGTAGTCCATATTTCTTCCTCAGCTCCTGTTTTGACGCCTCTGTTTTCTCGTTGTTGATTTTTGCTATGTGGTTCAAAGCCTGCTCCTTGGTTCTGGGCACATCCTTGAGTTGTGGGTGTTGTAGCCTGTCAGTCTGCATGGTTGCAAGTATACAATGTCATGCATAACAAAGTTTCCCTGGAGTACTTTATATACGTTCAGACTCACCAAGCACATTCTGCAAAATTTCCTTGTTGTACTCCCTTGGTGGTTAAGCAGCTCAGCAGCACGAGGGTTATCACATAGAGCGCACAAGACGGGAGCAACTACTAGAACATCTTGTTTCAAATGTGCATCATATGCAACGATCCCCTGTGTCTCCAACCTCAAAAGATCTTTCACAATTGGGTCTGCCATTTCAATTGCTGAAGCCTCATTCGAGCAGCAAATGAAATGGATGTTTTCAAGTTGGCTGTTGTGTGCCCTTGGAAGCCCAGCCAGCATCATCGCCCACACATCAAACTTGTTCCATTTCTTAGAACGGTTGCCACTAGTATCAAGGCATCCGAGTACAAAACCAATGGTACCATCACTACAGGCAGGCTGTGAGCATTGGCCTTAAACTGGTGACATGACACCAAGCGGTTCCACTCCTACAGATATAGATGTATAATACCAGTACTATTCAGCATCATTCATAATATTATGGCATGTAATATTATTTGGCTTACTGTTGTTGTCATTTCTCTGGTTTGATCTGTTTCATCAACAATATCCACATCAGCTTCTTGAAAGGGCAGACTGCAGGCAACACCAGTGATCTGACTGCAAGCAATGATTGTAGGAGCGTGAACCTGGATGACGCTGTCTCGATGATCATGTTTACCACCACAAGCATGATTCCAGCAGATTTCTATCATACATGGAGATGAATCTGATTACAAAAAGGCCAAACCTGTCTCATGGGTTAACTGTATAGCTTGTCTCTTATTTCTTTTTTACTATCGGTTAAACATGCAAAGCGTGAACTAGTAGTTAGCTCACTATGCACATTATTAATTACCTCAGTCACTAGGGGCAAAAAAATTTTCCCACAAAATTCTAGGGGATTTAGTGATGGCCTGTCACATTCCATGCACCTCACAAAAAACCTAAGAAACAAGGGGAAATGCCATTAACCAGCCTCAGTCCCATCCCACCGCTCAGTACCACCACCACACCGGCCGGTATCACCCAGGACCATCCCACCGCTCTGTACCACCACCACACCGGTATCACCCAGGACCATCCCACCGCTCTGCAACACCACCACACCGGTATCACCCAGGACCATCCCTCCTCTCCACACCACCACCACAATCCTGGTCATGCATCCCTGCCAAAGTTTCAGTATAAACCAGGAGACTTGGGCTTAGTGCCAGCACCCCACGCAATCACACAGGGACATAGCCACTCTCACAGGCCCCAGAGCTGCGCAGTGGGGGGGTTGATACTCACTTGCCCCCCCTGCCAACATCACCCCTCACTGGGAACACAGTGAGATGACAGCAATGGACCATTGCTCGGTGCAGTGTACTCTGCTCACGTCAGTTTCCCTCGGATTGTGTAACGTACATGACCTGTACTCATGCATTGGATATAGAAGCTATTCATCACTATAGACCTTAATCTACAGTATGGAGCCGCTGTATACAGTGTACATGCACCTAAGGCTGTATTCAACATACACTTGGTCTCACCCTCTCCAGGGGTAGCCTCGTGGCCTGGGAACGAGGCTACTCCAGGGGGAGGTCTGATACTGAGACTATATATAATTATACCTAGTCTCGGTATTCAGAAAGACCTCATACCTCCATGTAAAGTACTTTACACCTCATCAAAGAACATTGATTTTTGGCTCAATTATATACGTGGGCCAGGGTCCTATTGGGCCCTCTCCAGGGAGGGTCTGGTATTGATACCACACCGCACTGTGAGCTAGCTTGTGAAGAGCAGGGACACACAGACTGCCCACAACCTTCGACTATGTACACCTGTTCACGTACACTGTGTACCTATATTCAATATGGTTGCTCCCACCATCTAACGTCACATAGCTAATTGCCATATTGTGCATAGCACATGGTCTCATATCCAAACAAACATGTGATGCATGCTCATCGAGCTTTCCTTTCAAGGATCAGTGGAATGTCTGTCTATTAATACCACACGGCAGTGACAGGTAACGAGACACCTGATATACTGGCCTGTCCTGTAATGGATATGTAGGCAACATACCTCGGAATTAGGATCGATCAGTATTATAGTTCAGTAGGTTTTGGTGAAACAAAAATTATATCAAACAGGTACACAGTGCATGAATGGTATCTCCCACATTTTCATTTTCAATACGTTTCACATGCTGACAGCAAGCAGAGACCTTGAGAGTGAACCAGGAGCCGTGGCTATTTGTTCCTATCGTCCTAACTGCTATGTCGGCTGTTGCTGCTTCCCCTGAGTGGCCTCCTTCCTCGTGGCGTCCTGGAGCAGGGTGGTGTCCACCTCATCCGCTGGGAGCTGCACGTACCTCACCACAGATCCACGGATGAAACAGTTTCTCACCGACAGCTGAAACAAACGGATCATTATTGTTTCAAACCAGAGCCTTTCTGATCAATTTCACAGAGCTTTCAAGAATTACAAAACTCGTTGATTTCGAACGTATATTCTTGGCCTACTGTATTCTCATTACATAAAAGAAAAAAGATCGAGAAGAGCTACGTACGTACTTAGCCTCGTTCCCAGGCCATTTTCTCTCCTGCCATGTGGAACAAGGTTATTACGTATTACAAAGTAAGGCCAGAGCTAGTGGATTATGAAAGCAAATGCATGGGCTGGTTGCACTGAAGACCAGTACCTTTGAAGTGGGGTTGGCATTTTGTGTCATTGTTTGTTTAGTAAAGGAACCACAAACAGAATAATAAGGTTCCAAATAGGCCAACATGGCCCACTACCAACCCTAGTAGGAGTAGGGGGACTCACCAGGTGGGGATATTTGTCAGGGTCGGGAACACTAACCCTCCCACGTGGCCTGGGAATGAGGCTGGGACAACATGCGCCCACTACCAACCCTAGTAGGAGTAGGGGGACTCACCAGATGGGGATATTTGTCTGGGTCGGGAACACTGATGTCGATCAGCTTGATGTTCAGGTACTGCCAGGGGGGGAAACAACCGTCAGATTACATCCACACAGTTCATGCCGTGTGCCATGGCTCCAGGGGGGAAACAACCGTCAGATTACATCCACACCGTTCATGCCGTGTGCCATGGCTGTGCTATAATAGCCTCTAATGGCAGCTTAGGAACAATGGTTGCCAGCAGTCATGTTTGCAGTAACTGTATATTTAGGTTCACTGGTTGCTGGGGGCAGACTGGAACTAAGGCATTGTGCCTTTACAGTCAATCACCACAGCGTGGTCATGAGACCCAATCGGAACAATGTTTGAGGTCATGTGACCCCATTAGGACACTGTTCAGAGGTCATGTGACCCCATTAGGAGAATGTTTGTTGCATTTGAGTCTACATGTACATCTGCATGACATGCACACCTGTGCAACACAACGCATCATCCTCATTTTGAATCTTGGCGATGCTCCTGTATGTGAGTACATGTATTCGTAAAAGACCTGACAGTTCCCTTTTCACTCAGTGTGGACAGCTTCCTGCTCACTGCCTTACACAAGGGCCAAAGCATGGGGAGTATTTCCTGAAAGTACACACATGCACAATACTACTGTCCAGCCATTCATCCTCTTCCTGTTCCTGCCAGACATGTGATGTCACTGTGACATCATTCCACATGTACAAAGGTGTGCCAACGTTTGGCATCATTTACACACAGTTGGTTCTGCTCCTAAACATTGGCAGACCACAGAATCCATTCTCAGCTACAGCACTGACAATAATACATTCTGGCATGCAACCACGAGTCATGCTACGCTCCACTCCAGTGTTTGTGGCATTAGTGTACTCCTCTTAGGCAGATTGAATGGTGGCCATAGTGACTATTACACAGCCGCAACTGCACAGCAGGTGTGCCCACGCTGGTGCTGGCACGCTACACAGTTACTCTGCTACTGTACGGGAACGTTACCTGATCCACTGAGTCCAGGGTGCCACATATACTGTCAGTGTGTGTGCGTTTGTGTGTGTGAGTGAGCATGTGTGTGTGTACATGTGCGTGTGTGTGCATGTATGTGTGTGTGTGTGTGTGTGTGTGTGTGTGTGTGTGTGTGTGTGTGTGTGTGTGTGTGTGTGTGTGTGTGTGTGTGTGTGTGTGTGCGCATAATAATGTGTGTGATAATTATGTGGTGCATGCTTATGTATTATTAAGCATGTGTGTATAATTATGTGCGATATTTGTGTGTGAGCCCAATGGGGGGGGGGAATTGATTCAGTTGAGCACCGTAGCATTGACCACACACTTTTAGAAACCACTCAACCCAGTCACCAAGTCAGGCCGGTGCTAGGAAGCAGGATACTTTCTGGGCTCATAGTTCTTACAAGCTGGAAAGATCTTACTGTAAATGCAATAGGGATGCATATTAATTAAGCTTAAGCACCACACATAGAGCTACCTATGACCGAGGTAACGTCAGCATGTGACCATCTAAATATTGTAGAGGCTTCCTGTGAAAAATTTATCTATCTATCTATCTATCTATCTATCTATCTTTGGAGTAGTGCGGCAGGCCACACCCATCCCACACCTATATTCTTATATGGGATTGTGACCCGGTCACAGCTCTATGGTCATCAGGTCATCACGTAAGGTAATAAGCTAGAGGCCTCAGCAGATTCCTTGACATTACCATTATGACCCAAGGGCCATGTTCTAGACAGTTGTTTTTACAGCCTATTGTGCTAATATGCACTTCCTCAGTCGGAATATATACACCATCACATGTGGAATTCTTCTGGTAAGTTCCCACACGTAATACGTAGGTATATCTGTACTTCCTCATTATTGGGAAATCCGGTCATGATGCGTCAGCAGACTGCACTTGTACTTCCAAATAAGGCATGCCCGCGCCCGCTTATTTTTAGAAACCTGCTGAGTCACGCGCACGGGATCCAAGCGGTATAAAAGGAAAGCCCGCCGCCGCACTTCCTCACAACCACAAAACTTTCAAGCCGCTTACTGTTTTTCGCTTTACGCCCCTTTTTTCGCCACTTCTCAACCAGTGAAGCTCGAAAATGCAGATCTTTGTGAAGACACTTACCGGAAAGACTATCACCCTCGAAGTCGAGGCCAGCGATACTATTGAAAACGTGAAGGCCAAGATCCAGGACAAGGAAGGCATCCCGCCAGACCAGCAGCGTCTCATTTTCGCCGGGAAACAGCTCGAGGATGGCCGCACTCTGAGCGACTACAACATCCAAAAGGAGTCCACCCTTCACCTTGTGCTCCGCCTGCGTGGTGGAATGCAAATCTTCGTGAAGACGCTTACCGGAAAGACAATCACCCTCGAAGTTGAGGCCAGCGACACTATCGAAAACGTGAAGGCCAAGATTCAGGACAAGGAAGGCATCCCTCCAGACCAGCAGCGTCTCATTTTCGCCGGGAAACAGCTCGAGGATGGCCGCACTCTGAGTGACTACAACATCCAGAAGGAGTCCACCCTTCACCTTGTGCTCCGCCTGCGTGGTGGAATGCAAATCTTCGTGAAGACGCTTACCGGAAAGACAATCACCCTCGAAGTTGAGGCCAGCGACACTATCGAAAACGTGAAGGCCAAGATTCAGGACAAGGAAGGCATCCCTCCAGACCAGCAGCGTCTCATTTTCGCCGGGAAACAGCTCGAGGATGGCCGCACTCTGAGTGACTACAACATCCAGAAGGAGTCCACCCTTCATCTTGTGCTCCGCCTGCGTGGTGGAATGCAAATCTTCGTGAAGACGCTTACCGGAAAGACAATCACCCTCGAAGTTGAGGCCAGCGACACTATCGAAAACGTGAAGGCCAAGATTCAGGACAAGGAAGGCATCCCTCCAGACCAGCAGCGTCTCATTTTCGCCGGGAAACAGCTCGAGGATGGCCGCACTCTGAGTGACTACAACATCCAGAAGGAGTCCACCCTTCATCTTGTGCTCCGCCTGCGTGGTGGAATGCAAATCTTCGTGAAGACGCTTACCGGAAAGACAATCACCCTCGAAGTTGAGGCCAGCGACACTATCGAAAACGTGAAGGCCAAGATCCAAGACAAGGAAGGCATCCCTCCAGACCAGCAGCGTCTCATTTTCGCTGGGAAACAGCTCGAGGATGGCCGCACTCTGAGTGACTACAACATCCAGAAGGAGTCCACCCTTCACCTTGTGCTCCGCCTGCGTGGTGGCATGCAAATCTTCGTCAAAACACTCACCGGTAAAACGATCACCTTGGAAGTCGAGGCAAGTGACACAATCGAGAATGTCAAAGCCAAGATCCAAGACAAGGAGGGAATTCCTCCAGACCAGCAGCGACTCATCTTTGCAGGCAAGCAGCTTGAAGATGGTCGCACTCTGAGCGACTACAACATCCAGAAGGAGTCCACCCTTCACCTTGTGCTCCGCCTGCGTGGTGGCATGCAAATCTTTGTGAAGACGCTTACGGGAAAGACGATCACCCTCGAAGTCGAGGCGAGTGACACTATTGAAAACGTGAAGGCCAAGATTCAGGACAAGGAAGGAATCCCTCCAGACCAGCAGCGTCTCATTTTTGCTGGGAAACAGCTCGAGGACGGTCGCACTCTGAGCGACTACAACATCCAGAAGGAGTCCACTCTCCATCTGGTGCTCCGCCTGCGTGGTGGCTTCTAAAACCTGACCGACCGGACTGGACTTGATCCCCAAGAACAGCTGAACTTGTGTATGCATGTTGTAGTTGTAATACATAAACCCTATGCAATTGTAAACCACCTTTGATCATAAAAGAATATGTTCTCAAAATGACAAAGCATGTACCAACTTAAACACCCCATCAACTGAGCATGAATAATGGGCAGCTTTGTCACCCTGACTCACTGTGTGCCAACACACCCCATCAACTGAGCATGAATAATGGGCAGCTTTGTCACCCAGAGCTGACTCACCATAAGTCATTTTTCAGTTCGACAATGACT